>CM060085.1:33241683-33629813 GCA_030533445.1 Cyprinodon diabolis
AGACAAAGCTTAGATTTCATTCTTTGCCTCTTCTGCTCGGGAGTACACCTAGTGTAGCCAACCAGTATGGGTTCTGGGCTGGAAAGGCTGGAGAGGACTGTGGGACAAGAGAGTGGGTGTGATCTGGGTTGAGGATCTCTATCCTTCATTTCTTTTGCTCGATCTCGGATACGGTTATCTAGTCGGATAGTTTAATTAAATCCTCCAAGGTTTTGGATTCATCTAAAGTGGCCAGCTTGTCCTTGACGGAATCATTTAAAGCATTAGAATATACAAACTTAAGAGCTGCACTGTTCCATCCAGAAGCCACAGCTAAAATGCGGAAGTCTATGGAGAAATCTGCTACGGATCTAGGTCCTTGTCTAAGGTTCAATAATTCTCTAGAGCAAAGAGTCTTATCAGTATCCTGGTTGAATACCTGCTTAAACTCAAATAAAAATTGTAGTCAGGGGATGAAGAGAACCTAGCCTCTGCCCAGTCCAAAGCACGATCTGACAAATGAGCTATAACGTAGGAGATCTTAGTGGAGTCCAAAACAAACTTAGGGGGCAAGTGATTAAACTGGATAGTGCATTGAAAAAGAACCCACCCGCATATCCTAGGGTCCCTATCAAACCTGGGTGGATTGGGCAGCAGGAAAACATGGAATTAACAGGAAGCGCTGCAGCCTCGCCGACCAGACCGGAGCCTGTAGAGAGTGGAATTTGTCAGATAAATTTGTTCCGGGTCTGTAAAGCTCCGCTTGTTTACTCAGTTCGAAGGGGTGGTTGTGATGTTTCTGGATGACAGATTGTTGGAGTTGGAGTGCTCTCTGACTGGCTTCTGCAGTGGATTCGGTTTGGCCAGAGTGTTCTGTCATGATGGGATCCTAAAAGGTTGTCCACATGCAGAACACCACTCAGAGGCAGGGTTTCAGTCAACCAGTTTATTGAGAGAATGCAAATAAGTGAGACAAAATATGAAAATTTAGAGAGGCTAAACTAAAGGGGATTCTCAGCAGGGATATGTCATGATTTTACAAAGTTCAGACCCAAATGCAGAAAACTGAACAGAGACCAGGGAAAAGGTTTAACGGGTTTTATTGAAGAGGTTAAATAGAGGGAGTAGTGTTGCTCTGAACACTGCTCAACCGGAACTGAAAAGTGAGGGAAAGACCAGGCGGTTAGTTCAGGCTCAGTGGGGAATTTGACTCGTGAACTTGGAGATGAGGATTTGGTTGCTGACTCACGTTTCCAGAGAAGTTGTTGAATCCTTGACTCCTGTCTGTGTGCCGTGGTTCCAGTGTTTGTCTGATTCGGTGGAGGACGGAACAGGGTTTACCCAGAATGCGGTTGTTAATTGGTGAACGGAGAAACTGACTGCCACTCAGATTTCCTGCGGTACTTGAACGGGTCGTAGTGGAGAATAATCCCTTTCTCAGTGCGAAGCTCAAACGATCTCTTGGGGAAAGTGGATCCAAATCTCTTGTTTGAACCCCAGCTCAGTTTGAAGCTCGGTTGATCCTTCCAGGGAGAGAAGGTCAGAGAAATCCAGTTTGCAGGATGACTTCCTGCCGGGAGGCAAAGACAAAAAACAAAGTTAAACTCAGGTTGACAAAAAACTCAGTTTGACTCAGCAAAATTCAGCTTGGCTAGAGTACCCAAAACTGGCAAACACTCTGGCGTCGAGGTAGTAGCAGTCAGCAGCTTAAAAACACTTGAATTAACGAGGAAACCCTCAGCAGGTGTGTGAGGAGGCGGACAAGAACCAGACGCCTCCTGGTGGATGAAGGGAGTCAAACACAGAAACAAACACAAAGACAGGAGTCCTGACAGGATAAGACTTACAAATGAGGTCTTTAGAGCCACCTCACTGGCACTGCATGAAAAGTGAGATTTTCGTTCCCGTAAACTCCCGCAGATCTCCCTGATTTTCGTCAGTTTCTGACAATTTGCAACCCGCGCTTGTCCCCGTTTGTCAGTGCCACAAATTGTTGGGAACGGACTCTGACGTATGTGGAGAGCAATCAGCTGTACTAATGGCCCTAATTAGCATATGAATGCAGCAAACCCGCGCGGCTGGCCAGGTCTGGCTTGAATAACCTACTCAGTATTGGCTGAAACCACTATTCTGAAACAAGTAAAATCGCTCGTGATTGGCAGCAAAACCACACGTGGCCACGCCAGGCTTTAATTTTCTTACTGAGTAATGGACGAAACCACTTCTTTTTAAACAAGTAAAGTCACTCGTGATTGGTTGGCATATGTATATTTACATAAATAAATATATATATATATATATATATATATATATATATATATATATATATATATATATATGTAGATATATATATATATTTATTTATTCATTCATATATTTATTTATTCATATGCTGTGTATGTATGTTATCCTACACTACTACACAATTATTAGGCTACCATCAAGGACATGAATGAATTTATACAGGAAATGAACATTTGCCAGGAAGCTGTTTATGCAAAGAAAGAGCTTTATTAAAACACACACACACACACACAACTATATACAACGCGTATCCAAACACATGCGTATCCAAAAATTACAAGTCCGTGAACGTTCCGTTTGCTTCCTCGGGGTTGGACGTAACTGGCAGCATTCCCTCCGAGGCAGGTCCGATGTGCAGACGCCTATTGTGCGTGGCCCTGTACTTCGGCATCGCTTCTAACCTGGACTGCAGCTTAACACAGAGTTCAGAGAGATCCGGCCTACGAAATGGCGGAGGCCATTCCAGAGTTCCACTTCCTCATCAGCTAGCACACTGCCTCGATTCCAGCAGCTGTAAAAAAAAAACAAAAAACAATGAATCAGCACTATGCGATGGGATGCACTGCGTATGGACACAACACATCTATCAATGCACCTGAAAAATAGTCACCAAATAAAGTCTTACTCTCTTTCTTTTCTGAATGCTTGGCAGATTCCGCGCGCAACGTGTTCTCAGGCTGCGTATATCTGAAGCTCCTGCGTACCGTCTCATAATGTCTTACAGGCAGCTGGAAAACAATTAAATGAGAGTGGTATGAATAATAGGAGGCCTCATTATGAGGCGAGATTAGTCTGTGAAAACAAAATGTACAGTTATGATCGGTATCCATCCGTATCTATTTCCTTTTACCGCAGAATGAAAGCATATTCTTTAACTCTTACCCTTGCTCCGGTTCATAGCGCCTGCAATTTGTCTCAGTTGTGAAGACGGCATACTGCTTCCTGTGAATTACAAAAAATACACTTTAATAAAGCTTGTTCTTGCAAGGCTACTATTAGCCGTAGCTTTAGGCTAGGCTGCTATTAGCCGTAGCTTTAGTCTAGGCTGCTATTAGCCGTAGCTTTAGGCTAGGCTGCTATTAGCCGTAGCTTTAGGCTAGGCTGCTTTTAGCTTAGCAGGCAGTAATCAAACATATATTTACCGCTAGCTTCTCTTCTTTGAGTTTGTCTCTCCCGCAAAGTTGTTCGACTGCAGAGTCGCCATCACATCCAAGAGGAGTTGAAGGCGAGTTGAACGGGGGACGTCGTCCAGCCATGGGTCACCTACCAGCAAAATCCAAACAAAGGAACTGGAGATAAAGTTCTTCTGAGTATAGCTCCTCCAATCACATACGAGGTTATTGTTATACGGAAGGACTCGCGAGATTAGCTGCATCTATCATTTTTCTTGTTTTGTTTTTTTTGCTTTATTGGCAATTCCGTGTAACAATACAGAGTAATTCCAACATCAAACAAAGATACACAGCAGTTGGTGACATTATAACTTAAAAAAAATGAGACATATAATGTAAAAAATAAAAAAAATAAAACAAGGGAAACAAACTAACAAACTAACAAAATAAATAAACAAATAAATAAAATAAACATAAAATAATAATAGCTAGGGGTTTACATTGAGCTTATGGTCATTTAACTTTTTGTAGCTTCCTGTCCTAAACAGTCTTTAAGGAAACATATTACAAGATTCAATATTGTATATGTGAGAGAGGAGTTGCTGTAAAACAATGGTTTACCACAGATTTAAAACTAGTAATAGCATAAAGAAATACGAAAATTCTAAAACAGTCTTTAGACCTTTATCAGCAATTACTGTGGGTAGCACAACCTGTGTTACAGAAAATATTAGGCTTTGGAGATATGTTCTGGAGAATCTTGATTTATACCATACTACAGAACATTTCAAAAGGCTGCTGACTTTTTCTAAGTGAAACCCTGTCAGAGCTCTCCTTAGATATCAGCCCAGTTACAGTTTGCCCTGCAAAAATAATTTCCTCTCTTGAAAATCTCGAACTCTTGCCACATTTCAGGCATCGAACATAAACATTTTTTAGTGAAGAATCAACAACTAGTTTTACCCAATCATGAAGTGTAATTAAATATATTGGAGATTTTTAACTTTTTTAACAAATAAAAAACTGAAGAGTGGGGTGTGCAAAATGAATCGGCCCCTTTTACTTTCAGTGCAGCAAACTCTCCCCAGAAGTTCAGTCAGGATCTCTGAATGATCCAATGTCGACCTAAATGATACTAAATAGAATCCACCACTTAAGTAATTGTGAATTGAGCATATTGACAGACAACATTTCATTTTTTTTCTTAAATGCAATTTTTTTTTAAATAATTACTGCTCTAAATGTATTGCTCTGTCAGCTAAAGATCTGTTTTGGTCTCTATACTTTAATTAAATAAATCAATTCAAGCTAAAATGTAAGAGTCTATACTGAGCCTGATCTCTTTGTATCAGAGATTTTCTTACCTTTTAGAAAAATGTCACTTGGGGTAAAACTCCCCCTGCAACCCTGATTTGCATTTGTATAGCTCACAGCATTTTCATTTACATGTTAAAGCCTCCCCTAGAATTCCATGGGGGGGAGGCATGGGGGGAACACTGCCTAAGAAAGTCCACGTCAATTTCTGACAATTTACGGGAGTTTTCGGCGAAGCCTGCAAATTACCGTAAACTGCCGTTAACCTGAACTTCCACGACAATCTACAGTGCCGCATATTGACGAAAATCCCACTTTTCATGCAGTGTGGGTGATCTCAACTAGAAAGGGAAAGACAACTAAGGGGGTTCTCGAAGTGACTAAACATATGGGGATTCCCAGCAGGGGAAAGATCCAGTGGTCTGGTGAACCGGAACCAAAAAAAAATAGAGGGGAGATCACAATGATGATTTCATGGATCGTAGGGAAAATTATTCTTGGCTGATGAGTTGTTTTGAGTTGACTCACGTAAAGTGGTTCTTGGTTGATCCTTGGGTCCATTTTGTGGGGGTTGTTAGAGTTATTGAATGACAATTATAAAATTAATATGTGTGCATATGAAACATTAGAAGAAATAAGATGCTACATTCTGTCCTCTGATTCAATTAGGAGGGTCATTGTAGACTTGCCTTCAGCCAGAAGGCATTTACAGGGTCATAAACTTTTATGACCTGCCTCTCAGCCAGTTGGTCATTCTAGGGTCATAAAACCCACCCATCTGTTTCTGCTCTGTGAATAAAAGACTCTGCTGTTCTGTTGGGGGTCAGAAAGGTGCTTGGATGTGAGCAGCAGCCTTTCTCATTCCTGCAGGAAAAGCTCTGTTTGAAAATCCTTTTGTGCTTCAGATTCATTTTTGTCCTATATGAAATATGAAAAATGAACTCACAATATTTTGAATCTAACATTTATGGTGCTGAAAACCCTTAAGTCAAGATCCAATTGTCCAGGACCGTGCGGGACCAAGGCCAAGAAACTGTCAACAGCCGTCCGCCCTTTGCCGGATGGGGCCAATAGGTTGGTCCAGCCCTGCCCTGGGCATCCTGGGGATGACTCTTGCTGAGGACTGAAACTGCGCAGCCAAAGGGTAGGCCTAAAGCTTTTGATCAAAAGTTGGTCTGGGACCATGTGAAAGCTATAACTGGTTGTAGTCGCAAGAATATTTGACAAACAGGGTTTTGTTGTGATAGATCTGGGATCGGTATTCTGTGTGTATGGGTCTGGGACCCTCTGTGTTCTTTTAAGATAAGAACACAGCTAAGTAAGGTTTGCAGCTGCCGCAGCAGGGATAGCATATATGGCATCTGGGTATCCGGTGCGTGCGAGGGCCTGGAGTTGGAGACTCCAAAGTGTACACGTAACGATAGGTGTTTTTTGTCTATGTTAGTTAAAATAAAAAAATATATATATTAGGCCTTCGAATAGGTGTGTGAGAGTGTGTGAGGAAACAATCGAACCATTGGGTTCTGTTGTTTCATACTAAAACAGCAGGAATGAATACAGTATAACTCTTGTGGATGCAGAGGCAAGAATTTCTCACCTGAAAAGGTAGAAGCAGAAATTACCACAACAGTGTTTGGGTGCTGTCCTGCTGAATAAACATCCAGTGCGTAGAATACCCTAAGTGTTTGTACTGGACTAAATTCTTTAAAATGGGAAAAGATCAAAATAAATTAGAGATATTTTAGAATCTACGATTAGAAGTTTGTAGAAGTGCAGGATCCAACCAAAAATAAACACTTGAATATATGGTTTAAAAAAAAATATATATATATATGGGTTTGAGGGACGCCTCTATTCCAAAATAATAAATAATAGACCTTAAGAATAAAATAACTAAAGAGTGCAAGGGAGATTAAATAACTAAAAGGGATGAAAAGTTTGTGTCAGATTGATCCAAGTAATTTAAAATACTTGTAGGAGTGGAAGTAAAAATTTGAAATAGATGGTGTGTGGAAGTAGCAAAAATAGATAAATAAATAAATAAATAAATAAATAGATAGATAAGCTCCAACTGGCGAGGTGTAGGTATGATACATGCACAAAGTAGATACGATGAATAAATAGATAAATAAATAGATCTAATGTTGTGTTTGTCCATCTTTAAATGTTATGTGTTTCCGTCTTTAAAGTTATGTTTGTGGGTTTTTTTAAGTTGTTTGTTCGTCCAAAAGCTAATGAAACACAGTTTAGAGGGAGACAGCTTGAATTTGCAGCAGCGTGGAGGCATGTCTGTGCATCAATGACTGCAGCGGTGATGTACAGACACCCTTTCTAATGCGCCTGCATGGTCTCCAAAACTATTAGATTCGTAACCGGAAAATTAAAAAGAAAAAAATAATAATAATAAGCCACCGGAAAATTATTTTAGTCATGCGAGCTACCTACAGGGAATAAAAAAAATAGAAGGATTAAATAGGTGGATTGTGCAAGCTAAAACATAGAAACAGCTATGAAGCATAGTTTGGACCATAATTGGGCTCAAGAGAGGGGCCGGTGGTCACAGGGGGAAAACAAGGGGTCACGTAGAAAGCACAATAGGTGCTACAATTGTGATGAGTAGGGCCACTTTGCTCGAGAATGTCCATACCCCTGTTATGCCATACGCCATGATCATACTTTTTGGACATTGGGAAGCAGTGTCCATATTTCATCCTGATAGGATGACCAGAGAAGAAAACGCAGCTTTGGTGAATAACAGCTGGGGGACTTCTGCAGCCCCCCCTTTTTCAGCCAAAGCAAGTCACATGGGAGCCACCAGAGGTGTGAAAACCTACCCCCCTCCCTGTGAGGACAGAGAAAACCACAGAGCACACAGGATTCTCTCCTCTTTTTGCCTCGCTCTTTTGCTCTTCTTCTGCTGCAGCACCTCTCTCCTGGTCCCTTCTGCTCCGGCGCTCAAAGCTGGGGCCCACTGTGGCCCACAGTGGTGATGCGGGCCCCAGGGGAACCAGATCCCCAGAACCATCAAGGATGAGTCAGAACTCTTCAGAACCTAACTGCTGCAAACAGAACTTTTGCAACACATTTCTCTTGAGTTTCAGAACTTACAGAGCCAAACAGGAAGAGAACCATATCGGGGGTGAGACTGAGAGGACCCCTGCTGTGAGACTGAGACAAAGGAACCCCTGACTGCAGAGCTGCAAAACTGGATGAAACTCAAGCTTTCCAAATGGACATGGAAAAAGGTTTGCAGGTCTAGCATGATTAGGGACAGAACAAGCAATGTGTCTTTTGATGATGCTAATCATATAGTGTGTTTACTGCTGAGTAAAGACAACGCTAATTGATGCTAAAGAATGGACTGCATGCTACGCTATGCTACAGGAATATGTGTTGAGCTGTTGCTAAAGCTTAGACAAGCTTTATTCACTAAGGATGTAAACACTGATATAACATTAGTGTTCATGTGTTCCTCAAATGCTCATTACATTTCCATTACCAAGTATGACCAAGAGTCATTTAGTGGAATCCTGATGTCTATTCACTGCTAGCTATTTCAAGGAAGGTAAAGAATGATTTAACTAAAGGTTATTGGTTCTTGATTAAGCAAATCATTCAATAAAAAATTATTTGGCCAAATAATGTTTTATTCACCTCATGGATTTGCATTGTGAATTGGTCTGAAAACATTCCAATTTCTTTAAAATTAGTGAAAAGCTAATTTGATCACATCCCAAATTATTCCAGATAAACTTTGGTTTCAAACACAGAATCCATCTTAAACTGTAATATGGTTTTCAGCCATTTTCCCCTTCCTCTTTGTACATAGTAGTTAGTTTAGTTTAGTTGAGTTTTACTAGTCTTAGTTGACAGTTTTAAACTGAAATACGTTTGACTTGGAGCTTAGTGAATTTTGTTAATAAAATCTTATATTTTGAACAGAAGTTGTGGTTAATTTATTCCATGTATGTGCAGAAATAACTGTTTGACCATGATTAGTGCTCGAATCAGTCTTCCATTTATTGTTCTAACACACAGTTAGTAGGACTGTGTGTCATAAACACTATATAACAGCTGAAATAATATCTGATTAAATAAGATATTTTACCACCCCTACAGGAGAGGGCAATAAACATCTTAAAGTATCAGAAACATAAATTCCCAGCGGGCTGGGAATAGAATTTAACTATAGAATCACAACATAAATATGGCGTCCCTGATTGCTGGGCCCATTAATTGTAACATTTATTTAGCGTCCCATGTTGCTGGGCTCATTGAATGTAACATTTAATTGGTGTCTCAGTTTGGTGGTCATCGAATATAACAGTCATTCTGCACATATATGAGAATAAACCATTATTGAAAACCGTGTGAAAGCATTAACATCAGCTCTCACCACTCAATAATGAAATCTTAAAGTCACAACCTAAGAATCCAATACAAAATGTCTTAGCTTATATGAGAAGAAAATATAACCTTTGACATTCTTGGAGCATCAAAATATAGAAAATTTAACTAAATCGAATAACTCCAAAATATCTCTTTAGCTAGTGATAACCAACTTTACTTCAAAGCAAAACTCAGATGATTCAAATCAATCTTATCACTTTGGTCCAACTAAAACTAAAAGATTTAACACCCAAGTTAATCTTATCGTTCGACCAAAATTTAGGCACATCTATAACTAGATGCTGCCATTTGTGGTTTCTATAACCACATCCCAAAAATGAAAACTCCCAAGTTATGCTATTTCAAAGTCACCTCCAGTCCAAAATAGGTTAGATGCCTCGAAATTTAACCTAAATCCCTTTGTATATTAGTCTGATAAGACTCCTAAACACTTATCTTATATTGTGTAGAACAAGATTTGTTGCCAGATTTAATGTAAGTTAATCTGTGGTCCTACCTGACCAAAAGGGGGTGGATTAAAATTAAATTGATTAAAATCCCTTAAAGAAAGGTGAATCATAAGCTACATTGCTAGTAAAACCTTAAAGGTTAGGCTTTGCGCCAAACTGCTTATAAATCCTCCAAGACAGGTAAAGCATGCGCTAAAATAGCTAATAAATCCTAAAACAAGGTGTAGCATTTTTAACACTGAAAGAAAAGTGTTTCTTTGATATCACAGGAAAGGGTGAAGCATAAGCAAAATTGCTTGTAAGTCCTTAAAAGGTAACCTTTGTGCCAAACTGCTTATAAATCCTCAGAGACAGGTAAAGCATGCGCTAAAATAGCTGGTAAATCCTAAACAAGGTGTAGCATTTTTAACACTGAAAGAAAAGTGTTTCTTTGATATCACAGGAAAGGGTGAAGCATAAGCAAAATTGCTTGTAAGTCCTTAAAAGGTAACCTTTGTGCCAAACTGCTTATAAATCCTCAGAGACAGGTAAAGCATGCGCTAAAATAGCTGGTAAACCCTAAACAAGGTGTAGCATTTTTAACACTGAAAGAAAAGTGTTTCTTTGATATCACAGGTTTAAAGATAACCCGTGACCGTTTCTACACACATAAAAATAAGTCCTTACAATATGTATATGTAAATATACAAGTATAGTGGGTACTGACTGGATTTTGTTCTTTTGAAATTTCTTCATAACTTTTGTTTTTGTGCCATTAGCTGAAAATGGATCCAAGCATCCTCAATTCTGGGCACATCATTGACTCCATAGGCATAGAGAAACAGAAACAAATTGTTGCAAAGCTTATCCACTTATCTTCAGAAAAGCAGGATAACCTAAACAATTTTAACCTCAGCCTATGTGAAGAAAAGATTCAAGAATTAATTAACTTAATTCAAAACCCAAATGGAAACTTTCTGATAACAGATGTACTCTGTGAGCTCACGCTACTTTATCAGCTTAAATACCAAATAAAAGCTAAACAGTACTCTGAGTTAGAAGCCAAATATCAGATCATCTGCTACAGGTTAAGTGCTGCAAACATTTTATTGTCAGGAGCTGACAAGATCAAAGACCCATGTGGCCAGACTGACCATGCCTCAGAACAAACGGTGACCCCCCTCTTGGAGGAGCTATGCAATAAACAAAGCAAGCAGACTTTGAATCAGCAGGAGGTCACCCCAGTCAAAAGGAGAACAGTTCCTGAAGCAGATACAAAGTCTATAAACTCTGAGTTAACACTAAATAGATCTGAAGATGTTCAAAGTCAAGGTAGTGTCGCAGACAGAGAGAAACAAGTAGATCACTTGGAAAACTCAAGCGGCTTAAAATTTTGCAATGGACAGCCATGCAAACCAATCTCTGTCTCACACTCCATTGACCGAGCACCAAGTGCCAAAGTTCACAGCTTGAAAAACTCCAAGGAGAACCAGTCTCCATTGTGTCATCAAAGGTTAGCTCAAAACCCCCCACCACTTAATGAGCAGAACCAACTTCCTGACGGGCCAGGCCCACCGGGCGACCATAGAATTCAACAAATTGAATCCTTGGCCAAAGACATTGATATTTTTGACCCAGAAAATCAACACTCAAACATAGCTGATTATCTGCAAGAAGTTGAGCACTGTCTAAAAGACTTGCCATTTCCTTATTCTCGTGAGAAATTGAAGCTGATTTGGAAAACAGCTAGAAGCGTCCATGTTTTCATAAAATCTCTTCCTCCAAAAATCAGAGAAAGTTATTCAGCTCTTTGTCAAACCTTAAGAGAAGAATATTCTGGTTACAGAGATCCGGCGTTAACAACGCTTGAGGCATCTTTAGTTCTCTAAGGAGAACATGAAACACCCAGAGAATATTACTTTCGCTTGAGACAGGTTTATTTTGAGGGCTGCAGTTCTCCAAATATTAACGAAGAAGATCACACATTTAAAGCATTGTTCATCCAAAATCTACATGAAAGTGTACGATATGATGTAGCAATGCATTGCAGGATAGAAAACCTTTCTATGCAGGAAACTCGCAGATATGCTCAGCTTGTTTGGGAAATACGTCTCAAATCAGATAGATTTCAAAGCAAGCTTAGAGTCTTTAACCTTCAAACAAAGAACAGGACCAGAAACAGACACAGATTCAGTTCCCCAGTGGTTCACCAAGATGAAGGAATTAATGACTTGAGAGAACGAAAACCAGAACCCCCAGATAAAGGTCATAAGTCTTCACATCACAATGCAAAACCAAAGGTTTACACTGGTAAAGGGGGCATCAACAAGCTACAGAAACAACAACAAAATAAAACTTAGAACAGATCTGCAAAACAGTTCTTACAGAGCTACTGGCTTCTCTGACCAATCACAAAGTACTACAATTCCCAGCTAATGGTAAAACTTATCATATCAATTCAATTCAGTTTATTTATATAGCGCCAAATTCACAACACATGTCATCTCAAGGCACTTTACAGTTGCAAAGAGTGTGATAGTTGCTGATAATTTCTAACATACTTTAATCTGTTTTATCCTTTCTTTCTTTTGTTTCACAACTTGAGAAATTATGAAGGTTGAACAACAGCATCATGAAGGTGTTAGGAAATTTTGTTTGGAATGTATTTGTGTATCAGGGTCAGACTTTCCAGCCAGACCTGCTTCAACCAGACGCAAAACCTCTGGAGAAAATGAACTGTTTTATAAGATAGGGTCAGCTTCTGCCAGAACTGCAACAAATCATCCAGGGACAAACACTGGAGAAGATATGAACCCTAAATGAACTTTCTTCCTGCCAACAGGAACCTGACTCATCATTGCTCCAGATTTCATGGCTTTATGGACCTATTTGTGATCTGAAAACAAAGAACTGCATCTTTTATTTCCAGATCAAAAGGGGGACTGTTATGCCATACGCCATGATCATACTTTTTGGACATTGGGAAGCAGTGTCCATATTTCATCCTGATAGGATGACCAGAGAAGAAAACGCAGCTTTGGTGAATAACAGCTGGGGGACTTCTGCAGCCTCCCTTTTTCAGCCAAAGCAAGTCACATGGGAGCCACCAGAGGTGTGAAAACCTACCCCCCTCCCTGTGAGGACAGAGAAAACCACAGAGCACACAGGATTCTCTCCTCTTTTTGCCTCGCTCTTTTGCTCTTCCTCTGCTGCAGCACCTCTCTCCTGGTCCCTTCTGCTCCGGCGCTCAAAGCTGGGGCCCACTGTGGCCCACAGAACTTTTGCAACACATTTCTCTTGAGTTTCTGAACTTACAGAGCCAAACTGGATGAGAACCATATCCTTGGGGGTGAGACTGAGAGGACCCCTGCTGTGAGACTGAGACAAAGGAACCCCTGACTGCAGAGCTGCAAAACTGGATGAAACTCAAGCTTTCCAAATGGACATGGAAAAAGGTCTACAGGTCTGGCATGATTAGGGACAGAACAAGCAATGTGTCTTTTGATGATGCTAATCATATTGTGCGTTTACTGCTGAGTAAAGACAATGCTAATTGATGCTAAAGAATGGACTGCATGCTACACTATGCTACAGGAATATGTGTTGAGCTGTTGCTAAAGCTTAGACAAGCTTTATTCACTAAGGATGTAAACACTGATATAACATTAGTGTTCATGTGTTCCTCAAATGCTCATTACATTTCCATTACCAAGTATGACCAAGAGTCATTTAGTGGAATCCTGATGTCTATTCACTGCTAGTTATTTCAAGGAAGGTAAAGAATGATTTAACTAAAGGTTATTGGTTCTTGATTAAGCAAATCATTCAATAAAAAATTATTTGGCCAAATAATGTTTTATTCACCTCATGGATTTGCATTGTGAATTGGTCTGAAAACATTCCAATTTCTTTAAAATTAGTGAAAAGCTAATTTGATCACATCCCAAATTATTCCAGATAAACTTTGGTTTCAAACACAGAACCCATCTTAAACTGTAATATGGTTTTCAGCCGTTTCCCCCTTCCTCTTTGTACATAGTAGTTAGTTTAGTTTAGTTGAGTTTTACTAGTCTTAGTTGACAGTTTTAAACTGAAATACGTTTGACTTGAAGCTGAGTGAATTTTGTTAATAAAATCTTATATTTTGAACAGAAGTTGTGGTGAATTTATTCCATGTATGTGCAGAAATAACTGTTTGACCATGATTAGTGCTCGAATCACTCTTTCATTTATTGTTCTAACACACAGTTAGTAGGACTGTGTGTCATAAACACTATATAACAGCTGAAATAATACCTGATTAAATAAGATATTTTACCACCCCTACAGGGGAGGGCAATAAACATCTTAAAGTATCAGAAACATAAATTCCCAGCGGGCTGGGAATAGAATTTAACTATAGAATCACAACACCCCCGCAGAGTAACCCTCCCCGTCACCAATGTTATGACCAGCACTGACGCCAGGAGTCATGTGCACCAGCAAAAATTGCAGTTAATTGTGGAACAAGTGGAGGTCCTGGACCTAGAGCAAATTTTCCTTTCTTTTTTAAACACATCAGAAATAAACATACTGGCATTTAAACATTCAAGGGTTAGTAGTAAAAAGATGTAGATGCTGCAGGGGGAAGTTACTCCAGAGATGCAGCTGACACACATGTGATACATTCAGCTAACATTCAGTTTCCAGAAAGAAATTAGTTGTTTTTACAATTGTAGATGAGTTAAAAAAAAAAACCTTTGCAGTGCTGCCTTAAAATCATCATATTCTGTGTAAACTGCAGAGATTGTTGCACTAACAAAAACATGTGAAATTTCAAAAGGCATCAAGGATGCAGGGGCGGTTCTAGAAGTTCAAAGGGGGCTTTCAGCCCAGACAAGTAAAAGCAGACCAGGAAGGAAGAGTCCACAGGGGAAGTTCTTCATCTGAGTGTGAATAGGTGTTTGAGCAAATGGGGGAGCCATTAAAATAGTAGATGTGTATGATGCATGGTGGATATTAAATGCATTAAAGGAAAAACATTAATAGTTCTAACAATTGTTAGACAAGCAGTTAGACTTACATGAAATTCAGGAGCCTGTAAAATTTGCATTAAAGATAATGTAGGACTAAAACCATCTAAAATGCAATTTTTTGTAAAATCAGCAAATGGTCAAACATCCTAAGAGTGGATGTCAAAGGATTAGGAAAAAGATTGCAAGGTTGCATGTTTTTGTAATAATATCACCAACTCACCACATTAATTTGTTAGGATGGGAATTGATGGGAAAATTTAAGCAATTTTTCCCAAACAGGGTGGCATAAAGGCTGAATGTGTGGAACATATAAATAGCATTTCAACAAAATCTTCTTGTGTCTATATGCACTATGCTAGAAGCACATTGTCAGATCCACAGGATGAAACTCTGTTAGTTGAACAGTAGAACACTATGAATTTGTGCTTAACCCCAGATGAAAAGTGTGCAAAACTTTCTCAAACAAGAAATTACTATAATGGCTACACAAATTATGTACACAGATGGGGGTTCTTTAGCGGGAGTTACTGTTATGCTTTCTACACAGATGTAAGGAATGTACCGCTTATCATGGGTAAATCATTTGTCGTCGGTTAAGACCAGTGAAGCACAGTGGAGAGACACAGGCCTGCATTTAGAAGCTGCAGAAGGTGCATCTGATTTCTATCTATGTCCGCACCACACAAACCAGGCTGGCTTTATAACCCAAACACAGAATTATGGAAACAGCCTTATAAAATTCTGTTCAATGCAGAAGCTTGGGTCCAAGATTTAGCATGAGATAAATAACTCAGCATTCTTTGCTATCACAATCTGATGAAAATGATTTAAAAGATATTTTAAATGCTTTGTGATCTACAGGAAAAATTGATGTAGGACTGTTGACAACTGTAGATCCAGTTAAAATAGTTCCTAAGTTGCAATAAAGGCCGTGGATAAAGCAATATCTGCTAAACCATGATGCAAACAAAAGTATAAAACCAGGTGCAGAAAGAAGTCTGTTATGTAGGCCATGTTATTTCAAAAGAAGGTAGCTACATTAACAGTGGAAAATTGTAATACCTAGAAAGTGTAGGCCAATAACTAAAGAACAAATGTCTTTAGAATTGTGCAATTGCTATAGAGCTCAGATTCCACATTATGAAAAAAAAAACTCAGCTTTTCTTAAGTTTTTTTTTTTTAATAGCTATGTCAGAGAAGCTGACAGCAATTCGCAGAGCTGAATTTATAATTGTCATTCAATAACTCTAACAGGGGTATATTCTAGAGATCATTGTACTCGTTGGAGGGCGGACAGGCAGACAAGTGATGGGTCCAGAGGAGCAACGGAGCGGATTGTCACCAGGTTTTCCTGAAGTGGGCTTGAACAGATCTGCTGAAGGTTTCCCCTTGCTCAGTGTGACACAAATAACTCCTAAGGGGTGGAGAAGGACCAGGCTTATCCAGTGGATCAGGAGGGCACCCCAATACTGGCAAATACTCTGGCGTCAAGGTGGTGACAGTGCGCTGCTCAAATACTCCTCAGGTGATGCCCCAACGAGCCACAGGTGTAAGAGGAGGCCCAAACGGGTAAGGGGCACCATCTAGTGGTGGAAGGGAAACAAAAAGAAAAACACAAAACAACCCACACAAACAGGAACCCTAACATCTATATTCCTGGGATGAGAATTAGGCATTATATTTATTGTTTAAATTATCCAGTGACAATAACTCTCCATCACTTCTCACTGCTGTTCTGGGTGCTAATAATATTTTCGAGGAGCTTCAATAGCAGTACCGTATTAGATTTATAGTTCTACTGCAGAAATATTAGGATCCGGTCCTGAGGCTAGTGTGTTTCTGTCATCAATTTATGATTCATAACTTCCAACTATTACCTTGCTGTTGGATTAATTGTACATAAGTTATTCTACTTTAATCATATTATACACATTTGTTATCTCTATCTTACTTATATTACAAAGAGTGAACTTTGCTTGCTATGATTACTAATGTTTTGCTGTCAGTTTGTGCAGGAGGATGTTGAGGTCACAGCTGGGGTCAAAGCTGGGTTAATGTTGTGAAACTCGGAGAGCTGCGCAGAGTTGCACACACCGGATGTGGAGAGGAACTTTCCTTATCTTATGATGTTGTATGATGTTGTACGAAAGTTACGGTTTCAACTGGCTTCTGTTGACCCCCCTTCCCTTTAGCGGTTGAAACCACATTGTAACCAGGGCGTTCCAAATAAAAAGCTTGGAGAGCAGAGACTGCTTCAGAGTGGGTTGGAGATTGTAACTGAATGCAGTTTCTGATCCCCTCTCCTTGCAAGTAAATTATACTCAATTCTCTGTGTCTTTCTTTGTGCAGGTTGCTGAATAAGGTGTTTGGTGTTTAAACCTAACATTAAATGGTCCTTCGAGCCGGATTGCAAGACACCTGACGATCCCAGCGGGTAAGCGAGATCCAGATAAGCCTGCGGCCGCAGCAAACGGACCCTTTACGGGACTGGTCCCTCCCTTACAGGCTGGGGTCCGACGGTTGAAGCAAACCAAGGACGCAGAGAATTGTAAGTAGCTTTTTGGTTTAAAAAAGGGGTGAATGAGAACTGTGAGAGAAAAACAGCATACAGTTTAAACCTCGTGAAAGACGGCGGTGTCCTCTATTTTTAATAGTTAAATTCCGCGCGGGGTAACAAGGTCCCCCTGTTGTACTAAAACCCTGACAATTCTAGACTCTATCAGGTAAAACAGAAATTTTAAAACAGTTAAAGTCCGCGGGAGGGCAGTCTCCCCTAGTGTAAACTAGTTAAATTCTGCGTAGGACGGCGGCGTCCTCTGTGTTTAAAATAAAGAAAACGGGAATAAAGTAAAAGTTAACTGCGCAGTGTGTGTGTGTGTGTGTGTGTGTGTGTGAAAGGAAATATAGATATCACTAGATATCTGTATTTCATACCAAAAAGACAAGGGTTAAATGGTGAGCTTTTGTGGATGTTTGTAGACAAGAAAACTCCACCTGTAAAGGTTGAAGTGAGTTTTACCACAAAGGTAGTTGATCACCATCTTGTCTGAAGCCCCAGTGTTTAGAACACGACAGGTGTTGAAAACCCACTGGGCCCAAATTTAGTTCAAAATGGGAAAGGGGCAGAGTAAAGAAAAACGGAAGTTATTGGAGGAACTCCAGTGTAAGGACTGGAAAGTAGTTGAAAATGATGACCCAGCCGCGGTAGAGCCATTGTGTTACTGGATAAAAAATTATGGTTTTAATGGTAAATTGAGCACCAAAAACGTAAAAGAATTACAACAAAAAATAAAAACTAAAACCAAAAATAAAGACACCCTGATGGCCAAAGAAGGTTTTAGTCAAACAATGGTGTGGATGAAGTTAGCAGGACAGAGAGAAGAAGGAGAGCAAAGAGCTAAGAAAGAAAGGGAGGAGAGACAGAGAAAAGAGAAAGAAAAAGAATGTGAAGAGAAGGAAAAAGAGAAAGAAAAGTCAGTTATGTTTCATAGGAAGGAAGACAATGAGTATGTGGGGCCTTATTCCAATCTTATGCATCAAATCCAGAATCTTCCACAAGCAGGACAGGCTGGGGGAGCTGTAGCCGGCCCCTCAGCCCCACTTCCCCCAGGAGAACCACCCAAATACACCGCCCTGCAACAGGTTGACTCTTCACCTGTGATTTCATCACAGGCCTTTGACAAACCACTTACTAGATCACGTGGGTACAGACTTGAATGGACAAAGGATTTGGTGTCAGGAATTGGTAATGTACTGTCCCCACAAACCCCTAAAACACTTATTAGACAAAAAACAGATGAGGAGGAACTTTATCCTCTAATTGAACTGCCCAATCCATTAGCTGGCCAAGCCCGCCAGCCCGCCACAGTTATGGTATATAGGACCTGGACACAGGAGGATGTTAAAAAGGCAGTAGAAGGAATCCCTTCACCCAAAGAAGATGTGGAGGAGTGCATACTCCAAATGGAAAACCTTAGGAGGTCTTACCATTTAAATGGAGTTGAGGTTCAGCAGGTCTGGATGTGCCAATTAGGGCCAGAATGGCACCACGTGAAAGGCGATTTTATACCAACCACAGGTGTCGATCCTCCAGTTCCTTACCCCCCAGATTCTGACGATCTGACCACAGCAGTTGAGCGTCTGATTGTTCGTATCAGAATCAGATACCACAGAAGAGCAAATTACACAGAAATAGGAAGATGTAAGCAGAGATCCGACGAACCCTTTGATGAATACAGGGTGAGAATGGAGAAGATATTCAGAGCACATAGTGGACTTCCTTATGCAGACAATGAAGACGGGGCATTTAAACAACAACTAAAAAATGCGCTCCATGCGGGGTCTCTGCCAGAAATTAAGGGGTGGGCCGATCGTCACCACATATAAATGAGTGGGGGAACACTCCAAAATTATATAAATCACGCCCTGCATGCCGAGAAAGTCATAAAAAGCAAAAAGAATAAGAACAAAGAATCCACCGTGTTTTATCAGGAGGAGGAGGACACTGTGTTTTATCAGCAGTCCAGAGGTAGAGGCCGAGGCAGAGGGCGTGGAAGGGGAAGAGGCTTTGGATCACGCTCAACTGATAATTTCAGAGCATGTTGGTCATGTGGAAAAGAAGGCCACATGGCTAGAGACTGTCGAAGTAACCCAAAAAATGCAGGGAGCTCGGCATGACTAGATGAGCATCCATTTTCTATTAGAGAAATAAAGGATGAAAATATGGATGTCTTAAACCTAGAAGATTTGTTTTTTGAAGAAAAATATAGACCTGAAATAGTCCTCATGGTCCAGGGCACTCCTGTAAAGTTTTTGTGCGATACAGGAGCATGCAGGACCACTGTAAAAGAAACCATACCACATGCGCCCTTAAGTTCAAATTACTCAATAGTGCGTGCGGCCCAAGGTGTCACAAAAAAGGTTCCAGAGACTGAGCCGTTGTGGCTCAGAGACCCTGAAGGAAAATCATGTCAGCTGCCTGTTTTACTGTTGCCTGAATGTCCAGTTAACCTATTAGGCAGAGATGGCCTGGTGGCGCTTTCCCTAGCCATCATGCCAACTCCAAATGGTTTAAAAATCATCAGACAAAAACCTGAAGAAGTGTTTGTTCTCAGGGGAACTGGAAGCCCAAAATACTACTACGCCTTAAATGTTCCGAATAAACCCCCCACGTCCACTGGAGCTTATCTTATGGATGAAGGCAAACAGGCAGTCAAGAATATACAAGATCAAATGCCTCCTGATGACCTGCATGTAACCATGTGGTATAGAGGCCAACCTGATGCCCAGTATAAGCAACAGCTAGATAAAGCTACCCCTGAAAAAAATCACAGTCTCTTATGTTTACTCCGATGTGGAGTCTAGCTCCGCAGCAGCAGTACTCCTTCCATCATCTTTGCTTCCCCTGTTTCACCAACATTGGAAGCCACACATTTCCTTATGTAAGGCAAAACAGGACAAATGGCAAGACCTGGGGAGATTGGTTGAGAGAGGGGAACGAGCCTGCGACTGGGTAGCAACCTCTGTGAACACATGGTACAGTGCATCAACAGAACTAACAAAGAAAGCTTTGTTCTGGACAGTAACTGTCCAGGCGGGAGTCCACTTAGATGAAGAACAACAGTGACAGATATATTTCACAGAAGCAGAGGAAACACTGCTGAAGCAGGTTCCAGCTAAATTGTGGTCTCAAGGACCTACAGATGTAGGCCTAGTTAAGAAAGCATTACCTGTGATAATAAGACCTAAAACAGAACACCGCCCTAGAGTAAGACAGTATCCATTGAAACCAGATGCTGTAGCTGGCATAGAGCCAGTCATTGAAGACTTAAAGAAAGCAGGAGTGTTGGTGGATTGTGCAGATTCTCCCTGTAACACACCAATATTTCCTGTTAAAAAGGCACCCCCATCAACAGGATGGAGAATGGTTCAGGACTTACAAGCAGTAAATAATGCAGTAATACAGAGATCACCATGTGTGGCAGATCCTCACACATTATTGAATTCCCTAAATCCTCAAGCTAAATATTTCACAGTAGTGGACATTAGCAATGCTTTTTTCTCTGTTCCAGTACATAAAGACAGTCAGTAATGGTTTGCTTTCACCTTTAAAGGGAAACGATATACATATACGCGTTTACCCCAGGGGTACTGTGAAAGTCCAACGATATATTCCCAAGTGATCTCTTCCAGCTTGTCCTCTTTTGAACCACCTAGACAAAGCCAGCTATTAACATATGTTGATGATATTTTGATAGCATCTGAGACTAAAGAAGTTTGTGAAATTGATACGATCGCATTACTGAAACATTTGGCAGAAGAAGGCCACAAAGTTAGCAAAAACAAGCTACAATTTTGCCAAGAACGTGTCAAATATTTAGGACATCAATTAAGTGCTGGAGGACAAACCATAATGGAAGAAAGAAAAGCAGGAATACTGCAGGCGCCTAAGCCACTGACAAAGAAACAAATGATGTCCTTCTTAGGACTTACTAATTATTGCAGAAGTTGGGTACCAAATTATGCAGAAATAACTGCACCGTTAAACTTCCTTATGTATAAGGAAGAACTGAAAATGTCAGACAACCTAAATTGGACACCTGAAGCAGAAGCGGCCTTCTACAACATTAAGCAGGCTATGGTGAGCAGCTGCACGTTGGCCCTGCCAGACTATGAGAAATAGTTTGTACAAATGGTAGACTGCAAAGGTCATTTTATGACCTCAGTCTTAACTCAAATGCATGGAAATAAATTAAGGCCAGTAGCATACTATTCTACTAAATTAGATGCTGTAGCATGTGCACTTCCACATTGTGTGCGAGCAGTGATAGCTGCTTCATTAGCAATAACGTCCAGTGCTGACATAGTATTATTCCATCCACTGACATTAAAAGTTCCCCACTCGGTGTCTGCTCTGCTTTTACAAACAAAAATGACTTTTCTATCCCCAGCCAGACACCTCTCATGCATGTCTATACTCCTGTCACAGCCGCATCTAAAAATAGAACGCTGCACGGTGCTGAACCCAGCAACACTTATCCCCACACCAGATGAGGGGGAATCCCATGATTGTGAGGCTCTGGCTGAACAAACTGCTAAAAGTAGGCCAGATTTAAAAGACACTCCTTTGTCAGAAGGAGAAACATTATTTGTTGATGGATCCTCTAAAAAAGATGAAAAAGGGAAAACGAGAACTGGTTATGCTGTAGTGACACATACCGCTGTGCTAAAAGCGGAAGCCTTACCACAACATTACTCAGCACAAGCAGCAGAACTGATTGCTCTCACTGAAGCATGCAAACTTATGAAAGACAAAAAGGTAACTATCTGGACAGATAGTCAATATTCTTATGCTACAACACATACGTTTGCACAACACTGGAAAAACAGAGGCATGATAACATCAACCGGAAAACCAGTGACTCATGCCAATTTACTGAAAGAACTTCTACAAGCAGTGCAACTGCCAAAGCAGCTTGCAATATGCAAATGTGAAGCCCACACATCCGGAACAGATGCAGTTTCAAAAGGAAATTCCTTTGCAGATAAAATAGCAAAAGAAGCTGCTTTAAAAGAAATAACAATACTAACATTAACAGACAATCCACTAAAAAATGACATATTACAAGACATGCAGCAGCAAGCTCCTGAACAAGAACAAGAACAATGGAAAAGAAAAGGAGCACAATTAAAAGAAGGGATTTTACATCTGACCAGCAAATAAACCAATCCTTCCAAAAAACTTATACAAATGGGCAGCTATATTGACCCATGGTAAAACCCATGTCTCAACAGGAGGAATGGTAGGATTGGTAAACCAAACATATACAACCTATGGTTTTAATGTTTATTCAAAAATTTTTTGTAGAGCATGCTTGATATGTGCAAAGCACAATGCTCAGGGGAACCTAAGACCTAAAAGAGGACAATTCCCAAAACCAAACTACCCCTTTCAACACATACATATGGACTTTATAGAACTAAGCCCTAGTGAAGGTAAAAAGTTCTGTCTAGTAATAGTAGACTTGTTTTCTAAATGGGTAGAACTGTTTCCTACAAAACATACAGATGCATTAACAGTAGCTAAAGCATTATGTAAAGACATAATCCCTCGTTACGGGATTCCAGAGAAAATTTATAGTGATAATGGCACACATTTTGTAAATCAGATAATAACAAAAATAGGACAAGCCTTTCACATAGATTTAAAAAAGCACTGTGCTTACCATCCACAAAGCGCAGGCCTAGTGGAAAGAACAAACGGATTCGTTAAAAACCGACTTAGGAAATGTATGGAAGAAACGGGAAGATCATGGACTCAATGTTTGGACTTAGTTAAACTACACATAAACATTACAAGCACGACCGGGTTGACCCCTTATGAAACAATATTTGGCAGACCATATAGACTTCCCTATTTTAATAACAGCTGGGAAACAGATGATGAAAGTACTCTAGCAGACTACATGAGAAAGATGCTGGAGCAACAAAAGCAGCAGCTGAACCAAACTGACAGTGTCCCACCCTCTGTGTCTCCACAGGAAAACCAATTAGTTGAACCAGGTGATTGGGTCCTCATTAAGAGCATAAAGAAGAAACATTGGTATTCACCTAAGTGGGAAGGACCCCATCAGGTTTTGTTGACAACTCCAACTGCATTGAAAATAGCTGAAAGAAGCACATGGATCCACTTGTCACACTGTAAAAAGGTGATAGATAGATCAGATGATTAATGGATAAAATCACTCTCCTAATTATTCTGTGGAACCTTACTATAGTGTTTAGCATTCTAGTAATCCTACTGTGGTGCCTGTTATAAAATACACATTTGGTCTCCTTCACCGACCTTCAGAGGAAGTCCATCGTACAAAGGGGGTTGTATTTTTAGTATACGACCGTCTCAAACTGGTGAAGATTGTCCACAACTCTGCCGAAAGGTCATAGGAAGTAGACCATTGTGTAAAAAGATTATCCATAGGAAACTTTTTGAAGCTTGAACCTAGATAATGTTGCGATTACTCATATTAGTTTTGTCTTTAGCTCTCACTCAGGGCAAGGATTCTTGTTGCCCCCATGATCCAGCTATTTGTAAAAGGGACGTCTATCTCTGCTATAACTCTACTAGAGTAATCAGTTTAGTGACTATTCCTTTTCAAACATTCTCGCAAATATTCAAAATTGACCCAGGAGTCTGGCGAGGTTATGATTTCTACCTATATCCCCGTGTAGTTCAAAAAACTCAAAAGAGTTGGGGAGATGTTTTTAGAACCACTGGACAGTGGAAGAAAGGATCATATGGATGGACATCTTTAGCTAAGAAATGGATGAGTAGAATATCAGGGTTCACTGTTAACCATGACTCCAAAGTTTTCACTATGACGATAAACTCCACAGCAGAACCCCTTGAGAAGGAAGGCTGTTCTTCCTCATTTATATGTGCGCGGTCTGCTGGAACTGATCCATGTTGGACATTGTATTTGTGCCCCGCAAATATTACACAAGAAGGAGATGAGATACAAGGGATTCTTACTTCTGCCCAAGGAAAACAGATAAAAATTCAAAATATTAATGGCCCGCTTAAAACAGATGAATTGTTTCAAGTCACTACTGGAATCTCTGGACAGACAAACAACTGGCTTTTAATGGCAGAACAAGCAGCTAAAACAGTGTCCACTGATTGTCTTGTGTGTATGGGAGCCAGACCGCTGTTACGCGTGGTTCCTGCTACCATAACTCCACAATGTCTTCTAAACATCATGAATTATACAGTCCCAACTGATAATTGCACCTATTGGGATAAGATCTATCCCCTGACCACAGATGAGAAGAAAAACCAATCTTTTTGAAAAAAGTAGCTGTGGCAAATTTCACCTGTGTAAACAGGACCGGAGTGGGCCCGAAACTAGGCACACTAAATGAAACACAATGTGCAAGCATTTTACTGGTATCCATCTTTTTTCAACCTCAATCCCGCAGTGACATCTGGTGGTGGTGTGGAGATGACAGATTGTTTGACAGACTTCCATACAACACCACTGGATTGTGTGCTGCGGTCACTTTGATTTTACCTGTTTCTATTACATCACTCACAATGGATGAATTGTTAACGACTATAAACAGCATTTTACCTCACACAGGGCATACTAGAAGGAATAGGGCATCTGAAAACGCATGGAGTGGAGATGACCCTACTTATATTGACAGCATTGGGGTACCCAGAGGTGTTCCAGATGAGTATAAACTAGCGAATCAAGTTACTGCAGGATTTGAATCTATCTTATGCTGGTGGTGCACTATAAACAAAAATGTAGACAGAATAAATTACATCCACTATAACGTCCAGAGGCTGGGAAATAAAACAGAACAAGGCTTCTCCGCTGTTCATGAACAATTGTCAGTTACCTCTCTGATGGCTTTCCAGAACCGTATTGCTGTTGACATGTTGTTAGCTGAAAAAGGTGGTGTGTGCTCTATTTTTGGAGATCAGTGTTGCACCTTTATTCCCAACAACACCGCTGCTGATGGCAGCCTCACAAAGGCCCTTGAAGGCCTTCGCTCTCTTAACAGCAAAATGAAAGACCATTCTGGAGTTGACACAAAATTGTGGGACGGATTTGGAGACATTTTTGGTAAATACAAACAATTGGTAGTTTCTATTTTAATGTCTATAGCTGTATTTGCCGCCATCCTGACCTTATGTGGATGTTGTTGTATTCCATGTATTAGAGCGCTGCTAAATAGACTAATTACCACAGCAATACAACCCATGAAAACAGAAATGTATGCCCTCATGTCCACTGAGGAACACCCATCGGATGATGAAGCCAGCAAAGAGGATGAAACCTCTTTACACTTTCCTGACCTTTATCCTAATCCCAACGACAATAACCCACCAGTTTAAAGTACCTCTGAGTGTACCCTTTACAGCTAAAAATGATTTCATAGTTGAAAATCTGAAAAGAAGTAACTATTGAATGATAAAATAAATAGCTTAAAGTGAATAAACATGAGGGAAATGTTGGATTAATTGTACATAAGTTATTCTACTTTAATCATATTATACATATTTGTTATCTCTATCTTACTTATATTACAAAGAGTGAACTTTGCTTGCTATGATTACTAATGTTTTGCTGTCAGTTTGTGCAGGAGGATGTTGAGGTCACAGCTGGGGTCAAAGCTGGGTTAATGTTGTGAAACTCGGAGAGCTGCGCAGAGTTGCACACACCGGATGTGGAGAGGAACTTTCCTTATCTTATGATGTTGTATGATGTTGTACGAAAGTTACGGTTTCAACTGGCTTCTGTTGACCCCCCTTCCCTTTAGCGGTTGAAACCACATTGTAACCAGGGCGTTCCAAATAAAAAGCTTGGAGAGCAGAGACTGCTTCAGAGTGGGTTGGAGATTGTAACTGAATGCAGTTTCTGATCCCCTCTCCTTGCAAGTAAATTATACTCAATTCTCTGTGTCTTTCTTTGTGCAGGTTGCTGAATAAGGTGTTTGGTGTTTAAACCTAACACTTGCTTACCAATTCTGCCGGGCAGATATTGACTGATCATCGTAAAAACAGCCTCATTTTGTCTGTAAGACTCCACAGACAAGGAATATCTAGTTGTATTTCCCATTAAATTAACTTGTGTCATAATAATCCACCAAAAGTAATTTTTTAGCCATGAAAAGTAAGAATTAAGGGAAAAAAACACTGTCCTTCTCCATGATGACGCTTGTCCACCATTTTAGATCATCTATGTGGCGTTGACTTGTTTACCATTCAATCTGCTACCAACATCAATCATCACTTCCACCCTAACTATCAGATTACTTTACTTTTCTAGAAACACCTCTTCATGAAATAAAACACCACCCCACATGTCCCCATAAAGAGTAAACAAGGCATTTTTTAGTCATTTAGTTTCACGCTGTCTTGACATCACTAAGGTGAAAAATCCTGGATCGGCCCCTGTTGTCCCCCTGATTATTTTTTCCATCTGACTTGTTTAGAATGAATTGCTGATTTTCCTCCTTTTATTCAGTCAGACTGAAAGTGTCGCTTAGAGAAGATGCATAGATTTGATGCTCCTCAGCTAACAGACAGACCATCATCTCCAGACCTAAACAGAGGAAGATTTCCAGTTTCGATCCACCTGAGGCTGTTTCCATCATTTCTAGGTGTGTTACTGTGTGAACGAGGATCAATGGGATTCAGTTCCATCGTTCAGGTTTAAACAATTAAAGCTGAAACTCTTAAACAAACACCAACAGCAGCTGTGGTTCAGGGTAGAATCTGCACGGTTCCAGGAGATTCTTCATCAAACTGGAAGCTCCAGGTTTTAGAACTACAACCACCAGAACATCCTGACCCAACCTGTGGCCTGCCTCTTCTGAGCCCAGACTGCCCCCTGCTGGTGTTCTGATGGATGAGGAAGATAAAGACGTTTTGATGAAAAATGATTTATTGATAAACAGCAAACCTTTAGATGTGATCAGGAAACCTTTAGATGTGATCTATCCTGGTTCTGATCGTTACTGATGACTGGTGATGCTGTCTCAGTCAGCATTTAATGATCCTCAGGATGTTGTCCAAACTGTTCCTCACCTGTCCAGGTATCTTTGCTCCGCCCACTCACTGCTGTCTGCACGTTGTTCTGGTTCTTTCTGATGAGACCCATTGGACCCTCTTCTAGATAGCTCTGCTGATTCAATTTGGCTTTTTTATTACTTTCAGCATTAAAGTACTTTAAACTACACAAACTGTACTATTTATCAGTAACCTTTGAAATGGTGAATGAGATCTTTGATTATAATAATAAATTGATTTCAGAAGAACAAAGAAAAGGGGACATGGCAGTTAAACCCAAGTTTCACTTAAACAAGATTTAATTATTTTAAAATCTAATCATTTTATGTAAATATGGTTGTTTTTTATGGCAGAGGAGGTCCAACATAGAATGTACTTGATTATTTGTATTTAGATAAAGAGCCAAGCCTTTATCTCCAAATCGTAGTGTCTTGTGCCTAAAAACACATCAGGAGGCTCAGTGAATCTCCTTAATAAAGTTCAAAAACATGAAGTAACATGATCCATAAAACTGCTGCTGTAGTCTAGTTCATAACAGCTCCTGCAAACATCAGTTTTTTTTGTTTTGTTTTTTAATGGGAAATATAGAACTAATTCTTTTAGAATATGTTATATATTAGGGTGAGCATATTTAGATTTCCATAAAGAGGCTTCTCAAAGGTTAATGACCAGCTTTATTATGCCTAAATTGCACAAAAATAACCTTTGTAGTAGAACGAAATCTGTAACAACCAGTAACAAAATTATAGCTCTTTTAAAATAAAATCATGTTCTAAATATGACTTCTTCTTTATTAGAAAACACAGTTTCAACAAATGTTCACAGTTCTAACAAAGTACTCAGTCAGCTTTGCAGAATAACTCACCTCTCAGAGCCTTTTCAGGTTTTTCAGTGTCCATGTGAGCTTTGAGATCTCCAGCACCTTTATTAGACACTGAAACTAATGATTCAGCTTTGCACACGGTGCACTCAGCCTCCCACTGGACTCCAAATGTTTACTGGAGTTCGTCTGTGAAGCTGCACTTTTGTTTCGGCATTTTGTAATGATTTTTAATCATTAAAAACATTGCATTTGGGTCCCTTCAGGCTGCATTGTGAACATAGCCATAGTTAGATCCTTCATTCCTCTAGTTGCTTGGTTGTAGCGGCTCTGGACACACACAGTTATAGCAACTGAAACACTTGTTTTATCAGGTGCCAAACCAACTGGGCCAGAATACGTACCTACATTATTTCCTAATCTAAGTTCTCCAACAAGCAAAGGAGGATTTATCCAATGGCCAGATTTGAACACACTCAGGATCTAAAAATCAAAAAAGATTAATGCTGACAGAGGAGCAACAGGAAAGACTGGAGAAGACAGAAGGTGAATGCCATTAAACTATTTATTTTAGAGCTTTAGTTCGCATGAAAATATCAGAGACAACATGGAAAAAGATTGTAATTTATATGAAACCATATAAAGAAGCAAATTGGTAAAATCCATGAGGTTTTTATTGCTGCTCATTCATCAATTTAGAAGTTATTACAATAATTTAACACATCCACAGCAGAAGATAATACAAAAAATATGTTGTATAAGGCAATAGTTATTTTCTATCATAGCAGGTAAATAAAACATCTACAGAATCAAGAACAAAACTATTAGAATTAGTTCAAAGGAAAATTATACTTTGAAAAATCTTTAAAAGCAGAAACAGAAATATTAATTCCAACTCTGAGACTGACACACACTTATATATGTCCTAAATCTTCATCTGTGACTCCTCTATAGATGATCTACTTCACTCTAATATCCATTGACCATAGCTCTAACACTGTTCCCGAAGAAAACTTGAGTTTTTGTTGGCCTGGTTTCAACAACACACATGGGCGTAGGTTTAGATAGGGACCATCGGGACATGTCCCTACCAAAATTCTGGACTGACCTACTTGTCCCTACCAACAATTGGATGTGAACAACATGTTTATAATTTAAAATCCAGTGCAGTGGCTTCTTTTCCTCTTGCAGCTCCTCTGCCTGGTAGCTGCAGCTGCCTGCTCTTTCCTGTATCTTTCATGCAGCAGCGCATGGAACTGTGCCCGCTGTTTAACTCCACTCTCTGATTTTTCTGCCTTAAATTCATCCTCCTCTATTTCTAATTGCCTTTTTCTAGTCCGTATGTGTACGTGCACGTGCTTGGAGCGCGAAAAATATAAATAAATAAAACATGACGCTAGAATATGCCGTTTACCAATATTAATATCAGGCTAAAAAACTAGTCCCAATGAAAAACTAAATATTATCTACGCTAAAACAGGCAAAAGCTTCTGATTGCAGTTCTGTAAAGAAGAAGGAGAGAGTTTTGATTTGTGGAATTTGAGAAATGTAAGTAACCAAGTATTCTGAGTCAGACAGGAGTTCAGAAAACTGCTGTTAAAATGAACAAAGACTGTAAACTATCAACATTTCTGATTCCCTTTCACCAATAGTTTTTTGCTATTACTGTTTTCATTTATGACGGCAGTTCAGGTATAAATAACAGCTGTTATTTCTTTTGTAGAACATAACACGAGAAGGATGCTAAAGATCTGCTATTTTCTGTTTTCCAGATAAAAATAGTTCTATTTAATTGACTTCTACCTCTAGAAATAGGATAAAGACAAACAGAGGAACTCTATTTACACTGATTATATTTTTCTTCACGTTCCATAAGTAAATTTGTACAAACATTAATGTCTGATAAATAATGCTTGAATCTGGCTGTTTATTTTGGATATGATTACATTACAGATAAGATAGTGTTATATTGTCTTTTATAATTGTTAAAAGTAGGGCTGCAACAACGAATCGATAAAATCGCTAAAAATCGACTTTTAAAAGCGTTGGCAACGAATTTCATCATCGATTAGTTGTGTCGCGCAATTAATGCGTCATCCGCCGCCGCCGTCATCACTACCACTTGACTGAAACGGGGAAAAAAAAAAAAAATACGGCAGAGCGAGCCAGCTCCGCAGGTGCAGTGTTGCCAACTCAGTGACTTTGTCGCTATATTTAGCGACTTTTCAGACCCCTCCAGCGACTATTTTTTTTAAAAAGCGACTAGCGACAAATCTGGCGACTTTTTACGGTGTTACTGGCGGCTTTTGGAGACTCTTACGTGAAAGCATGTATCGTTCCTACTCTTGTCCTGCAGCAGCAGCTGCTGCCGTGGGGCGCCTCCCCCATCCCAACCTCGCTCTCCGCAGGAATCCCTCTCAGCGCTGCAGTCAGAGAAGCAGGATGTTTCAGCGTCCAGACTGCAAATGAAGCGCACATGCGCCGGGATTGACGGCGCAAATTGATCACAGTAATTAAAATAGCCTTTATAAATAAATTAACTTGCAAATTATGAGGGCAAGGCTTTTGAAGGTTTCTGGCAAAGATAAAGTAAAGAAGATCCTGCAATTTATGGAAGTAAAGCAGAATAAAATCCAGCAAGATCAGTAATATGTCAATTAATTATATGCCACATTACCATGTAAATATCTGTCTTTGGAGGATGTGTTTTTTAGCACCCCTAGTTCTCTCATTTTATTTCCAAATACAATTTATAATTTGAATCACAGGGCTATTTTTATCTCTATGGTTAAGTATTTCCTCAAGTAGCAACTTTAACTGTTATACTTTCCTGTCTTAAAAGGCAGAACTCTTCTAGTCTAAAAAAAAAACCTCATTTGTTGAAATGGGGGGGCCTATTGTTTGAGCCCCTTAGGGGCTTTTAAAAACAAAAATGCCTGTCTTTTTTGCACTTTATGAAACAAAGTACCCTATATTTTGTGGATGTACAGCTAAATTTCTCATGTAAGTTTGCGTAGTTTTATCACAAACATTTATTTTTCATATTGCACCAGTACAGTTAATGAGCAACCTGTACTTGTGTGCTTGTTTGTTCTGTCTAAAATGTTTATTTTGGAAGAAAGAGGTTAGTATAAAAAATTTTTTTTGTCCGATTCATCGATTAATCGAAAAAATAATCGGCCAATTCATCGATTTTTAAAATAATCGTTAGTTGCAGCCCTAGTTAAAAGGGATTTTATATTTGATTAAACTTAGGCTCATTCTTAGTGTTGTGTTTGTAGATGATGCCACTAAAAAAGAAAATAGACATAAGGAGCTATTTAAACAGTCAGACAGTAAACAATATAGGATGATGATAAAAGGTTGTGCTACATTTAATCCTTTACTATTAAAAACAGACGTGTATAATAGAAACAGCCTCAGGGTGAAGCAGCTGCCCTTCAGTGCTGTATTATGGAAGAAATGTGTTTGGGAAAGTTACCATAAAATTAGGGCTGCAACTAATGATTTTTTTTCAAATTGATTAATCTGCAGATTATTTTTTCGATGAATCGATTAATGATCGGAAAGCCAAAGGCTCCTTAAAGAAGATCTTTTACAAAATGAAACCAGGTGAAACAGAAACGTTTCCTCTTGAGGATTTCTGGATGGAGAATATTGACAGAAAAAACTTTTTTTTAATTCTAAATGCAAAATGTTTACATATTTTTTACAATCTTGGTATTATTCCTGCTCTAAGTGGGTCGCTCTGTCAGCTAAAGGCATATTTTAGTGGCCCTATACTCCAGTTAAAGATTAATCAATTACTAAATTAGTTGACGGTTATTTAAATAATCGATTAATATGATTAAATGTTTTAAGTCCTAAATAAAATGCATGAAATGCGCTACACAGAGTAACTACAGCCCAGATGTATAACTTGTATAGTGAAGTTAATATTTTAAAAGCTCAGTGTCAGTTCCTCTTATAGTTCCAGTGCTCATGTAAATACTATACATTTATTTACCGTCCCTTTAATGTATTATTTCATATGATACAGGGACAGCATATTAGATCAAAAGAGTGGGATTTACCTCTGCACAATTCTATATCTTCAATCTTCATCTGTTCTATGAGCCCTAATGCAAGCCTGGTTAAAAGCCCCAAAATGAAACCAAAGGTTTTTCATCATTTTATGGTATGATCATCAATATTTAGATGAGCTGTGCGCTGATTGGTTGGTTTACAACGAGCGAAGCTACTGAGCAAAGACGTATCATGGCAACAAGCACTCACTCACTTAAACATCAAATTGTTGATATGGGAGGGTGACAAGACATCCTCTTTTTCATGTCCTACTTTTCATACCTAGAAAAAAAAAAATGTCCAGGGGGAATTTCAAAAACGTCCAGGATTTTGGTAGACTGCAGTGCAGAAGAACCGAGCTGTGAGCTACGGGGCTGGTCTGGTGCAAGAAGCCAGCGGTGAATGAAGCGAGAGAACCCGACCTGGTGACGGTAACCTGGACAACGGTGTTCCCATTAGCGGGGGGGGAAGCATACCATCACCAGATTGGGTTCGGACTAGCCCCGGAGCTGATGGCTCGGTTTGAATGCCCAGTCCGGTCCAGCTGAATTAACACTGAATTTTCTAACATAGAATTCCCTACACTGAATTTTTTTTCCTGGTAAAAATTATCCTGCAAATAAATTCAGCTACAAAAAATTCAGTTGCGAAAAAATTAGCCTGTAAAAAATGAAACTGCAAATGTGTTGACCTTTTGTTGAACTCAAGCCAAAGCAATCTACACTCGATGCAGTCGAGGAGCTTTTAGCCAATGAAATTAGGTCATTTGGTCAGAAAAAAAAAAAACTTTGCTGCCTGCCGTTTCTTCCGGATCAAACCAAGAGCCTCGGCAGACAGGGGTGCTGCACTAGCTGTGATCGGCTCAGTTATCTCACCCAGTCCGATTAGATGAAAAACTGTAATGCTGTCTCATTAGTAGCTACCTGATGTTTTGTAATTATATCTATTTACCAAGAAAATCTCCTCATTCAGCATCATTCAGCCGGGAACAAAGCTATGCCCAACTGTTGGGTCACGTGACCAAATGAGCTCATTTCAATGGCTAGACTCTGCTCGACTGCATCGAGTGTTGATTGCTTTGATTTGAGTTCACAAAAAGGTCAACACATTTCCAGTCCAATTTTTAGCAGCTGAATTTTTAGCAGCTGAATTTTTTGCAGGCAAATTTTTTCTAGATAAAAATTAAGTGTAAGGAATTTAATGTGTAAAAAAAATTCAGTGTTTAAAATTCAGTGCTATAAAAATTCAGTGTTTAAAATTCGATGTTATAAAAAAATTAAAATTCAGCATCTATAAATTCTCAATTGCTTTATCTGTAACCAAGATGTTGTCTTTGCACTTTGTTTATTCCCTTCATTGAAGAAAAAGTAAGAAATTTACAATATAAAATATTTTTTTTAGGGCAATGTTTTTTGCCATCTAAATGAAATTTACTCAGGCCCTAAATAATAAATTTACAAATGTTCACATCCACATATTCACCCAGGAGCTGAAAAGTTACCAGGTTTACAATATAACACAGTATCTGTTCTAGTTTCTATGTAAACAGAGCTTTTAATTAATGGCTTTCTCAAAACTTTGCTCAAAAAGACCATTAGCCTGTGAGTTTCTCATGTAATGAGGTGAAGGAGTTTCTAGATGGACATTTTATCACCAGCCAAACACTGAAAATGCCTCTACTGTTCATTCCCGTGGCTTCTAATTGCTGCAACCTATGTGAAACAAATGGTTTTAATTCAAATTACCTTCTCTTTTAAAACCTTTGTCAAAAATCATTCAGGAGAACAGCTTCTCACCTGTGTGAATTCTGATGTGTCTAGTCAAAAGACATTTTAGAGTAAAAGTTTTGCCACAAACCGTGCAGGAAAAAGGCTTCTCACCTGTGTGAATTCCCATGTGAGAAGTCAAAGTACCCTTCTGAGTAAAATTCCTGTTACAAATGGCGCAGGAAAAAGGCTTCTCACCCGTGTGAATTCTCATGTGTTTAGTCAAATTAGTCTTTCGATTAAAATTCTTGTTACACATTGAACAGGAAAAAGGTTTCTCACCTGTGTGAATTCTGACATGTGTATTCAGCTCAGACTTGTAGGTGAAGCTTTTTCCACAGGATACACATTCAAAAGGCTTTTCACCTGCGTGAATTCTCATGTGAGAAGTCAATGTACTATTTTGAGTAAAATTCTTGTTGCAAATGTTACAGGAAAAAGGCTTCTCACCTGTGTGAATTCGTATGTGAGAAGCCAAACTACTCTTTTTGGTAAAACTTATGAAACAAATGGTGCAGTAAAAAGGCTTCTCACCTGTGTGAATTCCCATGTGAGAAGTCAAAGTACCCTTCTGAGTAAAATTCCTGTTACAAATGGCGCAGGAAAAAGGCTTCTCACCCGTGTGAATTCTCATGTGTTTAGTCAAATTAGTCTTTCGATTAAAATTCTTGTTACACATTGAACAGGAAAAAGGTTTCTCACCTGTGTGAATTCTGACATGTGTATTCAGCTCAGACTTGTAGGTGAAGGTTTTTCCACAGGATACACATTCAAAAGGCTTTTCACCTGCGTGAATTCTCATGTGAGAAGTCAATGTACTATTTTGAGTAAAATTCTTGTTGCAAATGTTACAGGAAAAAGGCTTCTCACCTGTGTGAATTCGTATGTGAGAAGCCAAACTACTCTTTTTGGTAAAACTTATGAAACAAATGGTGCAGTAAAAAGGCTTCTCACCTGTGTGAATTCCCATGTGAGAAGTCAAAGTACCCTTCTGAGTAAAATTCCTGTTACAAATGGCGCAGGAAAAAGGCTTCTCACCCGTGTGAATTCTCATGTGTTTAGTCAAATTAGTCTTTCGATTAAAATTCTTGTTACACATTGAACAGGAAAAAGGTTTCTCACCTGTGTGAATTCTGACATGTGTATTCAGCTCAGACTTGTAGGTGAAGCTTTTTCCACAGGATACACATTCAAAAGGCTTTTCACCTGCGTGAATTCTCATGTGAGAAGTCAATGTACTATTTTGAGTAAAATTCTTGTTGCAAATGTTACAGGAAAAAGGCTTCTCACCTGTGTGAATTCGTATGTGAGAAGCCAAACTACTCTTTTTGGTAAAACTTATGAAACAAATGGTGCAGTAAAAAGGCTTCTCACCAGTGTGAATTCTCATGTGAGAAGTCAAACAACTCTTTTGAGTAAAATTCTTGTTACAATTGGTACAGGAAAAAGGCTTCTCACCAGTGTGAATTCTCATGTGAGAAGTCAGACTACTCTTTTGAGTAAAATTCTTGCTACAAATGGTGCAGGAAAGGGACTTCTCACTGGTGTGAATTCTGATGTGATTATTAAGACTATATTTAGAGGTGAATCTTTTTCCACAGTATAGACATTCAAAAGGCTTCTCACCTGTGTCACTTCTAATTTGAGTAGTCAAACTAGTTTTTTCAGTGAAATTCTTGTCACAAATTGCACAGGAAAAAGGTTTCTCACCTGTGTGAATTCTAATGTTCCCATCAATTCTAGATTTCTTTGGGGATTTTTTTCCACAGGAGAGACATTCATATATCTTCTGACCTGTGTGAGTTCTTATGTGAAACATGAACTGTTCTCCAGATGTCAAACATGGTAAAAGTTTCTGTTCTGTAACTTCAGTCTCTTGCTTCAGAACAAGCTGCTCTTCATCCTCACAAATGGGGAGCTGCATGGTTTCCTCTTTTGTCCAGGGATGTTCTGGCTCTTTCTGCTCTTCTTTTATCTGCAGAGCTTCTGGTTCCTCTTGGTCCAAACTGGATTTCCTCTCCTGTCCACAGAGCTGCTTGTCAGAGAAAACCTCCACTTTTCCAACATAATCCTGCAGGTGATCTGGAAAGACAAACACAGCAGAAAGACTTTCTATTGTAGGTTAAATAAAGGACACTTCACTTTAATCATCCTTTTGTTAATCTAACTACATACAAACACACTGGAACTACATCTCCCAGTATACACTGCAGCTCTGACGTTACAGTCACAGGTTACGACAGACTGGTTTATGCTCCACCATCTGGTAAGGTTAGGACCTCTACTTTTATCATCAAAGCTTTACAATCTGATTACCTGCAGATTCTTAACTGTAGAGGCAAGGATGCATTTTTGTCATGTCTCTAAGGGTAGGGTGCATGTGTTAAAGGTATGTATGGGCATGTGTGGGTGGAGCTATAAGTGGGTGTTGGCATGTGTCTGGAGCTGAGTGACTGTCTAAGTAATATCACCTGGATCTGCTCTGGGGCTGTTTGTTTGTTTGATTCAGAGAGAGGCTAAGGCAGGGTGCCAATATTTCTGTTGACTGCAAGTGTAAAACAAAATAAGTCTGCAAATCTACCTGTAATACAGTGCTTCACAGAAAAAGGGTACAATAAACATCCCTAACTGCCTTAAAGCTTTATGTTTCCTCCTTGGATTCAGCGCATCGAACAGATCCCCGCTCTCCTCTCAGTGACTAATTTTTGGATAATAGTTGCCTACATTGTCAACAGAAAGGCAAAAGATCCAACACTTTGATTGAACTGTGCACGTAAGACAATGGACCACTCAGCCATTTTGGACGCAAACTGTGAGTAAATGTGAATGAAAAGACGGAGCACAGCACAACCTGTGGTATGTTGGATTCAGTTTATTCATACTGTGAAGATCATATCTGTTTTAGACACAGTTGATGCTGCTTACCACTGCGTATTTGGATGCATAGATGCTGTGGCTGTTGGTTATATCATTCAGCCATATTACTCAAGACTGAATTAACTTGTGGAAACTGTGGATCACTCATTTGTGCATATCAAAGAGAAGTTGGATTTGGATGTTTGATGCCGTTACTCCTGATGCTTAAGCCTGAATCAAAGTGTGGACATGCAATATTGGATTGTTCATGTATGGATGCAGATTTATGCCAAAAAACGCAACCCTGTTTGACTTGTGGACTGTGAAACCTGCTTTCTGAAATTCTGTGTTGCATTATTTGTTGGGCATCAATATGAGTGGATCAAAGGCTGGTTCACAAGTAAATGACACTCATTGCAATGAAGTTGTTAAAAGGAAAACCTTTCCTACTGAAAAGGCCTTGATATGGTAAATTGAAACACTGCAGAAAGAACTCCAAGCAAAGGGGAATAAAACAAAAGGCCTCATCACTGCTTTAAAGGAGCTCATAGAGAGGAATGATGATGTTTCTCAGGTGGAAACTCAGTTGGACAAGTTGATGCACTTGCATGAGGAGAAAATTCCTCTGCATGAGTCACTGATGGAAATAATTCTTTAGGAGGAAAAGGACAAGCACAAGGTGTGGTATGAAAGTATCAATAAATATAACAAGGGATTTATTGAGGATGTAAAACAATGGATCTCTGAAACAAATGCACCCTCCTTAAGACATTCAACAAATGATTCTGTGGTTGGTAAAAAAAACAAAGAATGTGAAGATCCACCATGTTTGTCACTACACTAGCCTCAGCTTGATGCTAAAATGTCCCTAGATACAGGACAGGAAGGTTTTCCTGAAAGAATGGACATCATGCAACAGGATGAAATTCAACCAAATGACAGCATCTCAAATGTTGAAAGCAGAAAACATGGATCAAAAAGTGGAACCTCAAGAACTTCAACCTCTTCTGTTTCATCTTCTCATATCAAAGCAGAAGCTGAGATAGCTGTTCTTCTTACTAGACAGAAATTACTCAAACAAAAGCAAGAACTGGATCACCAAGAAGAGGAAATCAAGAAAAAGAAAGAAAGATTTGCGCTTGAGATGAAAAAAGCTGCTGCTCAAGCTAAGATGGAGGTTCTAAGAGTCTCAGGACGCAGTGTGAAAGGCGGCAAAAGTATAAAATTAAGTGGCAAAGAATCCTAAGTGGGCAAAGGGGCTTGTGCTGCTCCTAATGTTGAAGCTAATTCATTTGTATCTTGTGGCCAAGAAGGGTATGACGTTCATACCACACTTCAAGCCTCATCAGACAAAGTCAAGTGGAAGAAAACTTAATCCTGATGTCGGATCTCAAATACCCCAGCAGAGTGAATCTGGGCACCTGATGGGACCTAATGTGTCAAATAACATTTTAAATTCTCAGTTAAGTGTCACTTCACACACCCAGCTGCGAGTCAATGTTGATGGTAACATCTTCTATCTATAACGGCAAGGCAAAATTAAATCTCTGCTTTACTCACACAACAACATAACATTTCTCACTTGCCAAAACGAGATATCCAGGTGTTTGATGGAGATCCCATTCACTATCAAGCTTTTATGAGACCCTTTGAGCACAATGTAGAAAGGCGAACAGAAGACAGTGAAGACTGTTTGCACTTTCTGACTCAGTACACAAGGGGAGAACCACGAGAGCTTGTGCAAAGCTGTCAGCAAATGCCTTCAGAAAGAGGGTATCAGAAGGCAAAGGCATTGTTGGAACAACATTTTGGGAATGAACAAAAGATTGCATCTGCATATTTGGACAAAGCGTTCTCTTGGCCTGTGATTAAAGCAGAGGATGTTAAATCTCTTCAAGCATATGGTCTCATTTTAAGGGGATGTTGTAATGCAATGGATGGCATAGAGTACATGTCTGAGCTTAACATGCCTTCTAACATCCTGATGGTGATCAAGAAGTTGCCATACAAGCTAAGAGACAAATGGAGGTCAGTAGTTTGTGATATTCAAGAAACCAGTCAGCGAAGAGCTAATTTTTCTGACATTGTGAACTTCATTGAATGTCAGGTAAAGATTGTTACAGACCCTGTATTTGGCAACATACAGGACACTGTAAAGATCATGCAAAGAGATGGTAGCAAAGATAACTACCAATGTCGAACACGAAAACAAAAAAGTAGTTTTACCACTACAGTAGCAGCGATTGATGGAAAGAGTCAAATAAAAAAGAGAGAGTCCAAACTGACAAAAAGACCTGCATTTACTGCAAGAGTGAACATGCATTGGAGTTGTGATCTCTATTGGAAAAAAGAACACATAAAGAGAAAATCACTTTTCTCAGAGAGCATGGAGTCTGCTTTGGTTGTCTGTGCATAGGGCACATACGTAAAGACTGCAAGAGCAGACTGAAATGTAAAACATGTGGAGCTAAACACTCTAGCATGCTTCATATTCATCCAAAGAATAAGGATCAAGTTGAAGGTCATGAAGGTGTGCCAAAGCAAGACGCAGCAGTGGGTGGTTCTCTGGTGGCAGTGCAAAGTAGAGGTCTTACTGGGGCCGGTGACCACGACTGCAAACTCTCCATTGTGCCAGTCAAGGTCAAATCTAAAAAGGGCCAAAAAATTGTAGAAACACATGCCTTTTTGGACCAAGGCAGTTCTGGTTCATTTTGCACATGAAGTCTGATGAACAAGTTAAATGTTTCTGGAAGAGGAACTAAAATTCTTCTATGCACTATGGGCCAGGAAAAGCTTGTAGGGAGCTGCATTGTATCTGGTCTGGAAGTTGCTGGCTTGGAAAGTGACCTCTATTGTGACTTGCCAGATGTTTTTACACAGAAGAAAATGCCTGTGTGCAGGAGTAATATTAGCCTCATGAGACCATCCTGATCTCGCGAGCTTTCAAGATTTCACTCGCTAATCAGTCTGGAGACTCTCCGTTGAAGAAAATTTGGAGCCGTTCACCAAACGAACGTCCAATCAGCATTGGCTTTGAGGCGGGTTGAGGTGTGACGCAACGAGAAGCGCGACAGTTCAGTCTAAAGAACATGGCGGCTTCAGCCGATGAGACTAGCGTTAGCGTGGCTATCGAGCAAGTTTTATCGGAATTACACTGTATTTCTTCACTGAAAGAAGAGCAAAACACTGCTCTGGAGGCTTTTCTCAGAGGAAAAGATGTTTTTGCTCTTCTCCCGACTTGTTTCGGCAAGAGTTTGATCTATCAATTGGCTCCTCTTCGTCGTCGCTCTGTTACGTCATATGCTTCGTTGATCTGATTGGTTTATTTGGCCCGTCTATCTCCAACATAGGCCAATCAGCTAACCAGTATTTTCGCCCCTTCCCAAAATTACTTCTACGGAAGGTTTCCAGATGGATATGCGGAGCAAATCCATCTGGCGGAGTCAGGTTAGAGTAATATACCACTGGAGCAGGATCTGGTAGGGTGGCCATATCTGAAAGGGGTACATCTACCTTAAATTGAAGCTGATGTTGAGCTTTTGAATGGCTTAAATGCACCTAGAGCCCTGGAATCAATAAAGGTTATTCCAAGTGAGAATTGAGGGCCATTTGCTGTTCAGACATATTTAGGATGGACTGTTAATGGACCAGTATTTGGGGAAGCTGACTGCAATCAACCCAGCATCACTGCTAACCGTATCTCTCTTGTGAAATTAGATGAATTGTGGAAACAACAGTTCCAGCTAGACTTCCCTGAGTGCAGCCATGAAGAACAACTGGGTCCATCAAGAGAAGATTGCCATTTTATGGAAATGGTGAAAGGCACTGTTGAGCTGGTGGATGGTCACTACACAATTGGTTTGCCATTGAAGAACAGGGATGTATACATTCCTAATAACCGAAAGCTAGCAGAACAACGTGCTTTGAATCTGAAAGGAAGGTTCCAACAAGATGCCATATTTCACAAGGATTATACGACCTATATGCATAACATAATTTCCTGTGGTTATGCTGAAAAGGTGCCTGCAAAAAATCTGATGTGCAGCAGTGGCAAAGTTTGGTACATCCCACATCATGGGGTATATTACCCACAGAAGAAGAAGATTAGAGTGGTGTTTGATTGTGCTGCATCATTCCAAGGTACATCATTCAATGCACAGCTGCTACAAGGACCTGATCTTACCGACTCATTGATTGGCATCATAACCAGATTCAGGAAATAACCCATTGTGTTGATAGCAGATATTGAGGCTATGTACCACCAGGTGCATCTACCAGCTGAGGAATGTGACATGCTAAGGTTTCTCTGGTGGTCAAATGGGGATGTCTCTCAACCCATGGAGGAGTATAGGATGCGTGTCCATCTTTTTGGTGCAACCTCGTCACCAAGCTGTGCGAATTTTGCTCTGTGAAAGTGTGCAGAGGATAACAGAAACTCCTTCAGTGAGCAGGTGGTGCTTACCATAATGCACAGCTTCTATGTAGACGACTACCTTGTTTCAGTTCCCTCTGAATCTGAGGCTATATCACTCTATCACAACCTTTAGGCCATTTGTGCCAGAGGAGGATTCAACCTAAAAAAGTGGATGAGTAACAGTCGAACTGTATTGGGTGCAATCCCTGAAGAGAACAGGGCAGAGGACATAAAGGACATGGATTTGGACCATGGCCTACTTCCTGTTGAAAGAGTACTGGGTGTACAATGGTGCGTGCAATCAGATGCATTCAGATTCAAAATTTCAACCCAAGATCGGCCTTTAACCCATAGAGGACTTTTGTCTGTGGTCAGTTCCATATACGATCCACTTGGTTCTAAAAGCCAAACTAATCTTGCAGGATCTGTGTAAGAAAGGTCTTGGGTGGGATGAAGTTATACCCACACCAATTGTGAAGGAGTGGACCAATTGGATAGATGAGCTTCATCTACTTGAGGACCTCTAAGTCAGCAGATGTTTTAAGCCAGTGGATTTTGGTTCTGTGACTTCTGCCCAACTGCATTATTTTGCAGATGTAAGTGAGGTGGGTTATGGAACAGCTACTTACCTCCTTGTGCAGTGTTGGTGAAATACAATGCAGCAATCTCATCATGGAAAAGGCCAAAGTGGCTCCATTAAAGCCAATTACCATTCTTAGACTGGAGCTGACAGCAGCGGTGGTAGCAGCACGTATGGATAGATTCTGGAGAAAGGAGCCACGGATGCCACTACTCGACTCTGTCTTTTGGATAGACAGCACTTCTGTGCTGAAGTACATCACAAATGAAACATCCAGATTCAGAACATTTGTGGCCAACAGGGTTGGAGAGATACTTAAAGCACCTCAGGCAACTCAATGGAGATATGTAAGCACTCTGTCCAATCCTGCAGATATTGCTTCAAGGGGACTTGGAGTGAAGTCTTTTCTCAAGAATAAACAATGGATGTGTGGCCCACAATTTATGCTAGCAGAGGATCAGTGGCCTACAATTCCATTCAGCTTAAAGGAACAAGAACAAGATTATCCTTAAGTCAAAATTAGCGTGTTGACAAATGTTGTTGCAGCCCAAAAAGAAGATGACCCACTGTCTCAACTGATTGACCGTACCTCCTCTTGGAACCGGTTGTAGAGAGTGATAGCTTGGGTCTTAAGATTCAAAAGATGACTTTTAAGTCTCTGGAAGAAGAGGAAGGAAGTAAAAGGGCTGTTGTCACACTCAAAGATGGATGAGAATGAACAGAACACTGTTCAAAAAAAAGGAGCTGCAGAGTGTCAAGGATTTGTTCCCCGTTTTTCTCTCTGTGGAGGAGCTGAAAGAGGTGGAGCTAGAGATCATTGGACTGTGCCAACGGAAAAGATTTCCTGATGAGTTTTCCAGTCTCTTAAAGAATCAGAATGTGAAACAAACAAGCCACATATACAAATTAAATCCATTTCTTGATAATGGTATTTTGAGAGTTGGCAGAAGGCTCAGTAAGTAGGCAACGCCTGAAGAGTCAAAGCATCCAGTGATTTTGGCCAACGATCTTCATGTTTCTGACCTCATTCTTAGACGATTGCACAAAGAAGTCGGCAATGGGGGCAGGACACACATGTTGGCAAGGCTACGCCAGGATTACTGGATTGCTGGAGCCAGTGGGGCCATAAGAAGAATCTTGGCCAAATGTGTTATATGCCGACGGATTTTGGCAGTGCCAGCAAGCCAACAGATGGCAGACTTGCCACTCAACAGGATTTCTCCAGTTGAACCACCTTTCACCTCAGTGGGAGCGGATTGTTTTGGTCCATTTGAAGTGAGACGTGGAAGATCCACACTGAAAAGATATGGAGTTATATTCACCTGCTTAGCTCTGAGAGCTGTGCATACTGAAGTAGCTGCATCACTGGAGACAGTTTCATTTATGAATGTACTACGTCGCTTTATAGCTAGAAGAGGCCAAGTCAAAGAGCTTTTCTCAGACAATGGAACCAACTTTGTTGGCACCGATCGAGAATTGAGAAGATCTCTCGAGCATTGGAATCAAGCTCAGATCCATGATGAACTATCACAGAAAGGAATAAAGTGGAAGTTTAATCCTCCTAGTGGTTCCCATCATGTGGGAGTCTGGGAGAGGTTAATACGTTCAATCCGAAAGGTCCTCAACTCTACTTTAAGAGTTCAAACTCTGGATGATGACAGAATCCACAATGTGCTTTGTGAAGTTGAAGCTATTCTTAATAGCAGACCAATAACAAAAGCATCCACAGATCCAAATGACTTGGAGGCTCTGACTCCTAATCATCTCCCCCTCCTCAAAGGTCAACCATCTTTCCCACCTGGTGTTTTCCGGAATGACGATTCTTATGCTGTACGTAGATGGAAACAAGTACAGTACATCTCTGATTTGTTTTGGAAAAGATGGACAAGAGAATACTTACCACTGCTTCAGGAGCGTCAGAAATGGAACAAAATCAAGCACAACTTTGCTCCTGGAGACATCGTGCTCATCGTAGATGACTCTGCACCCCGCAATTCTTGGATTAGGGGGGGGAGTTGTTGAAGACTAAAAAGACAGAAAAGGACTCGTTCGACAAGTCAAGATCAGGACCAAGACAAGCTGTTTAGACAGACCTGTCACAAAGATTTGCCTGCTTCAGAAAGCGGAGGATACCTGATGGATTATTTGTTATGATTTGCTTTTCTTGTTTTGTTTTTGATACTACTTCACTTTGAACATAGAACCTGTGGCACACACACCATTTTCTACCAGATTCTCTGTTCAAACTGCTAATCTGAAAACACTTGGAACACATGTAAAATCCTGTTCATTAAAGCAATGCAAAAAGAGGAGCTAAATTGTTCACCTTCTATACATGTTTTTTGTATGAGATTATACTATGTTTCTCTTATTTAGTAATTATTATATCATAATAATTAGGGGGCGGAATGTAGAAGCAAGGATGCACTTTTGTCATGTCTCTAAGGGTAGGATGCATGTGTGAAAGGTATGTATGGGCATGTGTGGTGGGAGCTATAAGTGGGTGTTGGCATGTGTCTGGAGCTGAGTGATTGTCTAATTAATATCATCTTGATCTGCTTTGGGGCTGTTTGTTTGTTTGATTCAGAGAGAGGCTTAGGCAGGGTGCCAATATTTCTGTTGACCGCAAGTGTAAAGCAAAATAAGTCTGCAAATCTACCTGTAATACAATGCTTCACAGAAAAAGGTTACAATAAACATCCCTAACTGCAGTAAAGCTTTATGTTGCCTCCTTGGATTCAGCGCGTCGAACAGATCCCTGCTCTCCTCTCAGTGACTAATTTTTGGATGATAGTCGCCTACATTAACCATTGAATAAATGTTTAAACTTTATTTTCCTTTTTTTGCTGAACTGTCCAGGGTTTACTGCACCTTTTGCCCAGAGACTGCTGCAGAAAGGCACCAGCTCCACAGTGACCACATGGATAAGCCCCAAACAAGGGTATGCACAAACATTTATCCCAAATGGGCAAAATTAAAGGGAGGTGCTCTCCAGAAAGCCAGAGCTCCATCCAAGTCTGGTCTGATCTAGCTCTTTTTCAAGCATTCTGTCTTCGCTGACCTCAGTGCAAAGCTAGATTGTAAACCTTCTCTGACTCCAACCCCTTTGACACAATACCGTATTTTCACGACCATAAGGCGCACCGTACTAAAAGGCGCAGTCTCAGTTATGTGTGCCATTTCTGTATTTAACACACACATAAGGCGCACCGGACTATAGGGCGCGTTTTTTATATACAGGTACATGTCCTCTACTACGTTTAAATACCTCTACTGCATATTTAAAAATACAGCGGGAGCAAAACTGAGTATGACTGTGCTTTATTCATGTATTTATTACAAAGTATTAATCAAACCTGGGAGCTGGCCGTGAGACAGACACATCGCAGATGACAGAGCGCTGTGATCACTCCTAAATTAACTTAAAATCCTGAAACCTGCCGACGGAATATGTTCGCTTTTATTACCGGTATCCTGGTGCCTGCAGTTTAAATTATTTAGATGAAAAACACCTGCCAGCCGCCGCGGTGAACCCGGAGGCGACCCGGCCCAGAGGCTGCTGTTGAATTAAGTTTTCAGGTAGAAAAATAGAGCGGGAGCAAAACTGAGTATGATTGTGCTTTATTCATGTATTTATTACAAAGTATTAATCAAACCCGTCAAAGTCATCATCCTCTGTTTCTAAATTAAACAGCTGCGCTAAATCAGACATGCCAATTTCCCCTTCTTCGCTGTCAGAGTCACTTTCCATGCTGGGCGGCTCCTCAGAAATAATGCCGGCTTTTGTGAAAGCTTGAACAACAGAGCCAGCAGACACGTTACCCCAAGCATCAACAATCCATCCGCAAACGGTGGTGTAACTTGCCCGGCGCTGCCTTCCACTTTTCGTGAAACTGTGGTCTCCGTCTGTCATCCATCGCTCCCACGCCGCTCGCAGCCTTACTTTGAACGGCCGGTTCACACCGATGTCGAGCGGTTGAAGTTCCTTTGTCAGACCTTCCGGGATAACGGCGAGCACAGCGTCCATTTGATTCACCATGTTTTTCTCATCAGCTGTGAGATGCTGCGATGGTGATGCGTGGAAAAAACACCTGTTCTCCTCACATACACCTGCCTCAGCCACGCTTTCATCATCTCCTCATCCATCCAGCCCTTTTCATTTGCCTTAATATCATATGTCATCAGAGCGATGTGTCTGTCTCGCTGTCAGCTCCCAGATCAGCTTCTCTGATTGGTTGATGCGGTGCTTCCAGCAGCAAAACTTCAATTTTTCCATCTCGTGCTGCAGCAGCGCGTTGGCGGCGCGCCAGATGCTTAAACGCTCCAGACGCGCTGCGCCTGCTTCTCAAAACGCGCTGCGGGACCTTTTGCTGCGCCTATACGCGCGTCAACCATTGACTTTGCATGTAAACTCGCTGCTTCTGCTGCGCCTGCTGCGTCTGGTTCACACCGATGTCAAGCGGTGGAATAACAGCGAGCACAGCATTAATTTGTTTCACCATGTTTTTCACATCAGCTGTGTGACCGGCACGCATGGAGTTACAGATTAACAACGATGGTGATGAGTGGAAAAAAAACCACCTGGTCTCCTTACATTCACCTCCCTCAGCCACTCTTTCATCATCTCCTCAATGAGGTGGTCTCAAAAGTCGCAGTTACAACACACATAGGGCGCACCGCACCAAAGGGCGCGCCGCACATTTTGAGGGAAAAAAAAGACGTTTATGTGCGCCTTATAGTCATGAAAATACGGTAATTAGAGAAAGACTTAAAAGGATGGTAAAAAGACAGAATGCAGCTGTTCTTAAGACACAATATGGGGAATGCAAAACATGTTAAGAAAAAAGGGCAAAGTTAACATAAATGACATTTTTCCATCACAATGTTCTGCAGACGAAATATTACTTTAATCACAAAACACAAGTTCAATGTTTTCCCTCCCCAGTTTATCTCTACTTCACTCTGAAACCTAGAGTAAAAACTAATCCACGCTACATTCCTGAGACAAACTTTTTGTTATTATCATGACAAAGATTCATGCAGCTCAAGCTCCTCCTATTTAGTGACCCAGTCCGTGGTGAAGCAACTGTGTATCACTGTGATACACCTTAAATCTAAAGCATTTAGCTATCATAGAGGATGACAATAGAATAATGATGAAGCCAACTGTTCCTTTTGAACAATTTGAAATACAGAGACGTGTATGACAACAACATTTAAACCAGAGGCAGAAGACTGAAGCAAAACAAATATGTCTGCTTATGTCTTAGCTGAAATACCCTCAATTTCTTTGAGAAAAATTTACAAAAGGAAATGATTTTTGCCCTTCTGGATTGAAAAGATGTTTGTCTTTTCCTCTCAACCGCATATGGTAAGAACATGATATCGGTTAAAACTAGGGCTGGGTATTGTTAAAAAATTTTCGGTTTCGGTACCAATACTGATACCTTCACTTCGATATCGGTTCCTAAACGATACTTTTTCCGATACCAGTTTTATAATATCAATTCGAAGAAAAAGAAAATTACACAACATAAAAAAGTACAAATCTTGAGTTTTATTTTAAGCTCTGATTTTTCCATTTACATTTTTCCTCTTACATAAAAAAAAATTCAGTGTCTAATATTCACTGTTACATTATGAGGACCTTTTTACTTAGCAGTTTTCCTTTAGAAAAATTACCATGTCTGACAAACAAGCCCGTTGAATGGGATCCTACTGACAGCGCACCGCTGGTATGTGGGGGTCTGAGCGGCTCCGACAGAAATATTGGAAGGCAGGATGAACTGACTGCACTGATTAAGTTTTCAGGTGGATTTAATAAAACTACTTTATTCCCACTGATCACAGCAAATATAGCTGTAAGGCAAATAAAGGATAGAGTAGCTCCGCCCAACGCGCATCAGAGCCACTTTTCGACCACGCAACCAGAGCAGCAAAGCTTCTTCAGCCGCGCGTCAGAGGCTGGTACAAGCAGCAAAAAATGAAGCAGCAGACGTGATTTTGCAGCTCCTGCTGCGTTTAGTTTGAAAGCAGCATGATTCACTCCGCTCTGGCTTTGCTCTGCCCACGGGCTGCTGAGAGGAGGATGGTTGCGCTGGCTGCGGTCCGCTCTTCTTGCAGTCAAACACCGAGCGACTTTCCGCTCTTAAATTGTTTCCGTGCACGATGTATTGCATTGTGCACTATTGGCATCAGTCTTAATAAAGTGAAGCCGCACTTTTGACCTGGGGGGCATTTTAAAGGGGTTCCACGGCACTCGCAACCAGTTCACAACAGATACACATGAACCCTGGCTGTAGGCGGGACCACCTGTGTATTTTTCCTGGATGACGCAATCACGTTAAGTGTTACAGCCAATCACCGAAACTTGGCACCGAAAGACGAGGCATGTTTCGATACTCTGTAGAACCGAAGCATTTCGGTCGGTACCAAAAAAGAACCAAAGTTCGGTACCCAGCCCTAGTTAAAACCGTACAACAAATCAAGAAGCTGATATGTCTCAGAGGCTACTATGGTTTGATTGGCTAAATCCTTGACATGGGCGGTCAGTAAACGATCAGCTCCAAGAATTGTACTGAATGTCCCTCCCTTTTGCTAACATGCTCTACAAGACGACACCCAGATTGATATGGTGTAGGAACTGAATTGAACTACGTGTGTGAATCTGGCTTATGCCTTGTTAAAATGTGGCCCAGATGCAAAAAAAAAGCTTCCACAAAACCAAAAGGGATTTTAAAACATTCTGCTATTATCTTGAAATAATACAAACCAGGTTTGAATTGTCTGATTGCTGTAGTTTTTAAAGAACAGCAGATTTCTTACAGCCTTAAGTTAAGGCTGTAATAAAACGGGTGGAATAGCCCTTTAGCCTTTCACTGAACCGGTGTTACGAGAAGAAGAGCAGCATGCCTGCTGAGAATTGCCTCACCTGCTGCGCTCTAAGCTCCTGCACATTCATGATCAAGTGTCATGAAATTACCACTTTGTAGTCGTGATGGAAATAAAAAAAGAAACAATATGAAAGATAGAGAAAATGAAGCAGGCAAAGGATAATGCAGGAATGCTTTTAAGAGGTTTGTAGGTGGCTTTGATGTACCTATCAAGTCTAGATTGCTTGTTGACATTTTTCCACAGACATTCATAAATCTTCTTACCTCTGTGAGTTCTCATGTGATCCATTAAATGTTCTTTTTTAAGAAAGTTTTCTCCACATGTCAAACATGGGAAAGGTTTCTCTTCAATCTCCTGCTTCAGAACAAGCTGGTCTTCCTTGTCACTTATGGGGAGCTCCATGGTTTCCTCTTTTGTCCAGGGATGTTCTGGCTTTTGATGCTCTTCTTTTATCTGCGGATGTTCCGATTCCTCTTGGTCCAAAGTAGAATTCCTCTCCTGTCCACAGAGCTGCTGGTCAGAGAAATCCTCCTCTTTTCCAACATAATCCTGCAGGCGGTCTGGAAAGACAAACACAGCAAAAAGAAGTTTTATTGGTGGTTAAATAAAGGACACCTCACATAAAAGAACCAAACTCTCTCCTTGAGGTTGAGGAGCGAGTGGATCCTATCAAGCAACCTGAAGATATGAAGTTCATTCTGGCCTAAATTTATTTCCCCACAAACAATTATTAAGGAAAGTAAAGCATTTACATCCAACACCACAGTGACTGTCTGGCAAATGAGGAAGTAATGAGACACCCTAAACTCAGCAGCGCTTCCTGTTCACCTCTGCCTGGAAGAGACATACCCCAGCTCAATGTGTCAGAGGCTGAACAGATTTTAAGTGATTCATGAAATTCTCTGTTCTATCGTATCAAAAAGAAGCATTATGGTAAGAAAAAGAAAAACAGGCCTAAATGTTAAAGCCGTCTGGAGCAGTTTCCTCATATTTTGCTAAAATGTAGCAATCAGCTGGGCTGTTTTTGCTCTTGTCTGGGTTCCTCATCACAGAGGAGCAAATTAACTCAGCCGTATCACTCAAGAGGAGGATACTTGCTGTCACTGCTAAAGAAAAAAACTTTGACCAAACCAATTGAAGAAACTCCAATAGACAGCATAGAGGAGGGTTCAGATGGTGAAACCACATTTATATTGATTTTTAATTTATACATTTTGCTTGAGTCTTGCAGCTTTCTTTGCTCTGTCAGTTTGCTAATAAAAATCATCACACATTATCATTAGGGATGGGGATTGAAACCCGGTTCTATAAGGACCCGGTTCCACTTTTTTCAAAACCCGAAAATCAATAACGTTTGGGCTTATCGATACCACTATCGAGTCTGGTCGTTTTTTTTTTCTTCCGGAGGTCCTGTAACATAATTGTGTGTCCCTCGAGTCTCGTCACAGCATTTAAATCTAATCAATCCAATCACTGCAGCATGTCCACCAATGTTTTGGAATGAAATTGTAAGCAAACAGATATTAAAGGTACACTATGCAACCGGTGTTGATTTTCCAGCGAGGCTCCCCCCAGAGGGCGAAAGTAAAAGTGCACTGTTGTAAATATGCTAAGCTGTTCTCCTGGTTTCTCCGTCAAGCCAGGCGCGGTTGTTTTGAGCTTAGCAGACAGGCGAACGCAGCGAGTTTACATGCAAAGTCAATGGTTGACGCGTGTCAAGGCGCAGCAAAAGGTCCCGCGGCGCGTTTTGAGCAGCAGGCGCAGCGCGTCTGAGCTGCTGAAGCAGCGCGTCGGGCGCGTTTAAGCATCTGACCGCAAAAGCGCTGCTGCTCGAGATGGAAAATTTGAATTTTTGCTGCTCGACGCGCCGCGTCAACCAATCAGAGAAGCTGATCTGGGAGCTGACAGGGAGAGAGACACAGCGCTGATGATCAGAGTGCTATGATCACTCCTCTTAAACAGTTTATTGTTTATTGTTCTGCCGGCAGAATTTGTTGGCTTTTATTATCCTGCTGCCTGCAGTTTGGATTATTTAGATGAAAAAAACCTACCAGCTGCCGCGGTGAACCGCGAGGAGGCGACCCGGCCAGAGGCTGCTGATGAAGGGATTCCTACTGTCGGCGCACCGCTGGTATGTGGGGGTCTGAGCGGCTCCGACAGAAAAAATATTGGAAGGCAGGATGATAATCTGAATGAACTGACTGCACTGATTACGTTTTCAGGTGTATTTTCTCACTTAAAAACATATTAAAACTACTTTATTCCCACTGATCACAGCAAATATAGCTGCAAGGCAGAGAAAGTATAGGGAAGCTCCGCCCAACGCGCGTCAGACACACTTTTGCACCGCGCAGCCAGAGTAGCAAAGCTGCTTCAGCCGTGTGTCAGAACTAACTGGTACAAGCAGTAAAAATGAAGCAGCAGACGCGATTTTGCTGTGTCCGGTGTGAAAGCAGCACTGCACAAAGATCGCCACTGTGCTAGCAATGAGCATGCTTTTAACTGGGGGCGTGTAGCAGTTCTCGCCGTAAAGCAAGACCGACTCTCGCGAGACTTCTGAGCCTGTGGGTGCGGGTCGGTGCTCCTGCAATTGCAAGTGCAGTATTTCCCCCACAGACCACCAGGGCGGCCGAGAATACCTTTGTTCAACCTGAAATGACTCATTTAATCATCCAAAATGTTATGGAACACATTAATTAACTGAAAAATGTTGCATAGTGTGCCTTTAAAAGTAAAACAAGTGAAGTCTGGAAGTTAACTTCGCTCGCGACTAGAGGATGGCTGAACGGACGAAAAGGTCTAGTTTGGCTTCATTTTACCATGCTCAAAGATAAAGAAGAAGCGAAATGCAACTTATGTTGCAAAATCATCTCTTGTAAAGGGGGGAACACAACCTCAATGGCCAAGCACATTAGTATTGTGCATCAAATAAAGGCCAAATGCAGTACCTTCGACTGTCTCCGGGTTGAAAAGACTCCTCCTGCTGCTGCCGCCGCACCACAGTCGGGCCCGTCTTCATCATCCACTCAGAGTACCGCTGGTAAGCACGCACACAGACTTTGTAGCTTGTCCGGTCAGTTAAAAATAGTAATTGTGAAATCCGTGTTGTAATCGGCAGCATACAAGCTAGTTAGCTTGAAAAGTAAATAAAGTTTCAGACGTGCTGCGTGATGATGTGTTCAGATTGGCTCAGTAAAACGACAATTAGGTTATCATGATGCGTTCAAGTATAACGTAAAGAAAAGGTAAATTGAGTTTTTGGCGAGAAACATGAGTAATACAGTTGTATATTGCTCTAATTATTTTAGAATATATAATTAAACTACTGATGCCAACATTTATTAAAAATTACATTTAATTTAAAATACAATTATTTATTTGCTAAATATTTTCCTAATCACTAAAAACATGATGAAAAGTGACAGTAGACAATACATTAACCAACAATTCTGAAAATATATTCTAGTTTTATGTCATTTCGAAGTGGCCTATTACATTAGCCATGTTTATTGAAGGCTAGAAACGTTTTTCTAAGCAATAAAAGCAATACCAGTTCTGTTAAAAACATATTGTCGCATCGTCTTTCCACCAAATAACAGAAAAGTATCAATAGTGGTATCGATAAAGACTCGGATCGATAAGGAGTATCGATAAAGGTATCGATATCAATACATATTAACGATCCCCATCCCTAATTAGAATATGTGTGGAAAGAACATTTTCTGAGTGAATTTGCTGATGGTATCCTGTAGAGAAGAAAAGCAATGCATGTGGGTTCTATAAAATAAAAACAAGGGTTATTAGGGATTGTCTAAAGCTAAAACCTATTAATCAGCCATGGAGCTAATATGGCCACAAAAACACTAATGACCAGTTTTCCAAGAGCCATTAGGATCATTTTCAGGGCCTCAGATAATTGACTTATATCTGTACTTGTCCTGTTAGATCTCATTGCTGCATTTGATACAGTTAATAAAATTATTTTTTTAGACAGACTTGAATATTACATACGAATTAAAGGAACAGCACTAGACTGGTTTAAATTTTATTTATCTGACAGATTTCAGTTTGTTTGTGTTAATGATAAATCTTCTTCATGCTCAAAGGTTACCTGTGGAGTACCACAGGGATCAGTGCTAGGACCAATTATCTTTATTATATATATGCTCCAAATCGGTAGAATTATTAGACAGCATGGGATTAATTTCCATTGTTATGCTGATGATACCCAGCTATATCTGTGTATAATTCCAATGAAGCTAACCCATTACATAAATTACAGGCATGTCTTGAAGACATAAAATCCTGGATGACTCTTAACTTTCTCCTTCTGAATGCAGAAAAAACAGAAGTTATAGTCTTTGGACCAGTCTTTGAAAAAGAAGCTGATTAGTCAGTCACTTCATTTGGATGGGATTAACCTGATTTCAGATAATAAAGTTAAAAATCTTGGTGTTGTTTTTGATCAGGACCTGTCATTTAAATCCCATATCAAAGAGGTTTATAGATTTTCCTTCTTTCATCTGAGGAATATAGCTAACATTAGAAATATTCTGTCCAGGGGAGATGCTGAGAGACTATTGTAATTCTTTACTATCAAGAAGTCCACAAACTGTAGTTAAAAGCCTTCAGCTGATCCAAAATGCTGCAGCCAGAGTTCTGATGAAAATGAAAAAGAGAGATCATGTCTCTCCTATCCTGGCCTCTCTTCATTGGCTTCCTGTTAAATCCAGAATAAAATTATAATCCTCCTCCTCACATATAAAGCCTTAAATAACCAAGCTCCATCTGATATCAGAGATCTGATTTTATTGTCGTTGTAACATGTCAAGCTGAAAATACCAAAAGGCCTTTTTCTAACGAGAAATGGAACTAAAGATGTCTGCTGTTAAGGTTTTAAGCTCAGACATCAGAAAGGGCATCTTTAAAATAACTTTCTGTTATGTTAGCAGAAAAGGCACCGAGTGTGCATCATAAAGTCCCGCCTCCTGCACTGTGATTGGTCCATCAAGATCTGCCTGAAGTCAACAGCGATTTACTATAATTGATTCATAAAGTGAATGTAAAGAAAAACTTGCAAGAAGGGCTGTCAGAGTTACAAGATTAATGTGCAAAAATTCAAATGCCCTTTAATCTTAATCTAATCTTAATGCAGGACTAAAACACTTGCTTTGGTACTCTGTGGAATTGGTTTGGTTTCCTAAAAAGCTCTGTAGATACCGGTCCACTTTCCACCTCAGCCGCGCTCTGACCAGCTGACCAACCAGAGGTGATCACAGCTGATCTGAGAGGAGAGAAACAGGACCAGCCTTTAGATCCTTTAACTGCTGGAGACTAAAGAATTAAAGAGCAATTAACAGCGTCTGTTTACTGGAATTAATAAGCAGAGGATGTACCAACTTTGAGGATGTTGGGTTTTGATAAGAACTTATGTTTCTATCCATTAAATTAATACAGCAGGTTCTCTTTTTTCATAGTTTCACCATAAAATAAATTAGGGATGCACGATATAATCGGCCCCCTATCGGTATCGGCTTGTATCGGCCTTAAAACTGAATATCGGACATCGGCCAGCCCACCGATATTTAACCCGATATTTGATCAGCTTCTGAGTTTCTAAAGTCTAAAAAAAAAATACTACTTCTTCTTCTTCCTCAAAAACTTCTTTTTTACAGACTTAAAAACTTCTAAAGATGAGGGAAAAAATATTGATACATTAAAATATCACAATATCTTCATATGCCAATAAATTGCCATTTAAAAACACCATATCAATCTCTTTTACTAATGAAATATTGCTATGTGTCATCACTATGCAACGAAATCCCCCGAAAATTCACGAAATGTTGCCATATTTTTATATGTTGATATATTGACGCGGTACAAAATCTATTTTACTAACAAAATCTCACAAGAATTTGCAAAATATCACGAGAGTTTGTAACAGAACGATGAAATTTCACGAGATTTTGAAAGTAAAATAGATTGATACCGCGTTTTTAAAAATCTATTTGATATCAGCATATGAAAATATATTCGAGTATATTATTTTTCAAAGTGTCAGAAATGGATAACAAAACTGCTATTTTCAATGACTACTTATTTTTGTCCAGCTTTAACATCGGTATCGATATCGGTTATCGGCTACACGAGTTTTAAAATATCGACATATCGAATATCGGCCAAAATCCCAATATTGTGCATCCCTAAAATAAATGTATTATCTAATAAATAATACTTTTTATATTTGTGTTCTTTAAAAAAAATATTTCAGTGGAACTCAATATTTTTAGTCTTGTCCTTTAACTGCTGTTTAAGCTTGATGTATTATATTCTGCGTTTAAAATGAGCCGTCTGTCACAGCGTCTGCAGCTTTACCCTCAGATTCCAGGTCCTCCATCCGCTGTGAGTCTGTGTAATAGGGATAATTAGGATCATAAAAAGTAGGTTTTTTCTCTACTTCCTCAATCAGCATCTCTTCATCCATGCCTGCTATAACAAGTTTCTTTGGAAGTTGTTGTGACTGGATTTGATGAAACTTTAAGCCTCTGAATATAAAATAAATATTTTGATGGAGATGAGAAATCTCCTTCCTGGTGTGTTGAAGGACCAATAGTTTGATCCAATAATTTTATATAAGAATTATGCTCTAATTTGTAGTTACCAATCCATTGTTACTATATTTTAATTTGACAAACTGGATCTTCTCTACATTCTTTTTCCTGTTTGGTGCGATTGTAATTACAGATCTTGACCTGGCCGGCTTCCAGTGGACCAGAGAGAAGAAAAAAAAAATAGCTGTGCTCCGTATTTTGACAGTGAGGGACGGAGAAGACGTACGTGGACAGTGACTTTCAGAGGAGTAGCAGTGGACATACTCCGTCAGCGCTGCGCTTACGTACGTCATGCAAAGTATTTATCTGTCATGTTCATCAATGAGAGCTGTTCCACATCCTCCGCTACTCCTCCGCACCTCGCCGTCCACGTAGGTCTTCTCCATCCTTCATCGTCAAAATACGGAGCAGAGCTACTTTTTAATCCGCTCCGGCCAGGTCAAGATCGACTATTGCAATCACACCAAAGAGGAGGCTGCAGGCTTTGCTTTGATCAGGCGGTCTGGAGCGCAGCGGAGAGGAGCGGAGTGCTGATGGAGGATGTGGGATTTCAGGCGAACAGTTCTCATTGATTAACATGACAGACAGGAACCCTGCATGACGTCCGTGGGCGGAGCGGACGGAGGATCTAGAATCTGGGGGTTTATACTCTGCATGGCTTCCCCCTACACAGAGTAAATCAGTCAGTGAATTATCTTTGTCAAACCCATCTTTAAAACCCTATATTAGTGAGAGCATTGCTGCTATTTTGTAGGCTAACTGTTTGATTTAAGCTTAGCTTTCTAGAAGCTGCGAGTAGATCTGAAGAGGAAGAGACGATTACTGCCAGTTGCACCACATCACTAAAGTGAAAACAATCAAATTACATTTTAGTAACACAAGAAAGAAAATGTTCCAAACAATTAATTTTAAAGGATTTTACAGCATTTCCTTGACAAATGTCTAAAGTGTAAAAACTCAGTTCTAATAAAGAATAAACTAACAGTTTAGAACGGGTTTATTTGCCTCTAATTGTCTTAAAAGAAAAATTTTATGTTTATTCCTGTGAGGATTATTTTGGGGGTAGGCTGTGTGGGAGCTGAATTAACCTATATTGATATTAATCTGTTGATAAAAACTTGTTTTTCTTTTCTTTCTACTAATTTGCTTCCATGGCTGTTATTGATTCTTATTTTTCTCAAAATTCCCAAAAATGAATCAAAATGAGATTTTTATTTATTTATTTAGGAGGTGGGATTAATCCAGATTAATTTATCTATTAATTAAGTAACTATCAGTGATTTTTACACCATGTTGTTTCTGTTAAACTAATGATCAATCAGGTTGTTGTCTAAAAAGCTGTAATAATCTGTTTAAAGTTCTTGTTTTTAAAGAACTTTTGTGTTTGGATCACTGAGAGCAGCTGATAACGCCACACTACATGAGGAAGCAGAAAACAGAGCAGCTTCTAACTTTTCATCCCGTTTTAGAGCGACAGTCATTTGTTTCCTGGAGTTTTTCTCCAATCTGTTGATAGTGGTGATATTAATGAGTTCAATCACAGGATGTCTCTAAGGCCCCGTCCACATGAACACGAAACGCTAATATTTTCCAGAACGTTTGTCGTAAAGACGGAGACGTAAAATAAATGTGATCGTCCACACGGATCCATGAAAACGCTGCAAAATGTATGCCAGGCCTGTAAGTGGCGCTGTGGTGGTGCAAATATAGGCGACGAAATGTTGGGCATGCGCACTAATATTTATACATGGTTGCCCTGCGGGTCCATTTTCGTGGTTCAGTCAAATTCAGGTGCTGAACTATGTCGTCGATATTGCTCTGTTCTTCCTGGAGATATTCCAGAAGAAGAAGATTCTGTTGTAAGCCCGACAGCAGGGTGAGTAGCATGAGCAGCAACCATTCAACACAGTGCGGCGCCATTGTTGTTGTGATACTGTGTCGCGCATGCGTGTTTAGAGGCGACGCTATGACGCATGCGTGTAAAAAAAAAAAAAAAATGCGGTTAGAGCTTTTAGATTTCAAAATCTAATAATAAAAAAAAGATCGTTTACAGACCCCCGAAACGCCGGCTTCGTATGGATGAGAGGCTGGTTTGGTGAAAAATTTGTGCGTTTAGGCCAGGGTTTGCTTCGTGTGGACGGGGCCTAAATTTTTCCATTAGAGAAGCATCGCCAGCAGGAGCTGCTGCCATCATTAACACATCTCCTCTTCTTATTCTAGAAGAAGAAGGAAAACACAGGGAGTGGAAGCCCCAAATAAACCAAGCTTTAGCCACTCACACTGGAAAGGCTGCAATGACCAAACATGATGCAGACTTTAGCCTTTAGTCAACCTCCGCTTTAACCGGAACTTAGCTTTAGCTTAGCATGTTGATCTCCTCTAAGCAGTTTTCCAATCAGATGAGGCTAAAATCCACAGTGTGCATCATCAGGGAATCGTTTCTATCAGGTGTTTCCTGCCTATCCGGTGTAAGATGATCTGGGGGATCCTGGTGAAATCCAGCAGTAGCTGTTGATCGTCCATCTTTTCCTCTGAACTGACCAAACTCCCTTTAAACTCCGTGAATGTTTCTTCAGCAGGAGTTAACTGCTCGGTGATAAACTCTCCTTGAAGCTGGACTGAAGACATTCTCACTGCAAACACTCCCAGATTATCAGCCTCTCTACAATGACTCAACACACAAGCTAAGCTAACGCTGCTAATGCTACCCGATCCCTGCCAGCAGCTCATTGCGCATGCGCAGCTACATCTACATCCGGGTTACTCTCGATTTTAATTTATAAAAAGACCTAAATTATGTTTTCCCTCCCTAAAATAGTAAGCATACTTAACTATAATATATTAAAGTTTAATAATGTATTTCCTGAGAATAAATGTCTTACAATTCTGTTTTATCGCTCGATTGGAAATGACATCACTGATCTCTAATCCCTGGATTGCTTTTTTTTTTCTTGAAAATCTTAAAAGTTAAATTAATACAATTCAAATAAATAACATGATTACAAAGTAACATTATTTCAACAAAAACTTAGAAAACAATCTTTACCGCAGGTAATGCATATATGGAAGTAAAAGATAAATAACTCTGCAGCTAAAATATCGACTCTTTTCTGTATTTTCACCTGATCTCTAATAGATCCAGTTCCTCATGGTGTGTAGAGGAACCAGAACATTTACTCAGGAATAGCAGCGATACTCTCATTAGAATATTACTGAAATAAAAAGTGAAGTAAAACTACTCATTAAAGTGAATTATTTTCTAAAATTTACTGCAGTAAATGTAACTAGTTACTATCAATCTCTGGCAGGTTGTTTAGGTTGAATCAGATCAATAACATCACTCTCTTCTTCCTGTCAGACATGAAATCTAAACTAACTTTACTTTTTTAGATCCACTAAGATTCAAACTATTTCTATAGATTTTTTCTGGTAAAGCCTGCATCTGAATGTAATGGAACAGGATTTTATTGACTGATTTTTTCAGATCCACTTCTAGCTTAGTTTCTGAGTCAGTCCATAGCTCCATGGTTCCCAGTACCAGACTGGGAGCTGGAACTGGAAACTGGTTCCCGTGGAGCAGCATGGAGACGTGGGGCCTCATGCAGAGAAGAATGTACAGCTTTCATGATCAAAGTTACAGGCCTAGGCCAGGCTTAAAGACATTTAGATTGACTTTGTTTGATCATCAATAAAGAATAATAACATCTGAAATGTTGCATTAATGGTTAGCTCCATTGCCTGTGTTGAAGTTGTACTTATCAGAATAATTCATATTTTATTGTATATTTGTGAATACAAAATCATTTCTTGTTGCAGTTATTTCCATCAGTGACATTACTAAACCTGAGATGGTTCCTCTCATTTTCGAAGTCTCCGCTAGGAAGCAGGTCACCCTGTTCCAGTTCTCAAGATATTGCACACTGTTGTCCTGTGCACTTAAGTGCACTTCCTCCATGTGCACACTTCATAGAGAGGCTTAGGGTTTACACTGCATGAAAAGTGAGATTTTCGTCCCCGTAAACTCCCGCAGATCTCCCTGATTTTCGTCAGTTTCCGACAATTTGCAACCCGCGCTTGTCGCCGTTTGTCAGTGCCACAAATTGTCGGGAACGGACTCTGACGTATGTGGAGAGCGATCAGCTGTACTAATGGCCCTAATTAGCATATGAATGCAGCAAACCCGCGCGGCTGGCCAGGTCTGGCTTGAATAACCTTCTCAGTATTGGCTGAAACCACTATTCTCAAACAAGTAAAATCACTCGTGATTGGCAGCAAAACCACACGTGGCCACGCCAGGCTTTAATTTTCTTACTGAGTATTGGACGGAACCACTTCTTTTTAAACATGTAAAGTCGCTCGTGATTGGTTGGCATATATATATACATTTACATAAATATATGAATATATATATATATATATATATATATATATGTATGTATATATAAATATTTATTTATTTATTTATTAATATATTTATTCATTCATATATTTATTTATTCATATGCTGTGTATTTATGTTATCCTACACTACTACACAATTATTAGGCTACCACCAAGGACATGAATGAATTTATACAGGAAATGAACATTTGCCAGGAAGCTGTTTATGCAAAGAAAGAGCTTATTAAAACACACACACACACATCTATATACAACGCGTATCCAAACACATGCGTATCCAAAAATTACAAGTCCGTGAACGGTCCGTTTGCTTCCTCAGGGTTGGACGTAACTGGCAGCATTCCCTCCGAGGCAGGTCCGATGTGCAGACGCCTATTGTGCGTGGCCCTGTACTTCGGCATCGCTTCTAACCGGGACTGCAGCTTAACACAGAGTTCAGAGAGATCCAGCCTAGGAAATGGCGGCGGCCATTCCAGAGTTCCACTTCCTCATCAGCTAGCACACTCTGCCTCGATTCCAGCAGCTGTAAAAAAACAAAAAAAAAACAATGAATCAGCACTATGCGATGGGATGCACTGCGTATGGACACAACACATCTATCAATGCACCTGAAAAATAGTCACCAAATAAAGTCTTACTCTCTTTCTTTTCTGAATGCTTGGCAGATTCGGCGCGCAACGTGTTCTCAGGCTGCGTATATCTGAAGCTCCTGCGTACCGTCTCATAATACGTCTTACAGGCAGCTGGAAAACAATTAAATGAGAGTGGTATGAATAATAGGAGGTCACCGCCTCATTAGGAGGCGAGATTAGTCTGTGAAAACAAAATGTACAGTTATGATCGGTATCCATCCGTATCTATTTCCTTTTACCGCAGAATGAAAGCATATTCTTTAACTCTTACCCTTGCTCCGGTTCATAGCGCCTGCAATTTGTCTCCGAGTTGTGAAGACGGCGTACTGCTTCCTGTGAATCACAAAAAATACACTTTAATAAAGCTTGTTCTTGTAAGGCTACTATTAGCCGTAGCTTTAGGCTAGGCTGCTATTAGCCGTAGCTTTAGTCTAGGCTGCTATTAGCCGTAGCTTTAGGCTAGGCTGCTATTAGCCGTAGCTTTAGGCTCGGCTGCTTTTAGCTTAGCAGGCAGTAATCAAACATATATTTACCGCTAGCTTCTCTTCTTTGAGTTCGTCTCTCCCGCACAGTTGTTCGACTGCAGAGTCGCCATCGCGTCCAAGAGGAGTTGAAGACGAGTTGAACGGGGACGTCGTCCAGCCATGGATCACGTACCAGCAAAATCCAAACAAAGGAACTGGAGATAAAGTTCTTCTCAGTATAGCTCCTCCAATCACATACGAGGTCATTGTTATACGGAAGGACTCGCGAGATTAGCTGCGTCTATCATGTTTTTTTTGTTTTGTTTTTTTTTTGCTTTATTGGCAATTCCGTGTAACAATACAGAGTAATTCAAACATCAAACAAAGATACACAGCAGTTGGTGACATTATAACTTTAAAAAAAATGAGACATATAATGTAAAAAATGAATAAAAATAAAACAAGGGAAACAAACATATAAATAAATAAACAAATAAATAAAATAAACTAGTGCTGTCAAAATTATCGCGTTATTATCGCGTTAACGCGAGGCCATTTTAATGGCGATAATTTTTTTAACGTGAGATTAACGCTATGTGGTTTTATGGTACAATTTTCCAAGTACATCCCGCTGCAGCCTGCGGGAAGGCGTTGCTATTTTCCCCCAGTTTATGCATTTTCCATAGGCTTTGAGAGCGGAGCTCCTCAAGGGAAAAAGATGCTCATACACTGGGTAGCGCTAGTGCCTTTTCTTTAAGCCCCACCACCAACAAACAAGTTGAGTGTCTGGTGCCTAGTAGCAACCTGAAATACGCTGAGAAAACAGATTACTGAGGTGAAATGGAATCTGCTACGGCACTCTTGCTGTCTGTGTACGCCACAGGTCAGTATCGTGTGTGTGTGTGTGTGTGTGTGTTGGTGGGTGGGTGGGTGGGTGTGTGTGAGTTCTCATTTTTGTTAAGAGGCTGAAAAGTAACTTTCTAGAGCATAGACTACCTCCATCTAGTGATGTCGGTCTATTGATTTTGATGTATTGATTGAAAATTGTTCATTATTACCTTGGTTAATTGACATCTAATGTTAACTCTACTACATTTTATAGCAGTAGGGTAAAATGCTTGTCTTTGTTCAAAAGACTGTATTGACTGTAAAGACTGTCTTTTACATCAGCCTGTTTTCAGGGCCTTTTTTTTGGCTACATATTTGTTATTTTTTGCTACATGCCTCCCCATCTTCTTGCCATATGTTTCTATGGCATAAATCAGTGTCTGTGACCTGTTTTCATTTAAAAAAAAGAACATTGGGACAAACCTAGCCTGTATGTATTTTTTGTATGTCATCGAGAGTATTTAAATGATTTTCAATCAGAAAAAAAATGTGTGATTAAAATGCGATTAATCGCGTGTTAACTTAGGCATTGATGCGATTAATCGCGATTAAAAAAAATTTAATCGATTGACAGCATTAACATAAAATAATAATAGCTAGGGGTTTACATTGAGTTTATGGTCATTTAACTTTTGTAGCTTCCCGTCCTAAACAGTCTTTAAGGAAACATATTAGAAGATGCAATATTGTATATGTGAGAGAGGAGTTGCTGTAAAACAATGGTTTACCACAGATTTAAAACTAGTAATAGCATAAAGAAATATGAAAATTCTAAAACAGTCTTTAGACTTTTTATCAGCAATTACTGTGGGTAGCACAACTTGTGTTACAGAAAATAGCAGGCTTTGGAGATATGTTCTGGAGAATCTTGATTTATACCATACTACAGAACATTTCAAAAGGCTGCTGACTTTTTCTAAGTGAAACCCTGTCAGAGCTCTCCTTAGATATCAGCCCAGTTACAGTTTGCCCTGCAAAAATAATCTGCTCTCTTGAAAATCTCAAACTCTTGCCGCATTTCAGGCATCGAACATAAAATTTTTTTTGTGAAGAATCAACAACTAGTTTTACCCAATCATGAAGTGTAATTAAATATATTGGATATTTTTAACTTTTTTAACAAATAAAAAACTGAAGAGTGGGGTGTGCAAAATGAATCGGCCCTTTTTACTTTCAGTGCAGCAAACTCTCCCCAGAAGTTCAATGAGGATCTCTGAATGATCCAATGTCGACCTAAATGATACTAAATAGAATCCACCTGTGTGTAATCAAGTCTCCCGATAAATGCACCTGCTCTGTGATCGCCTCAGAGGTCTGTTTAAAGTGCAGAGAGCATCATGAAGAACAAGGAACACATCAGACAGGTCCGAGACACTGCTGTGGAGAAGTTTAAAGCTGGATTTGGAAACAAAAAGATTTCCCAAGCTTTAAAAATCCCAAGGAGCACTGTGCAAGGAATGCACATTTTACCTTGCTGATTCTGATTCACATTTTACCAACTGATTCTGATTAAAACTAATTTTTGAAATAAATTATATTGTGTATTTTTTTTACATAACATTTACCATCGCTAATGGCATACACAGTAATCTAGCGTACTTTAATTAAATAAATCAATTCAAGCTAAAATGTAAGAGTCTATAATTAGGTCATACTGAGCCTGATCTATTTGTACCATTTATTTGGGGGATATTTATTGCCACACTTTGGGCCACTTAATACCAATTTAGCATCAAATAAATGAGGCAGCCTACCTCAGCATTGTTGCTGGCCTTATGTCCTTATGACCACAGTGTACCAATCTTCTGATGGCTACTTCCAGCAGGATAATGCGCCATGTTATAAAGTGAATCATCTCAGACTCATTTCTTGAAACTTTTCCACTTAAGTAATTGTGAATTGAGCATATTGACAGACAACATTTTATTTTTTATCTTAAATGCAATTTTTTTAAATAATTACTGCTCTAAATGTATTGCTCTGTCAGCTAAAAAGATCTGTTTTGGTCTCTATAATTTAATTAAATAAATCAATTCAAGCTAAAATGTAAGAGTCTATACTGAGCCTGATCTCTTTGTATCAGAGATTTTCTTACCTTTTAGAAAAATGTCACTTGGGGTAAAACTCCCCCTGCAACCCTGATTTGCACTTGTATAGCTCACAGCATTTTCATTTACATGTTAAAGCCTCCCCTAGAATTCCATGGGGGGGAGGCATGGGGGGAACACTGCCTAAGAAAGTCCACGTCAATTTACGGGAGTTTTCGGCGAAGCCTGCAAATTACCGTAAACTGCCGTTAACCTGAACTTCCACGACAATCTACAGTGCCGCATATTGACGAAAATCCCACTTTTCATGCAGTGTTAGTGTGAATAAGAGGTGTGTTCCAGTTGAGACCTGTACAGATCCGATCAGTATAGAGCTTGGGAATAGATGCATTTTGGGTTGTCAGCCATTTTGTACGACATGGTGCCTGAAACAAACATAAACAACAGACAATAAGAAGAATAATTCTTGGTTTCCTCATTAAAAGAAGTTGAAAAGCAGCAATACTAGGAGAACATAGAGTAAATGAAAAAGAGTGATCCCTATGAACACAGGCGGTTAATTTCTATGCATCTTTTAGAACAAGATCTGTTCTCTTTTCTTGTTTTACGTTTTCCCCTCCTCTGATTTCTGCTTAGCTTCATCCACTTCCTCACTCAGTTCTGTTTTATTCATATCTAAGATCTGACCTGTTAAATCCTGCAGGCTACAGGTGCAGAGATATCCCCTCTGGGAGCTCTATTGTTAGATGTCTTTATTTGTATCATTTTGACTATGATGAAATATATTTCAAATATAAATATATATTTACTCAAGCTGATAAATGTCAAAATGACCACTTAAAATATGTGAACTTTTGGAGGTATATAAAACTTAATTCTTACTAGTATAATTTTGTTTGTTTTTTTGCTTTCTGAAATTCAGTTTCTGCTGCAAAAATGTAATTTAGAAAATGTACTAAAGTTCAGTCTAGAAATGTGATTTTTTTATCAAGAAAAATCCCATTCTAATGATCTTTAATGGAACAACAGAGTGCTTTTAATAAATATGAAAAACTTAAACATTAACTTGAGCAACAATCTTCTCTCCTTTGCAGCTTTTGAGCTGTTTGTCTTTTAAACACCTGCATTTTTTTTTACTTTCTGCATTAAAATCTCTAGTTCTAGTGGGGTGAAACAGGTACTTCCTTTTGCCTGTTGACATGTGACTGGTCAAATCTGTGTTTATAACCGAGATCAATCGGTCTGTGTCAGTCACGTGACTGACACGCCCCCTAGCGCCATTTTTGTGGTGAGCGGAAGAAAAACAAAACAGCAGAAAACAAGAGGAGAGCGCTGCAAGCCAGCAGCGAGGATTATCAGTTAAATGGAAAAGAACAAGAAAACTGAACGGATACCCTACTCAGACAAACTTTCTAAAGCTGCTAGGGAACGATATTATATATTATTATTACAGTGACAAGGCAGATGTTGTGGGCAGTTGCACAGATAGCTGCAGTTATTAGAGTAGTATGTGCTGCTCATCAGACTGAACGAAAAAACTTGACATGATTTTTGCACATTGATAAGTTGCACACTGTATTTGCTGTTCACTTTACCCGGGCTTGTTTTCACTGGGATCTGCAGTCTTCTTCACAGATATCACCTGTTAGGTCATATCTCTATGGAAGACCACAGACCACAGTGAAAACAAGTCCAGGGAAAATCAAAATTTTCTAATTTAATCTAAAGAGCAATATGCTATATACAAGGGAGGAAGACAAAGTAAAACATTTGAAGCTTTGCACTGTTCTGCATTATTTATGTATTTGATTTTGTATTTCATTTTCATAAATTCTCTGCTTGATTGAAAAGATAACGCTTGTTTCAAATTTCAAACTCCACTCTTTATTGTGGACAAATTTTTACAACTTCAGAAACATTGTTAATATTTGAAGTGATGGTGAAACTTATATTTGTTTTGCTGTTATTTTTCAAAAGTAACTTTAAAAAAAGCAAAATTCTATTTGTGTGAAAAGAAGAATAAAAAAAAGAATAAAGTTGAAACAGTACTTGATCTGGCATTCATTTATTAGCTGGTTTCTCTGTGAAAATTTCAAAACAGTCAATAATCACTGTGACTCTATGTCCAAAGGCCTCCACAAACTGATGAGGCATAATTTTGTGCAAGGTGTCTATCTGGCCACACAATTGCACGCTTTAGATTTGCATATAAAAATGACAACATTTTATTGAATGTTCTGTACACTGTCTTTGGTGAAACACGGAAGAGATAAGCAAGGTGTTGTGAGGGCAGATCCAATCTCAGACGCATGAAGGTTAACAGAAGGATTTGAAATAGACTGAGAATTTTATTTTGAGCAGACATGAGAGGCAGCAGAAAATTAAACAAAGCCATAAAGGTTGCCAAGTTTGGTAGACCAGTATAGTACTTGACTTTTTCATTACTGTCTCCAAAGAAGCAATCAGAGATCTGCAGCTCATCAAGTTCACGCTGCAGCTCTCTGTTTTCTTCCAAAAGACGGTTCATCTCTGCACACCTGAGCACACACAGGTTACATTCTGTCTGTCCTTCCTGACGACCACCTTCTGTGTCATCCTTGGTGTTTGGCCGGCCAACGTTTTCAGCAGCCTTCTGCGTGTCAGTCTGTTGCTGGTTAGGGTTCTCTGTCGCCTCATGTGTAACTTCATCCTGTCGCTCAAGGATTTCATCAGCCTGATGGAGCCCCGTTTCAGTTGCTTGCAGGGCATTCTTTTTCAGCTGTTCCCGATAACCACGTCTTAAAGAGCGGCCTGTGTCTGTTGGTTTGATGTCAGTGTGGCCCAGATGCAGGGATGGAGCCCAGTCTGGGTCAGTCTCCATCATCTCATATGCGGGTTGACCTGCAAAGTAGATGAAAGGTTGAGTGTTTTACACATCTATTCAAAACACTATATAAAGCACCTTAATAACAGAGCCCATTAGATTAGATGTGTAATAAAATAAGATAACCTTATGTGTCCCACAGTGGGGAAATTTGCTATACCGAAACAGTACAAGTACATCGGACTAGTAAGGCAAGAGGTAAATAAATAAACTGAAAAGCTTACAGACGAACAAAGGATTATAATAAATAAACTTAAGTAGATTGCACAGGATGAATAAATACAGTGAGTTGGCTGACGAGTGGGTATGTACAGTGTTTTTATATGTGCAGTGTATTTATGTATATTTATTCATTAAAAAAAATATTTGTATTGCAGATTGTGTAAATGATTATATACAGAGAATGCATTATTTATTAAATTTTAGCGGTCTAAAAGAGAAATAAACAAAACAAACATCACTTTCCGCTTCTCTTCCACAGCATGTTTCAGTAGGTTTACATGAACTCCTGCAACTTTATAAGCAAACCATTTCAGCGTGTTGATTTCTATTGGTGTATATTTATAAGGACTTACCTTTGTGAAAATGCAGAGAGCAAACACGAGCATGAGGAGATATTTTATGAAACGTGATGTCTTTCCTTCTTACAGCAGCGACTCATGCAGCCCGACGCCTCTTTGTTAAGTCCTCTGTCTGCGGTCCGTATTTTTTTTTCCAAGTGGGGAATACGAAAAACCGTAAGGCACCATCTGCTGTTTTCTGTTTAGAATTACTATTGCATCCTTTGACGCAGCACCAGTGTCCCATTATTTCCAAAGGAAGCAACTAGAACACTTCTGCTCTCTGTTAGTTTTCTTTGGTTTGTTGCTGCTGTCTCTTCACCACAGAAATGGCGCTAACTACCCTAAATGCATTGCGCTTTTGCGGAAGTGACGTACACTGTCACAGACCAATTCAGAGTTGAGGTTTTGAGTTAGTTAAACCTGCTTTGTGAAACAGAACCCAGAGCTCAGACCTGTTTCTGTTTTCAGGAAGTGAAACCCACACAGTCACTGTGAGAGGAGAAATGGAGCAGAACCAGCAGGACAGATAAACCATCTCCTGTTCCATCTGTCTGGATCTCCTGAAGGATCCGGTGACTACACAACAAAAAATGCCTTCTAAAATATGAGAAAAAATATAGTGTTTTAAGTGAATTACTTCTTATTTTGAGCAAAATAATCTGTTAGTGCAGCAAGCAAATGAGACTTGGTAAGTTTTCTTAAAACAAGAACATAATATCCAAGTAGTAAGCATACAAAAAAAATTTGAAAAAACAACCCACCCAGGGTGGGCGGAGGGGGCACTAGGCAAGGAGGGCAAAAAACAAAAACAGAGTCCTGAACAAATAATGATCCGCTTAAGGTGGACGAAAACAACAAAAGTCTCTGAGAGTTAATAAGGTAGAGTCTCAGGTGGCCGGCCGTGGGACCGGCAGCGAGGCAGTGTCTCAGGTGGCCGGCCGTGGTACCGGCAGCGAGGCAGTGTCTCAGGTGGCCGGCCGTGGGACCGGCGGCGAGGCAGAGTCTCAGGTGGCCGACCATGGGGTCGGCGGCGAGGCAGAGGTTCAGGTGGCCGGCCGAAGGGCCGGAAGCGGGGCAGAGTCTCAGGTGGCCGGCTGAGGGGCCGAAGACGTGGCAGAGGTTCTGGAGGCCGGCCGCGGGGTCGGAGGCGAAGCTGACGCTCTGGAGGCCGGCCGCGGTGCCGTAGGCGAAGCTGACGCTCTGGAGGCCGGCCGCGGGGCCGAAGGCGAAGCAGAGTCTTAGGAGGATGACCTCTCCGTCGCTGCTGAATCCTCGGAGGAGGATGACCCCCCAATTTCAACAGGTAGCCCCAAGGGGTACCCCGTCCCCTCTTCAGCGGCTCAGCAACAATCTCAGAGGGGACTGCGGCTCTGGAACAGGGTCCGAGGAGGCTGCCGACTGCGGCTCAGGAGCTGGAGCAGGAGGGGTCGCCGGCTGCGGCTCAGGAACAGGCTCTGTGGTGGCCGCCGACTGCGGCTCAGGAACAGGCTCTGTGGTGGCCGCCGACTGCGGCTCAGGAACAGGCTCTGAGGTGACCGCCGACTGCGGCTCAGGAACAGGCTCTGAGGAGACCGCCGACTGCGGCTCAGGAACAGGAACAGAGGAGACCGCCGGCTGCGGCTCCTGGACAGGAACAGAGGAGACCGCCGACTGCGGCTCCTGGACAGGAACAGAGGAGACCGCCGATTGCGGCTCCGGGTCAGGAACAGAGGAGCCTGCCGATTGCGTCTCCGGATCAGGAACAGAGGAGCCCGCCGATTGCGGCTCCGGGTCAGGAACAGAGGAGCCCGCCGAATGCGGCTCCGGGTCAGGAACAGAGGAGCCCGCCGATTGCGGCTCCAAGTCAGGAACAGAGGAGCCCGCCGATTGCGGCTCCGAATCAGGAACGGAGGAGCCCGCCGATTGCGGCTCCGGATCAGGAACGGAGGAGCCCGCCGATTGCGGCTCCAGGTCAGGAGCGGAGGAGCCCGCCGACAGTAGCCCCGAATCAGGAACAGGGGAGACCACCGACTGTGGCTCCACACCAGGAACAGGGGAGACCACCGACTGTGGCTCCACACCAGGAACAGGGGAGACCACCGACTGTGGCTCCACATCTGGAACAGAGGAGACCACCAACCGTGGCTCCACATCTGGAACAGAGGAGACCACCGACTGTGGCTCCAAATCCTCCTAAGAGGCGTAAAATCACATACCTCGAATTCAGACACCTCTTTAAAGTTCTGCTCAGGGGTCTCTGGACGGGTTTCAAAATGGCACAGAGCTAACTCAGGGGTTTCAAAATGACACAGCGCTGACTCAGGGGTTTCAAAATGGCACAGAGCTAACTCAGGGGTTTCAAAATGGCACAGCGCTGACTCAGGGGTTTCAAAATGGCACAGAGCTGACTCAAAATGGCTCAGGGGTCTCTAGACGGCTCAGACCTGGTTCAGGGGTCTCTAGACGGCTCAGAGCTGGCTTACGGCGACGCCGTCTCTTACGTCGGGGTTCTTTAGAAGCTGGGCTAATGGGTTCAGAGACTGACTGTGGAAAAAGGCTAACAGGTGTGCAAGTGGGTTCAGGTGCAGGTTTAGCTAAAATGCTAACAGGCTTAGGAGTAGGACTAACTGGTTCATGATAAGGTGACAAGAAGGGGAAAAGATCATCTCTATCCCCGTAATAGAAGTTCCAGAGGTCTGACTCATGGATGATGGGAGCTCTGACTGTTTGGGTTGTGACTTGTGGTTTGATTTTAAGTTTCTTAATGGATGGTGCTAACTGACGATCATGTAAGTGGTGGCTGAACTGGACTGAACTGGGCAGAGACGGACTGAACAGGGCTGTACAGAGCTGTACTGAACTGGACGGAGCTGGACTGGGCTGAACTGGGTTGAACTGGGTTCCTAGATCTGGGCTTAGCTCTGGCTCGTAGTCTGTGATCTTGATAAATAGAAATACAAATGAGCTCTTCCAAGGTTGCAGGTTCATTAATAGTTGCCAGTTTGTCTCTAATTTCTTTATTTAAGGATTTGAGGTAGATGTTTTTTAGCATTGAATCACTCCAACCCGAAGCAGCGGCTCTGACCTGGAAATCTATATTAAATTCTTCGACGGTTCTATTTCCTTGTTTTATGTTAGACGGACCATGGGACTCAGCAGATTTACCGGAAAAAACTAGAATGAATTCGTTTAAAAACTGTTCAAAAGTACAGGTAATAATGGATCCAGGAGAAAAACTGGTCTCTTTCCATTTGCGGGCTTTACCAGATAATTGTGAGAGAATAAAAACAATTTTTCTCTCATCATCAGGGAAACTGGACGGATTTAGCTCAAAAAATAATTTGCACTGCCAGAGAAAACTTTTACATTCACTAGATTCGCCAGAAAATAGTGAGGGACGGAAATAAGGAAGTGACGGAACAGATTCTGACCTTAGAAGCGGAACTGAAACCGGAAGTGACGGGCAGAATTCCGGAAGTGACGAGACTGGCTCTGACCCTTGAGGCGGAGTTGACTCCGGAACCGGAAGTTGAGCTGGCGCCGTGTTAGCGTTCCTCACGTAGCCTGCTATAATCTGAAAAGTTTGTTCTTTTAACTCACTCACGGAGGGTTGAGTCGTGTTTCTGGATCTAAACAGCTTGCTCTTTGATTAACCTCCGTGGGGTGTCTGCTGGGTTTTGTTTGTGGCCGGAGTGTTCTGTCATGATGGGTCTCAGTGTTTAAACCCACATGCAGAACACCACAGGAAACGGGGTAAAAGTTTAACAATTTATTTGAGGGAGGCACACAAGAATATGAATGAGCAGATTCTGGTACTGGTCCGGGACTGGAATCAGAGAGTAATCTGCAGAGATGAATAGTTTGGTTAGCCAGGCAGCGGTGATGACTTGTCAGGGGTTCGATTCTGGTTTGTACCTTGATGAGGTTCAGACTGATCGATGGAGAGAGGGAATCGGTTGGGTCCAGAGACTGTGGATTCAGCAGAGAGCTCAGCAGCAGCAGCGTCTAGCTTCAGACTGATGAGGTTCAGACCTTGAGTTAATTTCCTAGTCCTCCCTTGAGGACTAGCTGGGGAATTCAGACTGATAGTCTTCAGGTGAGAAGACAGAGGCTGGTTAGAATCTGGTTACTCTCTAGAGCAGACAGAGATTCTCAAAGTAGACAGAGGCTCAGGCTCCGCTAACCAAAACTGGTCAACACTCTGGCGCCGAAGACAGGTCTGGCTGCTGCTTATGTAGGAGGTCTCCTGATGGGCTGATGATCCTCAGGTGTGCTGGAGGCTCCAGCCAAGGAGACCCACAGCGCTCTCTGCTGGAGACAGGGGGTAGATCTCCAGATCCCAACAGTACCCCAGATCTCAACAGAAAAAACATAAAAACAGGAAGGGATCCTCGGCGCCCTCTGGAGGGCAAGCCTCTGGATCCCAACAAAATCAAGTATAAAATCTATTTTTTCTTTTACTCGTTAAGATTTTTTCTCTTCTTTTAAGCAATATACTCTCATTTATTAGTCATTATTGCTTAGAATTAAATAATATCTAACCAATTATTGCTCAAAACAAGCATACAACAGACTTAAAAACAAGGCAAATTTACTTGATACCAGTTCATTTAAAGGCTTAAAACTAGTCTGTTTTTCTTAGCTAGGATTAATTTCATTATTTAGGTGTAGTGAATGTATGGGAAAAACACACTTGACAAAAACTTCAAAACTTTTTTTTATTAATATTTTAGCAGAAATGTCACAGAATTAAGCGAAATACACCCCACCCCCTCCAAAAAAAACCCCACAAAGCTGAGGGCTGCACAGCTTTGGAGAGATGAAGAGATGGTGATGTAGAAGTATCGCTACGCTCTACCCCTTCTATTCATTCGGTGAGCTAATCTGAATCTTTCAATTCCATTTGGAGAGCGAGATCATCTGTGGTAGTAGCACTAGACATCTTCCAGGCATGTGAGAAAAACTAGCAGCAGTTCAGCGGACAGGAAGAATGAACGGTAGCCGGCGCACGCGGATGACGTCAAACACGCGCCGCTTCGTTTTCAAAAGATAAAAATATAAAAAATATAACCGCGGATGTCTGGGGGACAGTGATTCGCCTACGTTATGAATGCTGGCGTACCATAAAGAATAAATTATGAACAGTTTAGTTTGTGCTTCAAGTCGTTGCCCATAGGAAGACGTTACTTGGATATAACCTAATAGAATATCTTCAAAACAGCTCCAAATGACATAAAACAGAACACGATGTACTAAAGTAAAATCAATGGCCAAATGTAAAAAAAAAAAGGCGTTCCACTTTAAGGCAGAGCTTCTATTATAATAAGCATATGTATGGTGTACATTAGTTATGATGTATTGTAAACAGTGAATGGTCCACTGGTGAGGTTCAGAATCTCAAAGCTAAATCATGAATGACAATCTCAATGACCCTTTCAATTTGAATGCAATCAGATTTGATTATTTGGAATATCTTAATGAGATGGGGTTAGTTCTTAAAACAGGTTAATATGGATGTCTTATTTTCTTGAAACAAGTAAAAATGTACTCACAGTCTAAATGTTAACACGACTCAGTCCGCAATGTGTGCTATTTTAAGAAAAAAGCTGCTCAGAATTAGTTGTATTATCTAGTTAGGATTAAAAAAATTAATTTTCTTAAAACAAGTCAAATAATCTTAACAATATTCAGTCTTACTAAGAAAATACAATGAAAAAGAAGTATAATAAGACCAAAATGCTGAATTCAAGTTTATTAAACTTGTATAGATTTTCCGTTTTTGCAGTGCTCCTTCTGAATGCAGACAAAACAGAAGTTATAGTCTTTGGACCAGAGTCTTTGAAAAAGAAGCTGATTAGTCAGTCACTGAATCTGGATGGGATTAAACTGATTTCAGATTTTAAAAAAAAGTAAAAAATCTTGTTGTTTTTGATCAGGATCTGCCATTTAAATCCCATATCAAAGAAGTTTCTAGAATTTCCTTCTTTCATCTGAGGAATATTGCAAAAATTACAAATATCCTGTCCAGGGGTGATGCTGAGAAACTAGTCCATGCTTTGTTACTTCAAGGCTGGACTGTTGTAATTCTTTGCTATCAGGAAATCCACAAACTGTAGTTAAAAGCCTTCAGCTGATCCAAAATGCTGCAGCCAGAGTTCTGATGAAAATGAAAAAGAGAGATCATATCTCTCCTATCCTGTTAAATCTTGAATAGAATTTAAAATCCTACTTCTCACATATAAAGCCTTAAATGGCCAAGCTCTGTCTTATATCAGAGATATGATTGTTCCCAGTGTACGAAATACCTGTCAATATTTTGGGGGGTCCCCATCTCCTGATTGTTGCGCAATACCAATCTAAATTTTCTCAATATGCATTAGGCCTATAACATTTCAAAGTCAAAGTCAGCTTTAATGTCAATTCTTCAGATTCATCAGACATACAAGGACTCGAGAGGACGTTCGTTTCTCATTCACCAACAGTGAAAATAAAGTGCACAGGCACAACAGATAAGATCAGTTCCTAATACTAAAATTTAAACATTTAATTTCACAATAAAATATAAATGTACAATAATATAAAATATGCAATACTTATGCTATTGCAAAAAGGCAGATGGTAATGGCAGCAGAAAAATTATTATTACCAATTATGTAAGAAATATCATTTGTAACAGTAACAGTGCAAAAGAACAGTAAATAAATATAGTATTAATAGCAGTGCAGGAGACAGTTTGTCCGGAGGGATTTTTTTTTGAGGGGGGCTCAACTGACTGACAGCTTGGTGGATGAAGCTTTCTGTGAATCTGGTGGAGCGGGCAAAAGCCTGAACAGACAGTCAGTCTATGAAAACACACATGCACAAAGACTGTCTCTCTGTCTCTCTCTTTCATGCACGCACATGTCCTGCTTTAATCCAGTTTCTGACGAATGAAAATGGGTCGAATTTGTCCAGAGGAGGTCCGTTGAGGTCCACAAACAGGAGTGAAGACCTGCTGTCTTCGCTCAATCTGTTCCGCGTTGCCCGTCTTATTAACTGCGGAAAAGCACATGGCTAATTTGCATACGCGAACATGATTGGCTGGCTCCACTTCGCAAAAAAACAGAGCCTATTTGTCAATAAAGGTTTTGAATTTTAATACTGGACATGTTGAGCTTAAAAACATTTTAGTGACCATTAGCGACAAAAAAAATAATTTATGTCCTGCCCTCACTCTTAGCTTAGCAGGTAGATAACCATCATTTCCAATAACCACACCGTAAGCCTTTTCTTTGGATTTATTGGCTGGTATGGATGGATGAATGAATGGTAAAACTGCAACAAAGAAATTATGTGTATAAGTCTTTGTGTAAACAGGCACAATTCCAAATAAACAGGCACAATTCTCCTAAATAATAAACTCAACATATTCCCTGAATATGTACAGAAACACATAATGACACAAACAACATGTTAACATTAGCCGCTAGCTAGCCGCATCGCTAACGGCTAGTTAGCGCGTATGCTAGCGGCTAGTTAGCGCGTATGTTAGCGCCTTTTTAAACGTCTCTTCTCGGTGACCTTTCTTGCAATAAACCTCCAAACACAACATGAAACATAGCACTATATGTACATAAACGAAATACACCCTTCACATCAAATTACATGCTGTACTGGCCAAAAACGCAGCACAGTGAGAACAGATTCAGCTATGCAGTGTTTACTCGTTAAACAGGAAGAAACCAACTGCTCAACTTCCGGTGCTTTCAAAATAAGACTATAGCAAATATTATACATAAGTAAGCTTATAGTATATAACTTAGAAACAATATGCAAATATGAGCAATGGCTTCCTAGGGAGCCAGAACATTTTAATTTTTTTTGACACAATTTAAGACCCCCTTTAAATTTTGCTTTTGAGGCTTTCAGGGGGTCTAATGGGTTAAACGGAGGGTGTCGAGCCCCCCCGGACCCCCCCGTATTTCGCACTCTGATTGTTCCTTATGTTCCTAACAGAGCACTTTGCTCTCAATCTGCAGGTTTACTAGTGGTTCCTAGAATTTCTAAAAATAGAATGGGAGGCAGATCTTTTAGTTATCAGGCTCCTCTCCTGTGGAACCAACTAGCAGTCTACACCCTGTCTACTTTTAAGGTTAGGCTTAAAACTTTCCTTTTTGATAAAGCTTATAGACCTTTATCAAAGCTTATACAGATTATTCAGGAGATAGGATTTGGATTATATACATACATTAAAACCTATTGAAATTGTAGGTGTTGTTGACTGGAGATAATTCTCTTCATAGTTGAGAGCTGAGTATCGCCACACTTTCATCCATTGCAGGTTTCTGGGGACGAGGAAGGCGAGGAGAGTTAAGAGGGTTTTATGGTGAAGGCATTGCCTCAGGGTACTGCAGCCACTTCTATGCTTCTGATTCAGGGTTAAAAATATAACTTTTTTGTAAAACCTTTTTTACCCCAATCACAGTAAGTAAAAAGCAGGAACAACATAACAGTTATGTGTTCTGTTTTTCTCAGAGATCTGATTAAGACTCGTGAAACTTTTCCATGATAGCCCGGAATGAGCGGTGTAAAGAATTCACTCCGCTTGAGTTAAAGCACATTTACAGCAGAAACCACCTGTGATACAGAGCCTGGGCTTTCCAAATTTCATTTTGTATAAACTCTGCCTAGAAAATGACATTGATGTTTGTCTGAGTCTTAATAAAACATAATGGTTGTTATAGAAAGGATCTATATAGCAGGGATTTTTTTTATAAGTAATTATGTTCTTTTTTTGTTTTATGGTTGTATTTTAAATGTACAAGGATTTTATAAAAGAAAGAGTAAGACTTCAAAAATAATCATTATATTGTAGCCTATTCATATTTTGAGGGACTGTGTTTAACAAATAAATTCAACCTAAAGGAAATAGAGCAGTGGAAGCTTAAATACTTCACTGAACAGGTTATCATTGGAGGGGAGATTATTGTAGCTCCAGATGGATTCACTGATCGTTTTCCCACTGAATGGCAGCATCCTCTCATTGAGGATATTTTTATTCTCCAGTTTTAATCTGATTGTTGGAGATCAAGGAATCTGAGACAAAACACCTGATTAAATTCCTCAAGCAGACTATTGGTTGATTCCTTACATGATTTATAATATTGTGTGGTAAAATATCACCATCCCCTTTAACTGATCATTGCGGTTACTTTTGTTCTCTCTTTGACTAAATGTAAATCACCATCATCCTTTATTTGGTAATTGAACTAACCTCTGGCATAAAAGGGATTTCTGCACAGAAATTAGTAACCTCATTAAGAATATTTCATTGATGGAACTTTCACCTTTGAGGTAATAGGAATAGCTCAAATTTGGTGCTAAGAAAGTTGCAGTCAGGATCAGTAAACTGGTTTATAAAATTAAGACAAAAAAAAACAACCACAACTGATTTATATCAACAATTATGTAGGAAATCAATTCTATCTATGGGGCGACAGTGGCGTTGGATGTAGGAGTTTGCCCTGAAATCGAAGGGTTGACGGTTCAAACCCCGACTCCGACTTTCAGTGTCGTTGTGTCCTTGGGCAAGACACTTCACCTGCATTGTCTACTGATGGTGGTCAGAGGGCCCGGTGGCGCCAGTGTACAGCAGCCTCGCTTCTGTCAGTGTGCCCCAGGGCAGCTGTGGCTACAATGTAGCTTCCCACTATCAGTGTGTGAGTGTGTGGGTGAATGAGTGTAGTGTAAAGTGCCTTGGTCAAGTCTCCTAACTTGAATAAAGGCGCTATATAAGTACATGCCATTTACCATTTATCATCTCAGGAGCAGCTTCAACTTGAGGAATTAAAATCTCAATTAGATAACTTTTTTTCTAGACAAAGTTCAGGGGACCTTCATTTGCTACAGGGCTTGTTGGATCCAGGAGGCTGAGAACTCTTCAGATGGCTTTCATATTGAAAAATAGCAGAAAGAAAAACTGAGGCTTAATGGTGCGGTTTCTTTAGACTTGCATTTTAGTTTTACCTCCTAGGGACCACATGTGATTGGTAATAATTACGGCGCTGTATGCAGACAGATATTAACCTGCTCACGCTGGCAGGAAAAAGCTGCAGCGTGAGGATTCTTGCTATGAAGGTGAGTGTGAATTTGAAGTTGCAGAGAGAGTTACATTATAAGTTTGGAATTGTAGAATAATAGAAAAAATAGAAATAGAAATAGAAAAAAACAGGTAGTTACTTTTCATTTTTGTGTACAACTACACAAATTGTGTTGTACAAGTTGTTCATCAAACACCTCTAACATTGTCACTTTTTCTATAAATGGTCCAGAACTATTGTTGCAAAATCAGATTTTTATTGTTCAGACTGTCATGGAAATATCAGGTACAGATTACATATTGGCAATAAAAAAACAAAAAAAAATCGAATTAAATCAGATTAGGGTCCCTTCAGGCTGCATTGTGAACATAGCCATAGTTAGATCCTTCATTCCTCTAGTTGCTTGGTTGTAGCGGCTCTGGACACACACAGTTATAGCAACTGAAACACTTGTTTTATCAGGTGCCAAACCAACTGGGCCAGAATACGTACCTACATTATTTCCTAATCTAAGTTCTCCAACAAGGAAAGGAGGATTTATCCAATGGCCAGATTTGAACACACTCAGGCTCTAAAAAGCAAAAAGATTAATGCTGATGGAGGAGCAACAGGAAAGACTGGAGAAGACAGAAGGTGAATGCCATTAAACTATTTATTCTACAGCTTTAGTTTGGCTGAAAATATCAGAAATGGAAAAAGATAGTAATTTATTTGAAACCATATTAAAAAAACAAACACATTTTTACAATCCATGAGGTTTTTATTGCTGCTCGTTCATCAATTTAGAAGCGATTACAATAATTAAAAACATCCACAGCAGAATATAATCCATAAAATCAGTTGTATAAAAAGGCGATGGTTACTTTCAATCATAGCAGGTAAATAGAACATCTACAGAATCAAGAACAAAACTATTAGAATTAGTTTAAAGGAAAATTATACTTTCAAAAAATCTTTAAAAAGCAGAAACTTTACACTTCTAGAGAGTCAGATTTCTTTAATACATTATTAAGACAAAGGCTTTTACCAAGTTAAAGCAGGTTCAAACTGATCAGTAAAAATAACATCATCATCATCAATCCTGTTTATCTTTTTTAACAAACATGTTTCATCATTTTAGGACTTCAATTTACCTGAACTACAGACTCCAGCCTCTAAACTGTTCTTTGATGTCCCATAGTTTAACCCCATAATCCCAGCACCCTTTCAAGGTGGCTGGAGCTACTTTGCAACATTAATTAGCTTGTAGCTGACTAACTCTGAGACTGACACACAAATATATATATATATATATATGTCCCAAATCTTCATCTGAGACTCCTCTATAGATGATCTACTTCATTCTAATATCCTTTGACCATAGCTCTAACACTGCCAAAAACAGTTGGAGTTTTGGTGGGCCTGGTTTCAACAACACACGTAGCAGGGATGATTGATGCATTGCTAATGAAAGCCAACAAGACACTGAATTAGCTAAACTCCGATCATTTGCAGCTGATCTCTTAGAAAATCCTCCAAAAAAATCAGCAACACTGAGCAAAGCACATTAAATCTGTCCTAGCTTTGCTTTTATTTTCTTCTGAGGATATTTTCATCAGAATAAAAGTCTGTTTCTGGAATATATCCAGCCGATAGCTTATCATTCAACTAAAAGCTTCTTAGTGTAAAAAATAAAACTAGAGTTTTATTCTTAATAAATTCATTCAGAAAAAGATGTGCAACACCATGCCAAAGTTGCACAGTATGGGTCTGCCTTGATTTTTCCCCCCAATTTAAACATCAAACTTGCTTCATCTGTAACCAAGATGTTGTCGTTGCACTTTATTATGTTTATTCCCCTCATTACAGAAAAATTAAGAAATCATAAATTTAAACTTTTTTTTTTTTTTTTTTTTTTGTTAAGGCAACATTTTTTGGCCATTTAAATCTAATTTACTCAGGTCCAAAATAATTAACTTTTAAATGTTCACTTCCAAATATTCATCCAGCAACTGAGTACAGGATTTACTATATAACACCTTATCTGTTCTGGTTTCTATGTAAACAGAGTTGTCAATTAATTGGCTTTCTCAAAACTGTCCTAAAAAAAGGACATTAACCAGTGAGTTTCTCATGCAATGAGGTCAAAGAGTTTCTAGATGGACATTCTATCACCAGTCAAACATGGTAAACACCTCTACTGTTCATTCCTTTGGAATTTAACTGCTGTGACTTATTCAAAAGGCTTCACATGAGTATGAATTCTGATGTGTCTATCACGATCAGATTTCTGAGTAAAGCTTTTTCCACAGAACACACATTCAAAAGGCTTCTCTCCAGTGTGAATTCTGATGTGGTTATCAAGATCACATTTCTGAGTAAAGCTTTTTCCACAGGACACACATTCAAAAGGCTTCTCACCTGTGTGAATTATCATGTGTTTAGTCAAAGTACCCTTTTGATTAAATGTATTGTTACAAATGGTACAGGAAAAAGGCTTTTCACCTGTGTGAATTCTCATGTGTCTATCAAGAACAGATTTCTGAGTGAAGCTTTTTCCACAGGACAGGCATTCAAAAGGCTTCACACGAGTATGAATTCTGATGTGTCTATCACGATCAGATTTCTGAGTAAAGCTTTTTCCACAGGACACACATTCAAAAAGCTTCTCACCTGTGTGAATTCTAATGTGTGTATCAAGATGATATTTGTCAGTGAAGCTTTTTCCACAGGACAGACATTCAAAAGGCTTCTCCCCTGTGTGAATTCTAATGTGTGTATCAAGATGATATTTGTCAGTGAAGGTTTTTCCACAGGACAGACATTCAAAAGGCTTCTCACCTGTGTGAATTCTCATGTGATTAGTCAAATGACTCTTTTGATTAAATTTATTGTTACAAATGGTACAGGAAAAAGGCTTCTCACCAGTGTGAACTCTGATGTGTTTATTAAGATGAGACTTACAGGTGAAACTTTTTCCACAGGACAGACATTCAAAAGGTTTATCACCTGTGTGAATTCGGATGTGTCTATCAAGAACAGATTTATGAGTAAAGCTTTTTCCACAGGACAGACATTCAAAAGGCTTCTCACCTGTGTGAATTCTGATGTGTGTATCAAGATGAGATTTATGAGTAAAGCTTTTTCCACAGGACAGACATTCAAAAGGCTTCTCACCTGTGTGAATTCTGTTGTGTGTATCAAGATAAGATTTCTGAGTAAAGCTTTTTCCACAGGACAGACATTCAAAAGGCTTCTCACCTGTGTGAATTCTGATGTGAGAAGTCAAACTACCTTTTCTAGTAAAATTCTTGTTACAAATTTTACAGAAAAAGGGCTTTTCACCTGTGTGAATTCTGATGTGTTTATTAAGATAAGACTTGGACGTGAAGCTTTTTCCACAGCACAGACATTCAAAAGGCTTCTCACCTGTGTGAATTCTCATGTGAGTAGTCAAATTATTCTTTCGAGTAAAATTCTTGTTACAAATGGTACAAGAAAAAGGCTTCTCACCTTTGTGAATTATCATATGTGTATCAAGTCTAGATTTGTTTGTGTAAAATTTTCCACAGGACAGACAATAAAACTTCTGACCTGTGTGAGTTTTCATGTGAATCATTAAATGCTTTTTTTTAAGAAAGTTTTCTCCACATGTCAAACATGGGATATTTTTCTCTCTTGTATCTTTAATCTGCTGCTTAAGAACAAGCTGCTCTTTCTGCTCACTTATGGGGAGCTCCGTGGTTTCCTCTTTTATCCAGGGATGGTCTGGCTTTTGATGCTCTTCTTTTATCTGCGGATGTTCCGATTCCTCTTGGTCCAAACTAGATTTCCTCTCCTGTCCACAGAGCTGATGGTCAGAGAAATCCTCCTCTTTTCCATCATAATCCTGCAGGCGGTCTGGAAGGACAAACACAGCAAAAAGGCGTTCTATTGGTGGTTAAATAAAGGACACCTCACATAAAAGCACCAAACTCTCTCCTTGAGGTTGAGGAGCGAGTGGATCCTATCAAGCAACATGGAGATATGAAGTTCATTCTGGCCTAAATTTATTTCTCCACAAACAATTATTAAAGGAAGTAAAGCATTTACATCCAACACCACAGTGACTGTCTGGCAAATGAGGAAGTAATGAGACACCCTAAACTCAGCAGCGCTTCCTGTACACCTCTGCCTGGAAGAGACATACCCCAGCTCAATGTGTCAGAGGTTGAGCAGGAGCTGCCATTTTACTCCCATATCATGGAGGTTTCTAGAATTTCCTTCTTTTATCTTCAGAGAAATATCCTGTCCAGGGGTGATGCTGAGAAACTAGTCCATGCAATTGTTACTTCGATGATGGACTATTGTAATTCTTTACAGTCAGGAAGTCCACAAACTGGTAAAAATCCTTCAGCTGATCCAAAATGCTGCAGAGTCCTGATGAAAATTAAAAACAGACACCACATCTCTCCTATTCTAGCTTCTCTTCATTTACTTCCTTTTAAGAATTTAAAATGCTCCTTATCACATATAAAGCTCTAATTAACCAGGATCCATCTGATATAAGTGATATGATTGTTGCTTTTTTTAGTTATCAGGCTCCTCTGCTGTGCAACCAACTACCAGTTGTAGTCAGTGAGGCAGACACCCTGTCTACTTTTAAGCTTAAAACGTTCCTTTTTGATAAAGCTTATAGTTAGAGGGGCTCAGGTTATCCTGCGCTATCTCTATAGTTATGCTGCTGGAGGACATAGGGACCCCTTTTAATAGTTTTTGTCCAAACAGCCATAAAACCAAAGGTTTCCTGTCATTTGTTTAAATAATAACCCCACAGTGGTGATGAGTTCTATCCTCAATATCTGTGTTTCTATTGTTTAGACTGCTTGTTGAATAGAGTTAAGAAAAAACTGGCAAACAATCCCACCTGATCAAAATGCTGCTGTGTAAATAATGAGTTTGAAATATTTCTATTTAGTTCCTAAAAATGATCGACACTCAGGTGTTCCTCATAAGTTAGATCCTCGTGGAATTTCAACCAAAGAGAGCAATTTTTTTTTAAAACATAGGGATAAAATTAAGCCTTCTACTCATATTGTGTCCCAGAGCACTGTTTTCCCACAGAAAAGTTTGTTTCAATTTTGCAAAAAAAAAAACCCAAAACAAAAAACATTAATATTAATTAATTAATTATAATCCAGACCACTGTGTAATTCCTACATAAGAAAATATGTGATGTAATTGGTGGATGAAATGTCAAATGGTTTTCTCAGCTGCTACTGGCCAGGGGTCTATTTCACAAAGCAGGTTTAAACAAACTCAGAATTAAACCCTCAACTCTAAATTGATCTAGCCTACGGTTGAAAACTCAATATCAATAAGGCTGCTGTGAGTTAGTTTGATCAACTGTAAGTAGGTCCACTGTGACGTGAACATGTGCATATTAGGGGTGTAAATCACATCCATCAAGGCAATTTGATTCAGTACCGATTTCCTGACCCAACGATTCGATTATTTTCGATACTCAGGAATACACCACGATACGATTTGATTGTTTGTTTGTTTTTTCCTCCCTTACAGGCTAGACAATGCTTCAGATTTGAAATAAATCAATGAAAGCTGTAATGTCGTTATGCACTTTTTTTTAGAAACCATGCAAATAACAGAAGTAGAGAAGTTGTACTCCATCTCATTCACTGAAAAATAATAATACCCCTGCGTTATAGATTCTGAAGGTCTTCCATCAAAAAATACTGCACAAAATCAGTGCAATGAGTGCAATTCAATACCTTGGCTCCAGACGTCCCCGCCCCCTCTACAGATGCTCCGCTGCACCTCTCCCAAATTGTAGCTGACCGCATACAGACAGGAGGACGGCTTGCTTTGTTTTTATGACCAAAATTGCGGAAAACAACTCGTGAAGCTTTATTAAACACTCTTCTCTGTTGTTCCATTTATAGATCACTATAATAGGATTCTTTCTAATAGGATCTTCAGCAGGTGAAGATGAAGTCTAAAAACATTATCCTAACAGGTAGGACCTGTTCATCATCTCATGGGTTCCTCCTAAGTTGGATTGTCTCCTATTACACAGTAAATACTAAGTTTTTGCTTGCAGCCGCTTCGGATGTTATCGTCCCAATAAATGGCCGTTATTGGCGGTTATCAGTCCTATGGAATGGCTTCAGATTGTGCCAGTAGGCTCAGTAGGTGTGTTTCACTGAAACCCCAGAATTGATGAATCCATTTATGTGTAATCTAAAAATAATGTCAGTAGTTCCTCATTTAATATAAAAAAAGGCTCACATGTCGCTCATATTAAATAAAAAATATATAAACAGTTGTAGAATCTTCTCCCTATAAATATCTGATTCTCTGCGAATTAATGGAGATCTTTCATTAATAACCTCCTCGTCAAGAGGACATGGAATCTTTGATTTTAAAGTAAATGATTTTACTTTTATTGTATGCACAAAATGACAACAAGAAATCAGAAAATAAAGCAATGTGATTGGCTCCCAGGAGAGTGGAGACAGAGGATACTTCCAGGGAGGCTCAAGTCCAGTCCTTAAGAGCTTCCATCCTGTAACTTTTAGATGCATCTCTTCTCTAACACACCGGAATCGACAGGCTCAATCCCCTCATTTAGCCCAGCAGAGGCAAGGTAACGAGCCACTCATTTGATTCAGGTGTGTTAAAAATGGGGTGCATGAAAAAGTTGCAGGATAGTAGCTCTTGAGGACTGGACTTGAGCACCCCTGCTCTAACACAATGAACATGTAGACACACAGCAGCTGCAGCATTTTGCCCTTTCTTCACGTCACCATGTTATTCTACACAGACTATGTTGACTTCAATCACCAAACACCAGTTTCATCTTTTCCCTCCCCAGTTTATTTCTGCTTCATACTGAAACCAAGAGTAAAACTAATCCACTACTACTAAACCACTAATCCACATCCAAACAAAGCGGGACTGTTTTAGTCTAAAAGCTTTTAGATATCATCCAGGATGACAATAGAGAAATGATGAAGCCAGTTGTTCCTTTTGTTAGCGGTTGGCAGGGATTATTGAAACAAACTGTAATCAAATGGACGTGTTGCCATCAGAGTGTAGATCAGAATTATTCATCGTTCTTAAAGTTGAACACAGATTGTGTATTTCCAGGTTCTGTGAAGGATAGGGTTGTCAAAAGTATCGATACTCAAAAATGTATCGATACTGAAACGTTGTATCCGGATACAATACTCATTGTCAAAAGTATCGATACAGCCATCTAAAGTGCAGAATAGTGGAAAATGCACTTTCTGAACACTGTTTGATTGAATAATTCTGTGCATTTTTCAGTTTCAGACTTTTTTTGTAACAGGTGCAACTGCTGAGAATTATTTTTGTTTAACAGTTTGGCTAGTGTCATTGTTATGTCTGCAAAACATAGCCAAGGAAGGACACTTAATTTTAATTTTGTAAGTTTTTTATCCGGGTTGCTTAATATTGTGCACAGCATACAACCTCAAAATATTATTCTTACTGTTTTTTTTATTTATTTCTTGTATTTTTTCAGTAATGAAAATATTTCTGTTGAATTTTAGAGTCTTTGTTTTTATTCTTGTGGTATCGAAAAGGATATCGAGTATCGAGTATTTTACTTAGTATCGGTATCGAGTTGAAAGTTTAGTATCGTGACAACCCTAGGGGTCCTGAAAGACACAGAGACATCTGCATATTCCAGCTGCCACCACCAGCTGATCTACAACACTGGATATAATGTGGGCCAGATGCAACAAAACACCTTCTAGGGCTCTTTGTTGAAGTTTCACAAAGCAGATACAGCTTTCATAAATCCCAAAGAGGGTTTGAAAGATTCTGCTGTTAGCTTGGAATAATCTAATCCAGGTTCAGGTGTCTGAGTGTTGTAGTTTTTAAATTAGAACAGATTAAAGACACTTAAGGTGGTGAGAAAAGAGGTGGAATAGCCCTTTAGTCGTTAGCTGAACCTGAAGCCAGCTTCAGCTTGGTTTCCACAGTGAGGTCAGAAAAAGACACCAAGATCTAATCAGGGATCAGAACAGCCTCCATGTTGGAATCTAAGCATCAGAAACCATTGATATCTATATCCATGATAGAGCTCTCATGGTGGCTCGCTGGACGCTGTTGTGCCAAAAAGTGATTGTCTGTTAAAAAGTGATTGGCTAAGATCGGGCGCGTTCCCACAGAGCAGCAAGAAGAGGGACTTGTTTCCATGTTTAGTGAGCCCAGCCTGCCTGTGTTGTTTCAAGTTTCTTTCTCTGTATTTTAGATTTTGAAATCAAACACTATTAACACCAGTAAACCAGTTATATTTCTATGACCAAGGTTACAGCAGATGTGTCTTATTTATCTTTCTGCTCCTCATCAACGGCTTCATTTTGCATTCCTCACGAACATCTGCAAATTCTAAACAGACTTTAGCAATAAAAGTAAACTATGAAAGACATTTCTGCACTACATTTGATTCCATTAAAAACTATTCAGTCTCGTTACTGTACTGTGACGGATGTAACTCAGTAAATTATTTAAAATAAAATGTTTGTCATATTTTGTGTTTCATGGTGATATTTTTATTCATTTAAAAATCTAAGTACTGATAGTGTGAAATGCCAAATTTCAAGGAAGAATCAAAGTTTATTAATCATGATTTGAACTTCCTATACTAAAGAAATTCCCTGAATAGAGAAAATGGGACACCTTAATTCACCAAAGAGTGATGAAGAATTATTATATGATTATTAAATAACATTTTATTATTAAATTATAATATAATAATTACACTATATATGATATTTATTCTTTTAATTCATATTAATTACTATATTCATTATTATTTTATAATATTAAATATAATCTTCTGAACTCACCCCCCCCCAGCGCTGAAATAATCCACAAAATACACAGAATATGACTATTTTTCTTTCCTAAAAGTGATTTAAACTATTTTTTGACCTGCAGTGTATGTGGATGAAATTGCTTTATTCAACTCTAAGGCATAATATTGTTAGGTTTATACTTTATACATCTTGTGCATTGTTATTTTGTGTTTCCGCCCGGTTTCCTGGAAGCAAAACAGAGCCACCGAGGGAAAAAGCTCCACAGCCTGCGGCCGAAACAACTGAAAAGGTGAGGAGATTCCTTATTACAAAATATCTCCAGTGTTTTTAATGTTAAAACACTTTGGCAGTGTATTTATTTTCTGAAGTGAGCTGAAGCTTTTTATGCAAAAGAGGACAGAGAAATTGCTCAGAGTGATTTAGTTTTTGTTTTGTTGTTTTTCCTTTTTTACATTGCGAACGTGTACACATAAAAAAATAAAAAATAAAAAAAATAAAAAAAAGAGAGAGAGAGGAAGTAAGTCGTGCGTTCTGCTGTGGGTAGCGGTTGAAAGTCCGGCTGAAGGCCCCTGCGAAAACACCTTCAAGAATTATACTGCTCACTAGGAAAAAGTTGGTCGGAGAGCCCAACGGTTTCTGCATGCAGAAAGGGACGGTGATTTTATTCCCGGTCTGCCTGCAGACATGAAAGATGCATTTCTGAAAAACAAACGCACCGACGGATACCAGTCACATTACGGCTAGAGTTTGCCAGTATACCTCCCATAAGGACATTTACGAAAAACCGAGACTGGAGAAATAAAAGCAAGCGGATCGAGTTGAAACGGACCTTTGGGGTGTTTTTCTCTTTCCTTCTCTTCTCTTATAAAAGGAAAGAGAGAGACGATAAAATGATAATCCGCATAAAACTAGAAGAGACTGATGCCCGGATTAGGTAACTTGTTTGTCTAATCCTAAAGTTGGTGGAGTGAACTAGGCGGTACTATATTTTTTTTTTCTTTTCTCTTCTTCTTTTTATTTATTATTTATATATTATTATTAATCTCTTTTTCTTTTCTCTAAATTTGTCTTCATTTTTCTTATCTTTTTTCTTTTTCACTGACGGACGCATTCCTTTGACGGATAGACTTCCTTGACTGACACAATTTTTGACGGACGCACTTCCTTAGCAGAAAAGCGCCTCACTGTAGCTTAGAGGTAAAAAGTTTAAAGCACCGAGGGATCTCACGTAAGACGTCGAGGTCTAATTTTATACACTGTGTGAACAAAAGGTGTGAATGATGGAGACATGTGGACTAGAAAATTGAATCCAGAAATACCTCGTTAGCACCATAAGGAAGAAACAAAACTTTTGGATCTGATTAGACAAACCAAGTTCAATTTTAGTAACTATTTTTCTGACAAGGACCCTGAACAGGAACAGGTGGAGCAAAACGGGGCTCAGGGAGGTGAGCAGGCACTCAACACTTCAGAGGGTAAGAAAAACCTCCCATGAATACATCCAATATTGCAGAAACAGAGCCTATTATGGACCCCAGTCCATACCAAGGTGTCAGATAAATGTTTCGTAAGGCTGGTGATGCAATGTTTCCATCAAACCCATGTGTGCAGATGCCTGTTATGGAGTTGAAGGTCAGATAAATTGTGAAATAAGGCCTAAAGAGGAAGATTTGAGACAAGAGGTACGAAAGGAGTTTGAGATGCAAGATTTAATAGAGGCGGTGGTAAATAAAGCATTTCAGCAAATGTCAACAATTTATAGAATAAGCACAGTACATGAAGGGCACAGACTAGGGGCAGCTGACAGTCTAAGAGGGAGGGATGAGCAGAGGAAGCCACATACGGATAGCAATGAGGAAGATATGATACAAATGGAAAGGAGAAGATTAGAATTGCAACTACAACTGCAGGAGATGGATCAACAGCTGGCAGAAAAAACAGATGCAGTTAAATAAAGTAATGGACAGACAAGGGGTGTTTAAACATGAGGAACAGTTTTGCTATGGGGGACAGGAGGGAGCTACGAACATGGGACAACCGCACACAGAGGATCAGTGCCTTTTGATGATAAATGACAGGATTGATAGAGCTAGGGAACTAGTCAAGGATGCCATAAAAATAACACAGAACGAGCTTGCCTACTCACAGCCACCTGACCCCGCTGGAAGCAAATATAACCTGAGTAAGGAGAATAATTGAAGTGACAGGGAGATGGTAGTCCAGATGCCATTAGTTCAGACATATAACGATGCAGGTAGAGTACAGACGGTCAGCTACAACCCCCTAACTTCTACTGATAGTGCCTCGTTTAGATACAAACTTCCAGATCCTAACAAAGCAGCACAGACATTGATTAAGGAGTTTTTATCTGTTTTTAACGGACAAACTTTAGCGATCGGTGACCAACGGACCTGCTTGGCAGCCCACCTGGAGCCACATGAGCTGCACCAAATAGAGGTACACGCGGGGGCGAATAACTTGATATCTTCTGCCCCGCTTGCCCCGGTGTCGGACCAATTTTGGGCAGCCCTAAGAGCTACCTACCCGAATAAAACAGACTGTAATCTTAAAAAGGAACGGAAAAAAGAAAATAAAGCAAAAAAAAAAAAATCACAGAATAACAATACCCAGACAAATATGACTAACCCTGAATGTGTGACTCTTGCCAGCACGCACGCGGAGGAGAACTACCAGATGTACCAAAAGCACAGGCAGCAGCGTTTGCTGGGGGACGTGGCAGAGAGAGGGGCAGAGGATACGATCAAAACGACAGGTATATCACTTGCTGGGTCTGCGGACGAATGGGATATAGAGCGAGGTGGTGTCAAAACAGTTATCCTACACACCGTTCGCAGTCCCAGAGGAGTGAGCTGAGAGAGGGACAGAGATGCCAATGCCGCAAGCCGCCCCACCCCCAGCAATACTAGGGAGGCCAGGATCCCATTAGTTGTGTAGTTATGGAGGTAGTTTTTGAGAAATTTCCAGCAGCAGTGATAGATATTTTGATTGAGGGCAGTAACTGTCCTTTTATGGTTGATACGGGGGCGAGATACAGCACCCTGAATCTTTATGTGCCCACCTCCCAAAAAACTACACAGGTAATGGGATTTTCAGGAGAAAAACAAAACATACCACTTTTTCAGAACCCCTTAGAGGTGTTCTCCTATTTCAAAATTGAAACATGTCATTTTTGGGGGACGCTTAGAATTAAAAATCACTGGGTGTGAAAACTTATTTTGATGTCTAACATGCGCAAATAAATCTTGGGTTTCTATAAATGTGCACATATAGTTTAACAAAGATCCTAAAATGAGACTGACAAACACTGGTGCAGAGGTCTTAAGACCGGACTGGTGAAAAGATTAGGATTTTTTGTTTAAATTGGGAAAATTCCTCTAAGAAGATAAATCAAAATTGATACTGATGGATTAAACAAACTTTATGTGGCCAATGTCTGTCTGTCTGTCTGTCTGTCCTAAATGTGGAATGCATGTGAGGAAGAATGTGTGTGGTGAAGTTGGAAATGATTAAGAATATTTTTTGATGTGACATTAACATGATTTGCATTTTTACAGGATTGAGAAGGAGCTCTGGGGGCATAACAGAAGGGTAATCGTATAAAACATGTTGCTCAGGGGCCCCAACTATGAGAGGCCGTGACAAGACCAGAGCAGGTTGCTGTTGTAAGGTGTGAGGTAATTTTTGGGTGTGGAGTGCAGCTGAGATACTGTAGATTAATAGATTATAGATTAAATATAAATTAAATATACAGGTGCTGGTCATAAAATTAGAATATCATGAAAAAGTAGATTGATTTCAGTAATTCCATTTAAAAAGTGAAACTTGTATATTATATTCATACATTACATACAAACTCATATATTTCAGATGTTTATTTTGTTTAATTTTGATGATTACAAATGACAACAAATGAAAATCTCAAATTCATCATATCAGAAAATTAGAATATTGTGAAAAGGTTCAAAATTGATGGCCCCTGGTGCCACACTCTAATCAGCTAATTAACTCAAACCACCTGCAAAAGCCTTTAAATGGTCTTTCAGTCTAGTTCTATAGGCTACACAATCATGGGGAAGACTGCTGACTTGACAGTTGTCCAAAAGACGACCATCGACACCTTGCACAAGGAGGGCAAGACACAAAAGGTCATCGCTAAAGAGGCTGGCTGTTCACAGAGCTCAGTGTCCAAGCACATTAATAGAGAGGCGAAGGGAAGGAAAAGATGTGGTCGAAAAAAGTGTACAAGCAAGAGAGATAACCGCACCCTGGAGAGGATTGTGAAACAAAACCCATTCAAAAATGTGGGGGAGATTCACAAAGAGTGGACTGCAGCTGGAGTGAGTGCTTCAAGAACCACCACACACAGACGTATGAAAGACATGGGTTTCTGCTGTCGCATTCCTTGTGTCAAGCCACTCTTGAACCACAGACAGCGTCAGAAGCGTCTTGCCTGGGCTAAAGAGAAACAGGACTGGACTGCTGGTGAGTGGTCCAAAGTCATGTTCTCTGATGAAAGTAAATTTTGCATTTCCTTTGGAAATCAAGGTCCCAGAGTCTGGAGGAAAAGAAGAGAGGCACTTCATCCACGTTGCTTGAAGTCCAGTGTAAAGTTTCCACAGTCAGTGATGGTTTGGGGTGCCATGTCATCTGCTGGTGTTGGTCCATTGTGTTTTCTGAGGTCCAGGGTCAACGCAGCCACATACCAGGAAGTTTTAGAGCACTTCATGCTTCCTGCAGCTGACCAACTTTTTGGAGATGCAGATTTCATTTTCCAACAGGACTTGGCACCTGCACACAGTGCCAAAGCTACCAGTACCTGGTTGAAGGACCATGGTATCCCTGTTCTTAATTGGCCAGCAAACTCTCCTGACCTTAACCCCATAGAAAATCTATGGGGTATTGTGAAGAAGAAGATGCAATACACCAGACCCAACAATTCAGAAGAGCTAAAAGCCACTATTAGAGCAACCTGGGCTATCATAACACCTGAGCAGTGCCACAGACTGATCCACTCCATGCCACGCCGCATTGCTGCAGTAATACAGGCCAAAGGAGGCCCAACTAAATACTGAGTGCTGTACATGCTCATACTTTTCATGTTCATACTTTTCAGTTGGCCAACATTTCTATAAATCCTTTGTTTTTATTGGTCTTCAGTAATATTCTAATTTTCTGATATGCTGAATTTGAGATTTTCATTTGTTGTCATTTGTAATCATCAAAATTAAACAAAATAAACATCTGAAATATATGAGTTTGTATGTAATGTATGAATATAATATACAAGTTTCACTTTTTAAATGGAATTACTGAAATCAATCTACTTTTTCATGATATTCTAATTTTATGACCAGCACCTCTATAAGAAATTATCCAGAAAGAAGCAGAATGGGTGTTTTGACTTTTTGGGAAACTAAAATCTCAGACGGGGGCATTACATGATTTTAATCTAAAGGTAGTTTCATTTTCAATCATTATAATTGCATTAGATTAATTAGTTTCCTTTTTTCTCTCATTAGGATTTTATTAGAGATTGATTAGGGACAGGATAAATCACACTTCGAGCTGGAACTGGACACAGCATATGGCCAAGATACCCGCAGGAGCTCAGCAGATTAGCGGGGTCAACTTTTATAAACAAGGCTGGAGAGTTAAAAACAATTCTGATGTGACCTGACCCTGGGTTTTTTCAGCCTTAAGTTTTTATCCATAATCATTTTTATCTGTGTATAATGCCGTTTGGAAACTGCCTAAGCAAAAACTGATGAATGTGAATCTCTAATCATTACTAACACTTATCTTTTCACTGTTCATCTGGGCCTTACTTTCTTTGCATGACGTGTTAGATTCTACTAACTTTACAAATTTCTGTGAATGAAGTGATTAACTATTGACTAATTGATGAACTGTTTGATTGTTTTTTCCTGGTAACAAACCAGAGGGGTCATTTACTTTTGCCCTGCTTGTAGAGAGTCACAGTAAAGCTGTCAGTGAGCAGGCATGATTATTCAGAGGCCCATTTAAGGAGGATCGGGAGATTGTTTTGCTTAAACATGTTCTTTTTTCTTTTTCAGGCTGTGTTTGTATCAATCCTTAAATGTTAACATTTTTCTTCCAGGACAGGCTGACAAAAGTCTCATCCTTCATTTTTGTTTTGTTTAAGATGTGCATTAACCTTATTTTCCCAGCAGGTGCAGAAGGCCTGGCAAATGAACAACTTGGCTGAGACAGAGAGAGGGGTGGGGGGGGGGGGGGGGGGGGAGTTTGTTTAAATTCCTCTCTGGTTCTGATATGACCTATGAGGTACAGATTGATGTGGTGGTTTGAAGCTCACAGACTTTTGTTGGGGTGGAATTGCGCCCCCATTAAGAGCAGTCATGCTGACAGAGGCATTAAGTGGATGACATGATGAACCAACAACTTTTTGGAGAAGTCGGAGACACCACTGGGGTTTTTGTTGTCTTACATGTTTGTCGTTGTTTGTGTCTGTATGTTTGTTTGTTTTTTTTCCTGTTTGTTTACTAAAATCTTAGCCTTAAAAAAACTAAAATAAATTTATAAAAAAAAGGTGGCATGCATGTTAATTTTGTTTGAATAGTTTTGACTACACTACGGATGGAAACGCTTCATAATGAACAATGGATTTTTTGTTTGGAGAGACATTGGACACTTTCTTTCTTGAGTCACAGGATGGATTAACCTACAAGGGGGACAGAGACTAACTTTGCTCCTAAACTTCAGAAGGAGGGATGGTGTGCAGCTGCTGAGATGCGAATATTAAGGAAATGACTGGATGCCCACTGCTTCAGATGAGAAAAGGCCACTGGCAGTGATGGGATGATGGAAGGTCATGGGATCATCGGACAAGACGGATGAAAAAAGATAAGTGAACTGACACACCAGATTTCTTATTCACAATGAAAAATTATGGGCAACTTATTTTAAACCGGTTTATTAATACAGATCTATGAATAATATATTAGCTTTACGGGGATCAACAGGTAGATTTAATATCTTTCTAAACAACACGGCAGTAGTTGGGGATTTTTATTACCGTAGTATTTTTTTTTTTTTTTTAAAGAAAAATATCAGTAGTGATGGCAACAACATAGAATATAAATTATAGGAGTAGCTTTATCGACAGATTTTAAATGGTCTGCTAAATTTTCTCTATATCATCAGGGGGTGGGGTATTCTTACATAGAGGAATAAAAAAGAGGATTTAGAGATGTTTTACTTTGTGATAAATTAGACTGGGTTTTTGATAAATAGTTTGGTCAGTTGTTAATTAGCAGAATATTAAAGGGACAACAAGTTGAAACTTTAACATTTGGGAATGGTAAAGTAGCAACAACAAAATGCAATTTAGGAGAAATTAGAACATTTTAGGAGCAAATGTTTAGCAAATTATGATTTCTTTCAATATAAGCAATAACGATGAAGACTTAATGAGTTAATGAGCTTATGGTGATTCAATAACAGGCCCAGGAACTAAAACTTCACCATTTATTTTTTATTTCTATTTTATTTTTATTTTATTTGTTTTGATTAATATTATTTGTTTTTTGTTTTTTTTACTGCAAGCAGAGTTATAGATGGCATTTGAGGGGCTATATACAATTTGGGGGGTGGGTAACCATACTTTTAATGCATGAAGCAATAAGAACACCTGACTTTACTTCACCACAGCTGCAATCGATACTTTAGAGGGAACGCACACTTATGATGGTAGTTCATTTGAGATAACACATATAAGAGGACATTATGTTTCCTGCACATTTTTGGATCTGGTCAGGGGTCCAGATATGACAACTATTGACTGGTTCTGGGGATGCTGGAACAGATTTTTTTTTGTTTTATTTCTTTGTTTTTTTTTCCTCATCGGAGCACTGCTTTTTTTTTTTTTGGAGAATATTTTAAATGGACTATAGCTGGACACTGCATAGAGGGGGTGCAGTCGAATTCAACACCTTCAGGAACTGTGTACTGCTGAGTTTTGGGAACGCAGCAGCAAGTCAGAGTACAATCCTGTGCTCTGAGCAGATGAATGATTCAATATGACATTTCCTCTTGAAGGGAGGAACACCTTTGACGCGCTGTTTCCTTCTACCTCTATGTGATACTGCTGATGACACAGTGTGGGGACACCTGGGCCCCAAGACTTTTATGGTTCAAAGCTGCTGTGGTAACAAAGGGAAACCTGATGGACTTGTCCGAACATCAAACTTTTTTGCATGTTGGAGAGGATCAATGCTCCAAGATACACTTTCTCTTCCAGACCAGTAGCGGGATGGCTCCTGACCAGTTTCCCACATATAGATCCACTCACAGACACACACACGTACTCCCACACACGGTTAATGACTCGAAGAACACACAAGGGTCCACATGGGAATGAGGTTTTCTTTCATGCATTAACATTCACGGGCACAAGGTCTGATGGGGGAGTTTTAAACAGGGGGAATATGCGCCAAGCTGGGTCTTTCTTAGTGATTTAAAAAACTTTAATCATTTTTAATGGGAAGGGGATGAAAGTAAACTAAAATGCAGTTATAGGTTTAGATGCTTAAGATGCTATGATGTAGAAATAGTTTTAAAATTTCTTTAGGTAATCCATGAATTGAGTGTTACAATGTGTAAAAAAGGATTAAATGTTTTCTAAATATCTACAGGTTCCTTGAATGAGATTATATTAGTTAGGGCTAATATGAGTATATTAGTTGATTTTTATCTTATATGAACAAAATAATGAGCTGAAACATCCATAGGATGTTCAGGCTGAATACATACTATTATAAATAACTTTCAACTGCCAGGCATCGGAGGGTAGGTTATGTTTAATGTTTATGGGGATTTTTTTATTTTTTTATTTATTTTATTTTATTTTTTGGAATAGACACTGAACTGTTCTGCTGAAAAAACACAGAGTCCATGGAAAATTAATTTAAATGTAGTAAATTTAATGGTGATTTAAGGGATAAAGGGAAAGTAATTGTGGATAGGAATATCTGGTTGTGACTGCACTTAGATTTTGAGTAAATAAAGAATTGCTCATTGAAGACATTGCTAATCCTGATAAGAACATTGCCTGCACTCTCTGCGTGTCGAAGGATCCCGGAGGAAAGGATTGTTGAACTGTGATGAGAACAGTCCATGAGAACCACCAGGTGGATTCAACATCTATCCGCCAATGGACAGCATGGAGACCAAAAGGGCTGTGGAGGAGGCCATTGGAGACTCTGATTGATTAATTTGATTTATGAGTGATAGAGACACTGAAAGAATTCATCATCATCAGTGATATTCATCATTTGTTTTTAACTCGGACCAGGATAATTCTTGATTTTACCAAATTGTGATTTATATGTTTTGATTTATTTTGATTTTGTTTTGATGAAAATCATGGAAATATTTTGCTCCAGACCCAGCAAGATCAAGTTTTATGCCACTTTTTCTTTGATGTAGAAAGACTCAGAACCTGATTGGCTTAAAGGTTCTTTAAGTAGTTGGTAATGATAATTGTCAGATTCAAAACAGGGTTTCTTGCTCAAATTGGCCGAGAGTGGGATCTCCCTGGGGTCACCCCGGTTTTTACTACCTTTTAGAGAGGGTAGGGTTTTCCGGTGGAGAACGGCCCAACCTGTCCTGTGATGTCCCCTGTGACTGACTGATTGGTAAAGTTGGATGGATGGTTTTTCCATGAGGAGCGGTCACATTTGGGAGGCCTCCAGGTGGGAGTGAGAGTAGATGAATTTGGCCTTATTAGATTTATAGGCTTAGGTTATCTATTCTAATGTAACTTAAAATAATGTGCGCATAGGAAACTAAAACAGCTTTCCTTTAATTAGATGACAACCAAATTGTAGTTAAATGCTGAAACTGTGGTCTTGAGTGAGAACATTTGGTCTGTGAAGTTTTGATTGTGATTACTTTTGATCCCTAATTAATGATACATCACTGATTATAGATGCTCTCTGAGTCACTCGGTCCTTCAAAGATGTGTCGCTTCCTGTGTTTTTAAGTTACCTGTAAAAACGGTAACCTATCAGGGGGAGTTCTTAGGTTTATTCTTTATACATCTTGTGCATTGTTATTTTGTTAGTCAGATTAGACAGAGCAGAAGGCCTTCCTTCACATTGTGGATGTCACGGTGTGTACGGAGGTCATCTAATCGGGACAGCCTTCGTGTCTTTAAGAATACACAGGATATGGGCACATCTTGGAGCCGGTCTGATAGGAGAGCTATCTGTATCTGTAACCCTGAAGCATAGAAGCAAGCTGCATGGAGTTCAAGACATGGATGGCGTGTCAGTTTCTGATACGGACAGCTAAGCATCCACATGATGCAACACAGACTCAGAAGGTATAAGAAGCAGGAGATGACGTTGTTCGGGGCTCAAACTTTGCCGGATGCTCACGGACGTGATTTTTGAGACCACAGCTGTGCAAGCCCTAAGCATTTTTCTCTGTCCTGTAACGACCTGATCTGGAATAAACTCTGTCATTTTTTACTCCTGTTTTATATGATTTTACCCAGTTTGAGTTAAGAGTAGTTAATAACTTGCTCCCAGGAAAAGAACCGGTGGAGGCCCCCGGGCGCTACAGCCTTCCTTCCAAGGGGACAAATCCTCCTCATTTTAATATGTAATATATCTTAATGAACTCTCCACCCCAAACACTCAAAAAATCCACAAAATAATGATGCCAGACGATATGTAGTACTTTATCACGACTTTTGAAGGAACAAGCGCTAATGACCACAGCGTGTACCGACTTCCTGTTTTCAAAATAAAAGTGTAGGCCTAGATTTTAAAGCGGCGAAGCTATTGATATTGATATTTATCCTATATATTTAAAAACTATTGAGACTTGAAATGTTAAATTAAAAGGCATAAATCTTGAAGCCAGTGGAGTGATTTGATCCAACACTGATATTAAGTCAATTGATCACATGTTCTGGAAACTATTGAGGAAAAATGTTAATATTTTTGTATAAAAATTAAAAATAATTCAAGATTTAATATGCAGAAATTAAATGTCTAACCTTTTTACCCTGAGGAATGCTATTATCTAACAACAATTTTAAATCAATTGATCACATTAGCTATTGAGCTACAATATGTTGATAGGAATTTATTAGAATATAGATATAGAGATTTTTTCTCAATATAGTTAGAGATTGTCCTCTGAACCGTTACTTTAGAGCTGTGAAAGGATTTCAGTGAATTATGAATTAAAATCTCCTCACACAGGGCTCGATGTTAACCATTGCCCGATCGCCCGGGGCAAGTAGTTTTTATTTTCGGGAGAGTACAAATTTAATTGCATTTGCCCGTGAAAAAAATTATCACTCAAAATTACCGACATTCGCTGAAAACAACCCACAAACATTGCCGGCGCCATTTTTGTTGTTTTGTACACATTCTTGCGAGATTTGAAAAGGCCGCATGATTTTCCGCGAGATGCCGTGATTTTTGTTCGGGGGTTTTTATCCGGCGCGAATCAGACACATTTTTTTCGACTTGGCAGGCTAAAAAACAACAACAAGGCTATTTTACCCTCCACCCAGATAACCCTAGATTAAAAATTATTTTTCAGGGATTAGGAAAATTGGCATAATTGTATGCCATGCACACAGTGTAAATATGGCTATCATATGGCAGTCTTCTGTACAGTGATGCAGGTCATACATTAAAAAATGTTAATTAAAAATTTTTTCTCTTAGACATTGGAGAGGTGCATTTAAATGTTATCGAGCTAAAGGTGTTAAATTGGTGACCTGTTATGTTATTATTATTTTCTTGTTGCTGCATTTATTTTGTCAGGGAAAACTAATCCTGAGTCAGTTAAAAGTCAGGGAATTCTGAAATTATGTAAGACTGTGGAAACCCTGTATAAAATAACTACCGTATTTTCACGACTATAAGGCGCACATAAACGTCTTTTTTTCCCCTCAAAATGTGCGGTGCGCCCTTTGGTGCGGTGCGCCCTATGTGTGTTGTAACTGCGACTTTTGAGACCACCTCATTGAGGAGATGATGAAAGAGTGGCTGAGGCAGGTGTATGTGAGGAGACCAGGTTGTTTTTTTTCCACTCATCACCATCGCTGTTAATCTGTGACTCCATGCGTGCCCATCTCACAGCTGATGTGAAAAACATGGTGAAACAAATTAATGCTGTGCTCGCTGTGTGAACCAGACGCAGCAGGCGCAGCAGAAGCAGCGAGTTTACATGCAAAGTCAATGGTTGACGCGCGTATAGGCGCAGCAAAAGGTCCCGCAGCGCATTTTGAGCAGCAGGCGCAGCGCATCGGGAGTGTTTAAGCATCTGACGCACCGCCAACTCGCTGCTGGAGCTCGAGATGGAAAAATTGAAGTTTTGCTGCTGGAAGCGCTGCATCAACCAATCAGAAAAGCTGATCTGGGAGCTGACAGCGAGACAGACACATCGCTCTGATGACATATGATATTAAGGCAAATGAAAAGGGCTGGATGGATGAGGAGTTGATGAAAGAGTGGCTGAGGCAGGTGTATGTGAGGAGACCAGGTGTTTTTTTTTCACGCATCACCATCGCTGTTAATCTGTGACTCCATGCGTGGCCATCTCACAGCCGATGTGAAAAACATGGTGAAACAAATAAACGCTGTGCTCGCCGTTATCCCGGGAGGTCTGACAAAGGAACTTCAACCGCTCGACATCGGTGTGAACCGGCCGTTCAAAGTAAGGCTGTGAGCGGCGTGGGAGCGATGGATGACAGACTGAGACCACAGTTTCATGAAAAGTGGAAGGCAGCGCCGGGCAAGTTACGCCACAGTTTGCGGATGGATTGTTGATGCTTGGACTAACGCGTCTGCTGGCACTGTTGTTCGAGCTTTAGCAAAAGCTGGCATCATTTCCGAGGAGCCGCCCGGCACGGAAAGTGATTCTGACAGCGAAGAAGGGGAAATTGGCATGTCTGATTTAGCGCAGCTGTTTAATTCAGAAACAGAGGATGATGACTTTGATGGGTTCGATTAATACTTTGTAAAAAATACATGAATAAAGCACAATCATACTCAGTTTTGCTCCCGCTCTATTTTTCTACCTGAAAACTTAATTCAACAGCAGCCTCTGGGCCGGGCCACCTCCGTATTCACCGCTGCGGCTGGCAGGTGTTTTTCATCTAAATAATCTAAATCTTGCAGCTATATTTGCTGTGATCAGTGGGAATAAAGTAGTTTTAATATGTTTTAAGTGAGAAAGTCCACCTGAAAACTTAATAATTGCAGTCAGTTCATCCAGATTATCTATTTCTGTCGGAGCCGCTCAGACCCCCACATACCAGCGGTACACCGACAGTAGAAATCCCTTCAACAGCAGCCTCTAGGCCGGGTAGCCTCCGGGTTCACCGCGACGGCTGGCAGGTGTTTTTCATCTAAATAATCTAAATCTTGCAGCTATATTTGCTGTGATCAGTGGGAATAAAGTAGTTTTAATATGTTTTAAGTGAGAAAGTCCACCTGAAAACTTAATAATTGCAGTCAGTTCATCCAGATTATCTATTTCTGTCGGAGCCGCTCAGACCCCCACATACCAGCGGTACACCGACAGTAGAAATCCCTTCAACAGCAGCCTCTAGGCCGGGTAGCCTCCGGGTTCACCGCGACGGCTGGCAGGTGTTTTTCATCTAAATAATTTAAACTGCAGGCACCAGGATACCGGTAATAAAAGCGAACATATTCCGTCGGCAGGTTTCAGGATTTTAAGTTAATTTAGGAGTGATCACAGCGCTCTGTCATCTGCGATGTGTCTGTCTCACGGCCAGCTCCCAGGTTCGATTAATACTTTGTAATAAATACATGAATAAAGCACAGTCATACTTAGTTTTGCTCCCGCTGTATTTTTAAATACGCAGTAGAGGTATTTAAAGGTAGTAGAGGACATGTACCTGTATATAAAAAACGCGCCCTATAGTCCGGTGCGCCCTTTGTGTGTGTTAAATACAGAAATGGCACACATAACTGAGACTGCGCCTTTTAGTACGGTGCGCCTTATGGTCGTGAAAATACGGTATGTATAATGATTCTCTAGAAAAGTCACATTATATTAATAGTATTATCTTGTATAAACATACTGTGACTCTAAATTAAAAGTGATTCATTTGTGACATTGACTTCTTTCTTGTGATTTATCTTAAGTTTTTAACCTGTCAAGTTTCTTTTTAGATTTTTAACATTATAATTTATAATTTTCCAAGCATACAACAGTTTAAAGCAAACTTTAGTTTGAAAAGAATCTGCAGGAAGGAATCTGAGTTCATTATCTGATGCATGCATTTAAACACCAGGAACCTGTAAACTTAAAAATTACTGAATTACCAAAAACATTTAAAAAACAAACATGTTTCATTGATATATATACAAGAATGAATATTAGGAACTATATTTATCAAACATTATACTGGGCACGTAAAAATTGTTTCTGGGCAAATGAAATGTGAAAGTCACTTGCCCAAAGGGCAAGTGGTAAAAATCCTTAACCTGGACTCCTGTCACATATAAAGCCTTAAATGGTCAAACTCAATCTAATATCAGATATCAGATCATTCTCTATGTTCCTAACAGAGCACTTACCTGTCAGTCTGCAGGTTTACTAGTGGTTCCTAGAATTTCTTGAAGTAGAATGGGAGGCAGATCTTTTAGTTATCAGGCTCCTCTACCATGGAACCAACTACCAGTTTTAGCCTGTGAGGGAGAAACCCTGTCTACTTTTAAGCTTAAAACTTTTTGATAAAGCTTATAGTTAGAGTGGCTCAGGTTATCCAGAGCTATCTCTATAGTTATGCTGCTATAGTCTTAGACTGCTGGAGGACATAGGGACCCCTTTTCAGATCACTTCGGTGCCGTGCTATCAGCACCCCTGCATCAGTTAACAGCTAGCTTGTTAACTATCTGGAGCAGAAACATTTTCTGATGGTTTAAAATATGCATTTCAAAACACAATCCCATTTCTTCTAATACAACCATAGTTGACGCAAGCTGGAAATCTGCCACTATGCTGGAGAACTTTAAGCCCTGCAGTTCCTGCCAATGGATGATTTTATTCCTATTTTGTGAACAAACTTCTCACTTTAAATTTTGAAGACACCTGGTGCCACAAACTAATCAGCTGATTAACTCAAAACACCTGCAAAGGGCTTTAAATGGTCTCTCAGTCCAGTTCTGAAGCCTACACAAACATGGGGAAGACTTCAGATTTGACAGCTGTCCAAAAGGCGACCATCGACACATTGCACAAGGAGGGAAAGACACAAAAGGTTATTGCTGAAGAGGCTGGCTGTTCTCAGAGCTCTGTCTCCAAACACATTAATAGAAAGGCAAAGGGAAGGAAAAACTGTGGTCAGAAAAAGTGTACAAGCGATAGGATCACCGCGCCCTAGTCAAGATTATGAAAAAAAATCAATTCAAAAATGTGGGGGAGATTCACAAGGAGTGGACAGCTGCTGGAGTCAGTGCTTCAAGATCCACCACTAAGAGAAAGGTTGAAAGACATGGGTTTCAACTGCCGCATACCTCGTGTCAAGCCACTGTTGACCAAGAAACAGCACGAAAAGCGTCTCACCTGGGCTAAGGAAAAAAAGAGCGGGACTGCTGCTGGGTGGTCCAAAGTCATGTTTTCTGACGAAAGCAAATTTTGCATTTCCTTTGGAAATCGAGGTCCCAGAGTCTGGAGGAAGACAGGAGAGGCAAAGGATCCACGTTGCCTGAAGTCTAGTGTAAAGTTTCCACCATCAGTGATGGTTTGGGGTGCCATGTCATCTGCTGGTGTTGGTCCACTCTGTTTCCTGAGATCCAGGGTCAACGCAGTCGTCTACCAGCAAGTTTTAGAGAACTTCATGCTTCCTGCTGCTGACCTGCTCTATGGAGATGGAGATTTCAGGTTCCAACAGGACTTGGCGCCTGCACACAGCGCAAAATCTACCCATGCCTGGTTTACGGACCATGGTATTTCTGTTCTTCTGTTTTTCATTGCTGTCCTGTTTCTCGTACTGTGACTAACTGTATGTGCTACATTTCATCCTCTGGCGTGGGAACTGGTTTAGAGCTCATCTGCCTGTATTCCCGGGAATGGGCCAACTTTGTATCTCTGCTTCTTTCTGTATGTCTGATGCTAGATGGCCACTAACAATGAGCCCAGTTCTGCTGGAGGTTTCCTCCTGTTAAAAGGGAGTTTTCCTCTCTACTGTCACTATAAGCATGCTTGGTGTGAGGGATTGGCTTTGAGTCAATGAGTCGATGTAATCAGCTGGATTTCTTTAGATAGAAAACTTTAAACCAATCTGACTGAATTGTCTCTATAAAGTGGTTAAGATGACATGAGTTGTGAATTGGCGCTGTATAAATAAACTGAATTGAATGATAACAGAGGCTATGTTTTCAGGGGGCTTAAATTCCCCCGGATGACCGGTTAGAAAAAGAATAGTTAAAAAAGCACAGATTGTCTGCCATGAACACCATTTTCAAGCACGAGGATGTCTATAAGTGCACATGGCACAAGGACACCATAGAGCGGACAGGTGTGACAGCGTGTTTTCTAGTAGTTTTTCTCTGTTTGTTTTCTCCATCTTCTCTAGCATCTCTGCTATCATTCTCCTGACACAATATAAGCATGCATGACATGAACAATTGGACAATTTGGGGTGAAACAATCAATATAGATTAGATGGATGTCTATAAGTGTACATGGCACAAGGACACTAGGGGTGGAACGGTTCACAAAATCCACGGTTCGGTTCGGTTCACGGTTTCGTGGTCACGGTTTTCGGTTCGGTATATGTTGATTGTTAGGAAAATCTATTATGTCTTGTAAAGTACAACGCGTGTTGCACAATGCTTGCACACTGTTGCACTTTTATCCACAACTTTCCGCCATCATCGTAGGTCACTCTAAATGCAAAGTGGTCCCATACAGCAGACCTATAAATTGCTGCTGGCGCGTCTTCCAACTAGGGTGGCCATTTCTATAGCACCAAAAAGGAGGACATTGTCAATAAATTACTAAGGTGTACATAAGAATCGGGTAAAGTCACATTTATAGCACAATTCTTAGTAGTTTAAAGAGGATGCTTGTTTAGCTGAATAGAACAAAATATTAAAGAGATGTAAAAAAGAATTGGTTCCCAGCATTTGTATTTATTTAAGACATTGTGGTGTTTAAAAAGTGACAATTTTTTTACACGATTAATTTGCACAGAACTGCTACAGTTGATCATAAAGCAGTTGCTTGGAAAAGAAGCTCGAGAAAGAGCTAGAGAATACGACAATGCAAATTGCAAAAGTTGGCTGGAAAAGAAGAATTCGTGACATGGCTGCAACCTGTCAAGAGTAAAGATGATTTCACCGTGTTATCTATCTATCTATATTAGGGATGGGACGATTTATGAAAACCGTCCGAACCGTTCGGTTCTACTGTCTCGGTTCGATTCGAGTGTGTTTTGTTCGGTTCATTTCGTTCCGAATTGTGTCGGAATGGTGAGTGGGAAAGAACAGGAATTGGAAGACGCGCCAGCAGTACTTTATAGGTCTGCTGTATGGTACCACTGTGCATTTATAGTGACCGACAATGACGGCGGAAAGAAAGTTGTGGATAAAAGTGCAACAGTGTGCAAGCATTGTGCAACACGCTTTGTTTATTTTAACAGCAACATGACCGACATGTCATGCTAACCCCGAAATCCCACATACTCCGTCAGCAACCCCCGCTGCGCTCCAGACCTCCTGCTCAAAGCAAAGCCTACAGCCTCCACTGTGGCTTCGTCCGCTCCCCTCTGAGTCCCTTGGAGATGGTAGAGAGCATGCGCGAGATGATTAAATTCAAAGCAGCAAAACATATGGAAATGATCCAGGGTTTCCGCGGATCATTTAAAATATTTACTATCCATTATTTTTTGGGGGATTTTTTCATTAATTTTATAAATTTTTATGGGATTTCGGTGTAACAATCAACATATACCGAATCAAACTGAACCGAAAACCAAGACCACGAAACTGTGAATCGAACCGAACCGTGGATTTTGTGAACCGTTCCACCCCTAATATATATATATATATATATATATATATATATATATAAATATATATATATACACATATATATATATATATATATATATATATATATATATATATATATATATATATATATATATATATATATATATATATATATACACATATATATATATATATATATATATATAAATATATATATATACACATATATATATATATATATATATATATATATACATATATACATATATATATGTGCTTACAGCTCCTTATTTCATGTAAACTAATAACTTGTGTACATGATACTTGTTGATGGCATTAAAATTATTTCTAATAGCATTAAAAGAGCATTAAATTAGAGTTCCTCATTCCTGTATAAACCCTGTGAACGTTTAATTTAATATGACATATTAAAAAAAATCCCCATCATCATCCAGCAGATGTTCAGTTTCTGCCGAAATATTTTCTTTCTGTTGTGGATTTTTGTAACAGGGATAACCAGGATCATTCATAGTTTGTATGAACTCCGTTTGTTCTCTGCTTCCAAACTCATCTTCTCTTCATCCATTACTGTAGTAAGAATTTTCTTTTAAAGTTGTGAGATGCGCTCTAGAATCTCACAACTTCTTCCTGGTCTGTTGAAGCACCAACAGTCTGCATCCAATTATTTAATTAATTGCTCTTAGTTTTTGGGAATATATACGAACTATGCTCTAATTTCTAGTTACTGATCTGTTTTTACTATAATTTAATTTGATAAACCAGGTCTTCTCTACATTCTTTTTTCTGTTTGGTGCGATTGTAATAGCGGGTCTTGATCTGGACGGACCGGAGCGGAGCAAAAAATAGCTCAGCTCCATATTTTGACGGTGAAGGACGGAGAAGACGTACGTGGGCGTTGACGAGCGGAGAGCTGACAGAGTATGTGGAATCTGGGGGTAAAGGAGGACAAATACACGTCCGGCTGGATGCGGCGCCGGACTCCGGACAGTGCAATGAAAATCCGGACTGTCTGCCCTAAAGCTGGACATCTGGCCACCCCACTTCCAACTCCTGTTCTTTCCCACTCGCCATACCCACACAATTCTCCACAACAACTGATTTTTTTCTGCTACACCCGGCTACGCTGCTTCGCTTCTTCTTCTTGTTTACTACTGGTGGTTGGCTTTGGTCGCAGTACCGCCACCTGCTGCTCTGGAGTGTAAACGCTTTGCCTATGGGAAAAAGGAGCAGCGCATGAACCGAACGCAACACACGCGAACCGAACCGAGACAATCGAACCGAACGGTTCGGACGGTTTTCATAAACCGTTCCATCCCTAATATATATATGCGTGTACCGTCAATTTATTTTTGAGTGATTGCTTTTTTACCGACGAGAAATTGCTTGGAGATGGAAATATTATAATCCCTGTGTAATGTTAAGGTGATTTCTGTGACGCTCGCTGATCTGGGTCTGATCAGCATTAACCTTCCCAACATGAGATCCAAGTTAGTGATTCAAACACATTCATCCTCAGTGGACACAGAAATATATCAGGGAGCTTGGATTTGTGATATTCTGTAAACGGGTTCATTACATTGTAAGTACAGGTGGTGGCATGGATGCATCCGCCTGGATTTAAGAAACATCAGCGGTTTCCAGCTGCAACAACCAGCTAATCTATCACACCCAAAGTTACAATGCCAGCAGTCCCGCTGCCATAACTAATGGCAGGTCCTCTGGAACCTTTGGCAGCTGCAGTGGCATGCAGCTGCCACAAGGTGCCATTAAGTCAGCAGAGCACCTGCTGCATTTCTATTGCTGTTTATGGGCAAATGGTCTGCTATTGGCTGCTAGACTTCCTCACCAACAGACCTCAGTCAGCCCGGGTCGGACAGAACACCTCTGATGTCATCAGTCTAAGCACAGGCTCCCCTCAGGGCTGCGTCCTGAGCCCCCTGCTGACACATGACTGCGTCCCCAGGTTCACCACCAACCAAGGAGATCATCTTAGACATCAGGAAGAACCGTCCTAACCACGCTCCACTGCTCATCAACAGCTCAGCTGTAGAGGTGGTCAGCAGCACCAATTTCCTGGGGGTGCACATCACAGACACCCTCACCTGGAATGTAAACACCTCCTCACTGGTCAAAAGGGCACAGAAGCGCAAGTTCTGCAGCTGCCATTGTTTCCTTCTCAACTGTTGTCCCAAGATGCGGTGATGGCGGTGGCTGGTTTTGTAGCGCGGTGAGCTTCTTGATATCGCCATATTTCATTGGTGCGGTTATTGTGACAGCCCTAGTGTTCAGTTAACTTACCTTTTAGAGTAAACTGTTTGCTACAAATAGAACTGGAGAAAGGCTTCTCATCGCTGTGAATTCTCATGTGTTCATTAGGGCCAGATTTTAAGATAAAGCTTTTTCCCAAAGACAAACATTCAAACAGCTTCTCACCAGTATTGATTAATTTTCTCACCTGAGTGAGTGCTCGTGTGATCCATGAAATGTTCTTCTTTTGGAAAGTTTTCTTCAAATGTCAAACCTTGGAAAGGTTCCTCCATTCGGTCTTCTGGTTCCTCTTGGTCCAAACTGGATTTCCTCTCCTGTCCACAGAGCTGCTGGTCAGAGAAATCCTCCTCTTTTCCAACATAATCCTGCAGGCGGTCTGGAAAAACCAACACAGCACACAAACCAAACCTTAGTTTTCCAAACATTTCAATTATTGATGTTTTACTGCCATCTGAAGTGTTAGAACATCCTGTGGGATGACCATCTATCCTTGATTTCGATTTAGACAACCAGTTTAAAATAACTAAACCAACTTATTCAAACCAAATATCTCTCTTAACCTTCTTGGAATAAATTCCATCTGGTTTTACATTCATTGGCAAAATAAGCTTCTGTACGTCTGTTTCTATCATAACATCAAAACAAATGTCAGTACACGATCATTTGATGAGATATTATTAGGGGAGACCATCAAAAAAGGACAATTTTGGGACTTTTCATTTAAAATCATGACAGGGACAGGATACTGCATCATCCAGAGACTTTTGATAAATGCAGTTCGACTGTAGTCAACTACTGGACACCTTTAGCTATCATGTGAGGCGACCACCTCAGAACTCTGAAAACTAATCTTTAAATGTAGATCTACGTTCTGGTGATCAATTTGATAGTGTAACGTCATGAGAAGTACCTAGCTTGGTTTCTGTAGCTAAATATTAGGTTGGAAGTGAACATAGAATTTATCTGGGGTGACCGAGGATCAAAACTACTGAGTGTTTTACATGACAAATATGATTTCCTCAGTTTCTATTTATTTACACATAAAAGTTACTTAACCTGCCTGTTTATTTAAACACATTCTTCAAATTCAGTAATTTATCGTTACTACTCAGGAGTAAACATTTGTCTTTTATTATAGTAAAATCATATGAAAAAAGACAAAACTACGAGGCACAAAAGTAGATTTAAGCAATCGTAGATTTATTAGTCATATTAAACCCTTTTGACCAATTTTTCAGATGGTGCCATTAACAAGCAGACAGAAGACCGGGATCAGCAGACAGCAAGTCAACTCAGACCCTGAAGCAAGAGTTGAATATATACACTATATTGCCAAAAGTATTTGCTCACCTGCCTTGACTCACATATGAGCTTAAGTGACATCCCGTTCCTAATCCATAGGGTTCAATATGACGTCGGTCCACCCTTTGCAGCTAGAACAGCTTCAACTCTTCTGGGAAGGCTGTCCACAAGGTTTAGGAGTGTGTTTATGGGAATTTTTGACCATTCTTCCAGAAGCGCATTTGTGAGGTCGCACACTGATGTTGGACGAGAAGGCCTGGCTCTCAGTCTCCGCTCTAATTCATCCCAAAGGTGTTCTATCGGGTTGAGGTCAGGACTCTGTGCAGGCCAGTCAAGTTCATCCACACCAGACTCTGTCATCCATGTCTTTATGGACCTTGCTTTGTGCACTGGTGCACAGTCATGTTGGAAGAGGAAGGGGCCAGCTCCAAACTGTTCCCACAAAGTTGGGAGCATGGAATTGTCCAAAATGTCTTGGTATGCTGAAGCATTCAGAGTTCCTTTCACTGGAACTAAGGGGCCAAGCCCAGCTCCTGAAAAACAACCCCACACCATAATCCCCCCTCCACCAAACTTTACACTTGGCACAATGCAGTCAGACAAGTACCGTTCTCCTGGCAACCGCCAAACCCAGACCCGTCCATCAGATTGCCAGATGGAGAAGCGCGATTCGTCACTCCAGAGAACGCGTCTCCACTGCTCTAGAGTCCAGTGGCGGCGTGCTTTACACCACCGCATCCGACGCTTTGCATTGCACTTGGTTATGTATGGCTTGGATGCAGCTGCTCGACCATGGAAACCCATTCCATGAAGCTCTCTGCGCACTGTTCTTGAGCTAATCTGAAGGCCACATGAAGTTTGGAGGTCTGTAGTGATTGACTCTGCAGAAAGTTGGCGACCTCTTCGCACTATGCGCTTCAGCATCCGCTGACCCCGCTCCGTCAGTTTACGTGGCCTACCACTTCGTGGCTGAGTTGCTGTCGTTCCCAAACACTTCCATTTTCTTATAATACAGCTGACAGTTGACTGTGGAATATTTAGGAGCGAGGAAATTTCACGACTGGATTTGTTGCACAGGTGGCATCCTATCACAGTTCCACGCTGGAATTCACTGAGCTCCTGAGAGCGACCCATTCTTTCACAAATGTTTGTAAAAACAGTCTGCATGCCTAGGTGCTTGAATTTATACACCTGTGGCCATGGAAGTGATTGGAACACCTGATTCCAATAATTTGGATGGGTGAGCAAATACTTTTGGCAATATAGTGTATATTAAGATAGAAACTCTGGGTAGCATTTCGTCTTATTAGGCCTGAGCAGCGACAGCACTGTGAAGGCCTAACTGTGGCAGGTAGGTAGATCTCTACGAATCATGAAAAAAGTCTCTTGGAGGTAGGCTCTAAAACCTACAGGAAGTCGGCCATTTTGGGTCAAAAGCTGATTTTTGGCATTTTTTCAATTTTGTTGACGTTGAATTTTAATTATCTCCTCCAAGTGTATTTGAGTTCAAACTTGGTGTGTTTGCAGATAAGACATGTGAGATAAAAGAATCATCTTTTTTTTTTTTTTTTTTTTTTTTATAAGAAATTTTAAATGTAATAACTTTTACAAAAACAAAAATAATCCAAATCCTACCAAGTTTGACAGTAATGAGGCCCTTTGGTTGCTTTACAATACTGGCTGGTGAAATGATGACATCATCAAAGCCCCACCCCCTGAGGGAAGAAAGTCACTTGTTTCAAAAAATCAGGCCCCAACCATGATTAGTCCAAGAATCATTAAACTTTTTACACATTTGTATCTTGTCAGCCCCTAAAAAATAACCTCTTGGAGCCATGGTCTAAACCCTATAGGAGGTCGGCCATTTTGAATCGCTTTTTACCCTGTTGAAAAAGGATTGACCCGTTTTCAAACAAAAAAATAAATAAAACAGCCTTTTATCTAATTGAGCTGAAAGGTTAAAAATAGGTTCCTTTCAGAGCTTTTTGTAAGTTGGTTAAAATGGCAAAGCCCTTCTTTAAAGGAATAGTACACCCAAAACATGATTAGCCTTCATTTTCTACTCACCCCCATGCTGAACAACACTCTGGAGTACTTTTTTGATATCTCAAATGCATCTGGAGATCTGGGAGGCTTCTTGCTGTCTGCTGACATTCAAATAATGGAGGCCTATGGCGCCCGAGGCAGAAAGGTCCATAAAAGTCCACAAAAAACGTGTCAATATTCCTCCATACTGCTCGTCCAATGTATTCCAAGTGTCCTGAGTTGGTATCGTCCATAATTTACTCGAAACAAAGTCATTTAGAATGTTTTTAGAGCATAAACAGTAGTGTATAGGATTTCCTAAAAGCGCGCGCCTGCGAGTTCACGAGCCTACGGAAACTGCGGCAGACCAAGCCAGATGAAAGTGCGCATTGCATTTCCAGCATAAGTCATCTTTGCTAATACCCATCTTATGCAGTCTTACTGGTGTAAGATAATACCTGTTCAAAATTTTATATTGAATAAATTTCCCTTTGGCCTCTCTTATATAACGCCCGCTTTCAGAAACAATAGAGTCCCATATTCCATCTTCAAAAGTGCAAACCAGATCTCTTTCCCATACTATTTTAAGACTTTTACTTGTATTGTTTTTAACCCATGGACATATGTTATACCATTTTGATGCTTTACTAAGTAAAGGTGGAAGTTGTAAAAAACTCTATCGAATTTTTCTCCAAGTGAAATTTTGTTTTGTCCTTCAAACAGTCTCTAATTTGTAAGTATTTCCAAAAGTTGCTTTGTCCCTCTAACTTAAACTTTTCTTTCAGATCATTATATGACATAAATGTGTCTTCCACAAATAAATCACCAATTATCCGTACACCTTTCTTTAACCAATGTGACCAATAAATTGACTGTTTACCGATTTTGATCTTAGGATTATGCCAGAGGGACGCATATCTTTGGGTATATGGAGAGAGCGCAAGTTTTTTGTGGACCAATTGCCACACCATTTTTGAGAATTTTAATATAGGGTTTTCTATTTTATTCTGTTTATTATCTATCTTTTGAGTCAATACCTCGATAGGGGTGAACGGAGAGGAAAGTTCCTGCTCTATTGAAACCCAGTCTAAATCTGATTTAGTTTCTGGCCAATGTTTGCACATCTTGGACATTTCAAAGGAAATGCTATAATGTTCTATGTTAGGTAAGGCCAGCCCCCCTTTTTTTTTGGATTGATATAGTTTGCCAATATTGATTCTAGGTTTACCACCGTCCCACAGAAAATGTTTAATCATATTATATTTCAGAATAATTTGAGCTGGGATACCGATTGGTATTATTCCAGTGTAATAATTTATCAAAGGAGCTATAACCATCTTTATTGTGTTTATCTTACTCCATAATGTTAAATGTAACTTGCTCCAGATGTCCAGGTTTGATTTAATTCTAGTAAGCAGTTTTTCTATATTTTCAACCATGATTTCATTAATATCTGGGTTAAGTGTTATTCCCAGATATTTCATGCCTTTTTGTAACCACTTGAAATTGAAAGTAGATAATAAGTTTGCAGTGCAGGCTTTTGATACAGGCATTGCCTCTGATTTATACCAATTGATTTTATAACCTAATAATTTAGAAAAGTCATCTATCACCTCTAACAATGTTTTAATGGAATTAGCAGGTTCCTGACATAATACCAGAATATCATCGGCATACATAAATAATTTATGTTCCCTCCACAGTCTCTGATCTTGTGGCTAGAATTTTTGACAGTATTTTGCAATCAACATTTATCAAACTTATGGGACGGTAATTAACTGGGTCTGTAAGATCTTTATCCCCCTTTAGTATGAGAGTAATTATAGCCTGATTGAAGCTTTCAGGAAGTGAACCACATTCAAACGCTTCTCGAAAAACATCAGTTAAAATTGGTGCAAGTATATCTACAAATTTATGATAGTATTCGACTGTAAAGCCATCTACGCCAGGTGATTTCATTTTCTTCATTCCAGCAATTGCTTTTCTTACTTCTGCTTCACTTATGGGTGCTTCCAATCTATCTTTCCCATCCTGGGTAATTTTGGGTATCTTTATTTTTTCAAAAAAGGATTCTAATTCTTCTGCAGTTGCTACATTTTCAGATGTATAAAGATCTTTGCAAAATCTTTGGAAAGTTTTATTAATATGAGAGGATGATGTTATGAATTTGTCATTTTCTTTAATTGCTGTGATTACGTTCTGATTCTCTAACCGCTTCAGTTGTCTGGCCAATAGCCGTCCTGTTTTTTCACCGTTTTCATAGAAATTGGTTTTGAGCCTGAACAATGCATATTCTGCTTTCTTATTGTAAATTTCATGAAGGTTAAATTTCATTTTGCATATTCTATTAAATTTGTTTTCATCGTGATTTTCTGCCAGTTGTTTTTCCAATTCACGTATCTGTTTTTCCAGTGTTTTGACTTTTTCGTTCCCTTCTTTTACTTTCTTAGAGCTGTATCCCAAGCATTTACCCCTAACAAAGGCCTTATGAGCATCCCAAACTGTTGCCAATTTATCTGTTGACCCAACATTCAAGTCAAAGAAGTAGTTTAAGTCGTCTTTTAATGTTGTTACAAATTGTTCATCCTGCAATATACTGGAGTTTAATCTCCATCTGCCCGATCTGTTATTTTCACCCTGCAAATGTATCTGTAACAGCTTCCTGTTTGGACCTGTTCACTTCCTGTTTGGATTAACTGAGTGTGCAGCTGCTGCAGCTGTCCAGAGGAACTCCATCTGAAGTTAAGTTATTTTCTCTGTGATATCTCTGTATCTAAGTAACTCTAACTGACTAGTTTAAAACATAGCACCTTCTGCTGCACTTTTCTACTGAGCACTTGTCAGTTTCCACGGTTTTATTTCTGAGAGCAAGGAGTAGCTAGCCTAGGCTAGAGCTAGCTTAGCATTGCTATGGCTTCACTCTCTCCCTCCCTTGACTCTTTTCCAACTCTTCCTTCTTCCTCTCCTCTCTCCTGCTCTCTGTGTCAGATGTTCAGTTATTCCTCTGCCTCCTTTAGTGATAATGGGATGTGTAATAAGTGTAGTATTTTTGTAGCTTTGGAGGCGAGGGTGTCAGAGTTAGAATCCAGGCTTCAGGCTGTTGAACATCCAGGAGTTAAAGTAGGCCCCCCACATAGCTGTCCTCCAAAAGTGCCTGAGCAGCCAGGCGATTGGGTAACTGTACGCAGAAAGCGTAGTCGTGGATCTCTGCCCACTGGTCACCACCAACCCGTTCACGTTTCTAACCGGTTTTCCCCACTCAGTGACACACCCACTGAGAAGCCCACTCTGGTGATTGGCAGCTCCATAGTCAGAAACGTGGCATTAGAGACACCAGGGACCATAGTCAAATGTTTGACGGGGGCCAGAACGGGCGACATCAAATCCTACCTGAAACTGCTGGCTAAGGATAAGGTTAAATACAGTAAGACTGTTATTCACGCTGGTGGTAATGACACCCGGTTACGCCGATCGGAGGTCACTAAAATTAGTGTTGCTTCGGTGTGTAAGTTTGCCAAAAAAATGTCGGACTCCGTAATTTTCTCTGGTCCCCTCCCTGATCTGACCAGTGATGACATGTTTAGCCGCATGTCGTCATTCAACCGCTGGTTGTCTAGGTGGTGTCCTGAAAACAACGTGGGCTACATTAATAATTGGCAATCCTTTTGGGGAAAGCCTGGTCTGATTCGGAGAGACGGCATCCATCCCACTTTGGATGGTGCAGCTCTTCTTTCTAGGAATCTGGCCACATTTATTAGTCCTCCAAAACCCTGACCACCCAGGGTGCAGACCAGGAAGCAGAGTTGTAGTTTAACACACATCTCTGCAGCTTCTCTACTGTTACCCACTCTTTACTCCATCCAGACAGTGTCTTGCCCACGACCAAAATCTAATAAATTAGCAAAGATTCCCAAAGGAGTAAATCATGATAATCTAATTAAAATCAAAATAACTCCAATCGGGGAAAAAGTTAAAACAATTAAATGCGGTCTGTTTAACATAAGATCGCTTTCCTCTAAAAGTCTGCTAGTTAATGACTTGATTTGTAATAATCACATTGACTTGTTTTGCCTTACAGAAAGCTGGCTGCAGCAAGAGGATTATGTGAGCATAAATGAGGCAACTCCTTCAAGCTATTTAAATTTTCACATACCCAGAAGTTCTGGGCGAGGAGGAGGAGTAGCAACAATCTTCCAGTCTGACTTACTGATTACTCCCAAAACAGTTAATACCTACAACTCTTTTGAACATTTAACCCTTAATTTCCCTCATCCACATTTCAAGGCAAGAAAACCTCTTCTTTTTATAACTTTGTATCGTCCACCAGGTCCTTACTCTGAATTTCTAGATGAGTTTTCAGAGTTCCTTTCTGATTTGGTATTAAATACTGACAGGGTCATCATAGTGGGAGATTTTAACATCCATGCTGACATTGAAGGCGATAGCTTAAGAGCAGCCTTTAATGCTATCTTAGACACTATTGGCTTTGTTCAAAATGTGAATAGTCACACACATTCTCATCTTCATACTTTGGATCTTGTGCTGACATACAGCATAGAATGTGAAGAAATAACAGTATTTCCTCACAACCCTGTCCTCTCTGACCACTTTCTAATAACCTTCAGGATTACTTTAACAGAGTTCTCCTCCCCCAAAAGAAGGTTCAATTTTAGTAGATCTTTATCAGATAGTGCAGTTATAAATTTTAAAGAATCTGCTTCACTTTCTCTCTCCTCTGTGTCGCTGAGCAGTGCTGCAGAGTGCAAAAGCATAGCTTATTCCCCTTCACAGGTTGATGATTTTGTTGATAGGGTTGCTAGTTCTCTGCGTACTGCCTTAGACAACGCAGCTCCCTTGAAAATGAAAACCGTTGAAAATAGAAAGCTTGCTCCTTGGTTTAATGCAGAGCTGCGTACTTTGAAGCAAAATGCTAGGAAACTGGAGAGAAAATATCGCTTCACAGGCCTGCAGGAGTCCTTCCTAGTCTGGAAAAATGATTAACTGCTGTATAAGAGGACCCTTTGTAAAGCAAGAGCAGCATACTTCTCCTCATTATTGGAGGAGAATAAGAATAATCCTAGATTTCTTTTTAATACAGTTGCCAAACTCACCCAGAGCCATAGCTCTGTTGAACCGTCCATTCCACCTGCTCTTAGCAGCAATGATTTTATGGGATTCTTTATAAATAAGATTGATCTTATTAAAAATAAGATCATAAGCACTCCTCTATCCGCGATTGTACCTGAGGTAGTCATGGAATCTGAACCGGGTTTAGACTGCTTTGATCCAGTTGAACTTTCTGAATTAGCAAAATTATTGTCTTCATCTAAGCCTTCAACTTGTATGTTAGATCCAGTTCCAACCAGGTTATTTAAGGAGGTATTCCCTTTGATCTCCTCCTCCATTTTAGATGTGATTAATCTATCTCTGTTACAGGGATATGTACCTAAAGCTTTTAAGGTTGCTGTAATTAAACCTCTGCTAAAGAAACCGTCTCTTGACCCAGATGACTTGGTTAATTATAGACCTATATCCAATCTTCCTTTCTTATCCAAAATTCTTGAGAAAGTAGTTGCCAAACAAGTTTGCAACCACTTACACCATAATGAACTTTTTGAAGAGTTTCAGTCTGGCTTTAGAGCTCATCATAGCACTGAGACAGCTCTGGTGAAAGTCACTAATGATATTCTCATGGCCTCAGATAATGGACTTGTATCTGTGCTCGTCCTGTTGGATCTTAGTGCTGCATTTGATACAGTTGACCATAATATTCTTTTAGAAAGACTTGAATATTTTGTTGGAATTAAAGGAACAGCACTAGACTGGTTTAAATCTTATCTATCTGATCGAATTCAGTTTGTTTATGTTAATGATAGATCTTCAACACGCTCAAAGGTTACCTGTGGAGTACCACAGGGATCAGTGCTAGGACCAATTCTCTTTACTTTACACATGCTCCCAATTGGTAGAGTTATTAGACAGCATGGGATTAATTTCCACTGTTATGCTGATGATACCCAGCTATATCTGTCTATAAATCCAGATGAAGCTAACCCATTACATAGATTACAGGCATGTCTTGAAGACATAAAAACCTGGATGACTCTTAACTTTCTGCTTCTGAATGCAGACAAAACAGAAGTTATAGTCTTTGGACCAGAGTCTCTGAAAAAGAAGCTGATTAGCCAGTCACTTCATTTGGATGGGATTAAACTGATTTCAGATAATAAAGTAAAAAATCTTGGTGTTATTTTTGATCAGGACCTGTCATTTAAATCCCAGATCAAAGAGGTTTCTAGAATTTCCTTCTTTCATCTGAGGAACATTGCAAAAATTAGAAATCTCCTGTCCAGGGGTGATGCTGAGAAACTAGTCCATGCATTTGTTACTTCAAGGCTGGACTATTGTAATTCTTTACTATCAGGAAGTCCACAAACTGTAGTTAAAAGCCTTCAGCTGATCCAAAATGCTGCAGCCAGAGTTCTGATGAAAATTAAAAAGAGAGATCATATCTCTCCTATCCTGGCTTCTCTTCATTGGCTTCCTGTTAAATCAAGAATAGAATTTAAAATCCTCCTTCTCACATATAAAGCCTTAAATGGCCAAGCTCCATCTTATATCAGAGATCTGATTGTTCCTTATGTTCCTAACAGAGCACTTTGCTCTCAATCTGCAGGTTTACTAGTGGTTCCTAGAATTTCTAAAAGTAGAATGGGAGGCAGATCATTTAGTTATCAGGCTCCTCTCCTGTGGAACCAACTACCAGTTTTAGTCCGTGAGGCAGACACCCTGTCTACTTTTAAGGCTAGGCTTAAAACTTTCCTTTTTGATAAAGCTTATAGTTAGGGTGGCTCAGGTTATCCTGAGCTGTCTTTAAAGCTATGCTGCTATAGGCTTAGACTTCTGGAGGACATAGGGACCCCATTTCATCATTCTGCTTCATTCTCTCTCTGCTCTCCTATTCTGCAGAATCTGTTAGTTCAATCTCTAACCTTCTGCTCTCTCTGCTTTTCCTCAGAGTAGCTTTGCCTCGTCTGTTCCTGTTTGGCTGTGACGTCAGCCAGGAAAGAAACATCAGCTGTGCTGCTTCCATCAACACCCTTGTTTGTAGATGTTGGAGATCGGCCTGTCTTCAGGTGTGGTCCTGTTTCTCTGGCCGTGGCTGGGTGGATGTGCTCTCTTCATCCTCTGGCATGGGAGCTGCCTTGGAGCTCGTCTGCCTGGCTGTGTGTTTCCTGGACCGGGCCGCCTTTTACAGCTGCTTTTTGTATCTCTGCTTCTGTCTCCTTGAAGCCCAGTCGGCCTCGGCAGATGGCCGCACTGAGCCTGGTTCTGCTGGAGGTTTCTTCCTGTTAAAAGGGAGTTTTTCCTCTCCACTGTCGCTACAAGCATGCTTAGTGTGAGGGATTGTATTTGAGTCAATGAGTCAATGCAATCAACTGGTTTTCCTTAGATAGAAAACTTTGTATCAATTTGACTGTATGATCTGGTTGAACTGTAAAGTGCCTTGAGATGACATGTGTTGTGAATTTGGCGCTATATAAATAAACTGAATTGAATTGAAATGAACTTCACTGGGGCGTGGTCTGTTAGGGCAATTACACCTATTTCACACTCCGCTACTAAGTCAACACTGGTACTAGGAATCAGAAAGTAATCGATGCTGGAGTAACTTTTGTGGGCATGTGAATAAAATGTATATTCCCGCTCCACAGGGTGTATTAGTCTCCAGATGTTCACCAGCCCAATCTCTTCTTTAAAAAGGGCTGTCGCGGATTTACCTCCACTACTAGAACTGGCACTAATTACACTTCTATCAATAAAGATATCTGGGACTTCGTTCATATCTCCTCCCAGTATAATGTGGCCTTCAAGATTGCTTATTGTGTTTAGGATGGAGTGAAAAAAAAGTGGCTCTTCCCTGTTTGGGGCATATATATTGCAGAGGACAACCTTCACATCATTCAAAAGTGCTTGTATGCATAGTGTACGTCCCTTTGCATCTTTAAACTCCTGCAGTAACACAAAATTAAGATTTTTGTTTAGAAGAATCATAACCCCTCTGCTTTTCCTGGACACAGAATTGTGAAATACTTTGCCAACCCAACCTTTTTTGAATTTTAAAGCTTCTATTTCACTTTCAAAGTGTGTTTCTTATATGAACGCTATATCCGTATCATGAGATTTCAAATAGCTAAGGACCTTTTTTCTTTTGATTGGTGTACCACAACCATTAATGTTCCATGTTATAATATTTATACTTAATTTACCCATTATTCTCCAGCAGAAACAGTATCAGACCTGAGTCCTGGATTCCACTACTTAGCATATATGAACAAGTTGGTGCAAGCATAACATAACTTCTTACCTGACTTTTTTTAAAACAATGGAACAGCAAATAAAAGTAGAAAATGGACAAATAAAACACTGCTCTAAAAAAGAACATGGCAGTGAAACCTTCCTGATGAAAAAGTCAAGTCTTATCTGGTCCGTGTGGGTTCTGGAGACGACCTCTCTGCTGATCCCTTCGTCTTAATCCTGACCGCGCCACAGTGACCATCCATGCCCCGTCAGATGTCGTGTTTCCTCCGCTTTCCTACTCATTGATATCAACAGATGCTCCCTCGCCATCTCCCGCGGTCTGTCTTCCCGTTGTGGTTCCGCCATTTTCTGCGCTCTCAATGTGCTGTTGAAAACTTTCTGCCTCCTTTGCATCTGTAAAGCTGAGCCGCTTTCCTCTCCATGTAAACCTGAGTATGGCCGGGTGCGCCAGCGTATGCTTCACCTGCTGCTGCCATAGCCGTTTCATCACTGTGGAAAAGTCATATCCTCAAACAGTGACAGACGACAGCCATCCCATAGTATCCCCTTCTTCTTCTTAGCAGCAGCCAGGACTTTCTCTCAGGCAGTATATTTGAGGAATCTTACCAGTACGATGCGCGGAGGCTGGTTGGGATCCGGGCGAGGACCTGAGCTTCTGTGGCAGAGTTCAATCTCATAGTCACTTCCATTCAACGATAGACCATCACAAATTATTTTCTGCACTTAGTTAGCCAGTGGCATTCCAGGCTCTTTCCCCCCTTTCAATCCAACCAGTCTGATATTTTTACGACAGGCTCTGTTTTCCTGGTCATCAACTCTCTCATAAAGTTGTTCAACTGTTTTGGTTAGCTTCACGTTGTTTCTTGCTAGGTTAGCTACAGTATCCTCCATATCAGAAATGCGTCTCTCAGCTTCAGTTAACCTTGTTTTAATTGCACTCACGGAGTTCTTGAGTTCTGTTGTGTCTGATTTAATAAGGGTCACATCACTTGCGACTCCATTTAACGTCGCTCCCACCTTGGCAATCTCCGCAAACAGACCATTTATGTCCGTTACTTGGCTGTCTTCTTGGCTAGCAATGTTAGCTGAATTAGCTCCTCTGGTAGCAACAGCGGGCAGGCGGGTCTGCACACATCGTTTTCTTTCACTTGCCGTCGTCATATTTCGGTCAAATTGCTCAAATGTAGTGAGCGTGCACACAAGCTTCAAGTAGGATGTTGGTAGGAGAGGTTTCAAAGTTATTCGTTTAAAATAATGTTGACGGGGCTAGGAGCTCTTCTACAGCGCAGCTATTCCCTTGCACCTCATCACGTGACTCCCCTTTGCCAGAAGATTTAAACTTTAAAAGCCTTGCCCTCATTATTTGCAAGTTAATTTATTTATAAAGAAAATATAAACGCTGCTTAAGCTAATTCAAATGAAATTAAAGTAAAATAAGTAGCCAACCTTATCACTGTCTGTAACCTACTAACACGGTAAGGAAAGCATCAGATGAGCTACCTGAGAAACTAATGTTACGTTTCCACTTTAAAATGAAACAAACATGGTCGCTCACCCTGCTGATCAGCTCTCTTCACTGCCATCGAAGGCTCCAACGTGTTTTCTTTTCAGGTGCTGCATCTTAACAGTGGTTCTTCCGTGTTATGTTAATTTGTTTTTACAAAAGTTGCATGTTACGACTTTTTTCGCTTTAAAAAGCGCAGGCTGTTTTAACTATTGTGATCAATTTGCGCCGTCAATCTCGGCGCATGTGCGCTTCATTTGCAGTCTGGACGCTGAGGGTAAACATCCTGCGGCTCTGACTGCAGCGCTGAGAGGGACTCCTGCAGGAGAACGGGGTTGGGATGGGGGAGGCGCCCCACGGCAGCAGCTGCCGACGGCGGTGGATGACGCATTAATCGCGCGACACAACTAATCAATGATGAAATTCGTTGCCAACGTTTTTAAAAGTCGATTTTTATCGATTTTATCGATTCGTTGTTGCAGCCCTACATAACACAGCTCCTCTTTAAAGTCCGTCACTCTGATTTTTTCAAAAGTTTGTGCTCACAGGAAATTCTTGTTTTTCAAAAAGTTTTCAAACAATCGAAGCCAAAGTTATACAAGTTATTTATCCTTTGATATCACTCAATAGGGCTGGGCAATATAGAAAAAAAGCTTATCAATAAAGAAAAATGCATATTGATCAATATCGATAATTATTGAAAAGATTTGAAACCATATTTTATGTGCAGCTCTGCCTGGACAATTTATGATATTGCTAAATGATTTAATTTTAATAAAGAACACAAACACAGACTTCCAATTGAATATTTATTTAACCAACTTTTTTAACCATAACAGAATTGTTTTAAGGAAAAATAACTTAAGAGACCTGAGCTATGTTGTTAAATACTGACAAAGAATAAACTAAGATCACCAGAAAAGTGACCAAAATAAATATAACAAATAAATAAACAAATATTTATTTTGGCCGCCACCCTCATTCCTGTTTTAACCTGAGTTATTACTTTGAAGTTTCTGGCCCCTCAGCATTTTTCTCTCAATTGTTAGAACTACGTGGGAAACTGCCCAGAACTGAATATATATATATATATATTTTCCCGAAATTCCCGAAGATTCCTCGGAGGAGAGCCGCGTCGGGGCCTACACAGCTTGTACTCCTGCGGGTGTGAGTGGCTGAGATGATAAAAAAAAAAAAAAGTTTGTTGTGTTATCAGACTTCGTTTTCACTGGTTCCCTACACATTTTACAGATGACTGTGGGGGTTTTTTTGTCCGATTTGCCATGACCGAAATACTGCCAAACTGACGAACTACAAAAACCTTCTTTGGAACAATTTCCCCCTCCTCTCCTTGCTGCGACATCTTCATGTGCTCTGTGTTGTGGTTTGAGAGGGCGGCGCTTTGTGACGGCGTGCCTGGGTCTGCGATTGTGATTGGTTGGGAGGAAGCAGTGACTAGCATAAACCTACATGCTAGGCTACAATGAGAAGGAAGGAAAACTGCGTTTTTTTATCGAAGTTTTATCTACACTATTTTTTTCTATTGCGCCACACGTCTATCGATCGATATATATCTTTATTGAATTATCGCCCAGCCCTATCACTCAATATTCCCAAGTTTGGTACGAATCTCTTGATATTTGAGCATCTTATGGGGAGTTCCAACTAGGGCTGGGCAATAATTCAATAACGATATATATCGATCGATAGACGTGTGGCGCAATAGAAAAAAAGAGTCGATAAAAGTTTGATAAGAAACGCAGTTTTCCTTCCTTCTTATTGTAGACTAGCATGTATGTTTATGCTAGTCACTTCTCCCTCCCAACCAATCACAATCGCGGACCCAGGCATGCCGTCACCAAGCGCACGCTCTGAAACCACAACACAGAGCACATGAAGATGTCGCAGCAAGGAGAGGTGGAGGAAATTGTTCCAAAGAAAGGTTTTTATAGTTCGCCAGTCTGGCAGTATTTCGGTTATGGTGAGTTGGACAAAAAACAAACCACAGTCATCTGTAAAATGTGTCGGGAACCAGTGAAAACCAAGTCTGATAACACAACCAACTTTTTTTTTTATCATCTCAGCCGCTCACACCTGCAGGAGTACAAGCTGTGTAGGCCCCGGCGCAGCTCTCCTCCGAGGAATCTTCGGGAATTTCGGGAAAATATATATATATATTTTCAATTCTGGGCAGTTTCCCACGTAGTTCTAACGATTGAGAGAAAAATGATGAGGGGCCAGAAACTTCAAAGTAATAACTCAGGTTAAAGCAGGAATGAGGGTGGCGGCCAAAATAAATATTTGTTATATTTCTTTTGGTCACTTTTCTGGTCACTTTAGTTTATTCTTTGTCAGTATTTAATAAAATAACTCAGGTCTCTTAAGTTATTTTTGTTTAAAACAATTCTGTTATGGTTAAAAAAGTTGATTAAATAAAGATTTAATTAGAAGTTTGTGTTCTTTATTATAATTAAATCATTTAGCAATATCATAAAATGTCCAGGCAGAGCTGCACATAAAATATGGTTTCAAATTTTTTCAATAATTATCGATATCGATCAATATGCATTTTTTTTTTATCGATAAGCTTGTTTTCTATATCGCCCAGCCCTAGTTCCAACTGCAGCAGTAGATGGTTTTCAGGTTGACAGATTTTTCTTTCTTTGAACTATTTAGTAAAGAAACCAAAAAAAGTTCTAGTATATATATATATATATACTAGAACTTGGCCCTGACATGATCCACACCTACTGGCTGAAAACACTAACCGCACTTCATGCACGCCTCGCAGCACAAATGAACCAACTGCTGATGGATGGGACCCACCCAGAATGGTTAACCCAAGGACGGACAATCCTGATCATGAAGGATCCCCAGAAGGGAACAACCCCATCCAACTACCGGCCAATAACTTGCCTATGTACAACATGGCAGCTCCTGTCAGGCATCATAGCGGCTAAGATGAATAGGCACATGGCTCAATACATGCACCCTTCCCAGAAGGGAATAGGCAGTAACACCAGAGGAGCCAAGCACCAGCTACTAGTAGATAGAGCAGTCACTCGAGACTGTAAGACCAGGCAGACAAATCTGTGCACTGCCTGGATTGACTATAAGAAAGCCTATGACTCAATGCCACATACATGGATACTGGAATGCTTGGAAATGTACAAGATCAACAGGACTCTAATAGCCTTCATCAAGAACTCAATGAAGCTGTGGAAAACAAGTCTGGAAGCCAATGCAAAGCCAATAGCACAAGTCACCATCAAGTGCGGCATATACCAGGGTGATGCACTATCCCCGCTGCTGTTCTGCATAGGCCTGAACCCCCTCAGCCAGATCATCACAAAGACTGGCTACGGATACCAATTCCGAAGCGGAACAATCATCAGTCACCTCCTCTACATGGATGACATCAAGCTGTATGCCAGGAGTGAGCGAGACATCGACTCACTGATCCACACTACCAGGATCTACAGCAACGACATTGGGATGTCATTCGGACTGGACAAGTGCGGTCGCATGGTCTCAAAGAGAGGGAAGATGATCAGAACCGAGGGGGTTGAACTACCAGAAGGCCACATTACAGATGTGCAGGACAGCTACAAATACCTTGGGGTGCCACAGGCTAACGGAAACCACGAGGAGATGGCAAGAAAGACTGCCACAGCTAAATACCTACAAAGAGTAAGGCAGGTCCTGAAAAGTCAGCTGAATGGGAAAAACAAGATCCAAGCCATCAACACATATGCCCTACCAGTCATCAGATACCCCGCTGGTATAATAAACTGGCCAAAGGAGGAGATAGAGGCCACTGACATCAAGACAAGAAAGCTCCTCACAATGCATGGAGGGTTCCACCCCAAATCCAGCACCCTGAGACTGTATACCAAGCGTAGCCAGGGAGACCGAGGGCTAGTGAGTGTCAAGACCACTGTCCAGGATAAAACAACTAAGATCCAGGAATACATCAGAAAGATGGCCCCCAAAGACAAATGGCTTGGTGAATACCTCAGGCAGGAGAAAACCGAAAGCGAGGACAAGAAAGAGGAAGGAGAACCATCATGGAGGGACAAGCCACTGCACGGCATATACCACAGACAAATAGAAGAAGTGGCTGATATCAAAAAATCCTACCAGTGGCTGGAAAAGGCTGGACTGAAGGACAGCACAGAGGCACTAATCATGGCAGCACAAGAACAGGCACTCAGTACAAGATCAATAGAGGCCAGGGTCTACCACACCAGGCAGGACCCCCGATGCAGACTGTGCAAAGATGCCTCTGAAACAATACAGCACATAACAGCAGGGTGTAAAATGCAGGCAGGAAGTGCATACATGGAACGCCACAACCAGGTAGCTGTCATAGTGTACAGGAACATCTGCCATGAGTATGGGCTGGAAGTCCCAAGGTCAAAATGGAAGACACCTCCTAAGGTAGTTGAGAATGAGCGAGCTAAGATCCTATGGGACTTCAAGATCCAGACTGACAAACAGGTGATGGATAACCAACCAGACATCGTGTTGATCGACAAACAGCAGAAGAAGGCAGTAGTGATAGATGTGGCAATCCCAAGCGACAGCAACATCAAGAAGAAAGAACACGAGAAGCTTGAGAAATACCAAGGGCTGAAAGAGGAGCTAGAAAAGATGTGGAAAGTAAGAGCAGCAGTGGTGCCAGTGGTAATTGGAGCACTGGGGGCTGTGACCCCCAAACTGGGAGAGTGGCTATAGCAGATTCCAAGTAAAACATCAGAGGTCTCTGTCCAGAAGAGCACAGTCCTAGGAACAGCTAAGATACTGCGCAGAACCCTCAAACTCCCAGGCCTCTGGTAGAGGACCCGAGCTTGAGGATGACACATACCACCCCACGAGGGGTGAGAAAACTGTTTTGTTATTTGTTTTTTTGATATATATATACATATATATACATATACACGCACGCACACACTGTAAAAATGTTCACAGCTGCATATTAATTATACATTATACATATGTATATAATTATGCATATATTAATTATACATTATTCAGATGCATCTATTTATAATAGAAAGAAAACTACAGTACAGTATTTTTTTATATTTGTTCATAGCATTTCATGTTTTACTTTTTTTTTTCTTCTTTACAGCCCTTTGTTCAGCTGTTTTTAATTGATTAACGAATAAAATTGGATTGGATATTTATTTTAACTCTGTCACTTATTCTATTATTTTTATAAACTTTATTTATAAACTGATGTGTAATCTGTTGCTGCTGTAACTCCACTATTTCCCCACAGTGGGCCAACAAAGGGAGTTTCTATTCTATGTAGTGTATATCTGCTGTTTATTTAGTAATGTCTTCCAAAGCTCTGATGCCTTCATGAAGTTCTCCCTCCAGCCCTGATGTCAACAGTCTGTTGATTTAAACTAAACTCCGCTGCAGTGCTGAGGCATCCTTCTACTGTTCGGCTTAAAGCAGCAGGTTAGGGCAGCAGGATGACCTCCCCAAGATGGCGCCCGTAATGCCTGCGCCGCGGCAGTCAATGCGGGGTCTCTCCTTATATATATGTCTATGGCAGAGATGGTTTTCTCCGATTCCAGTGAACTAGGAGCGAAGAAGAGGTTTAACCGGAGCAAATTACTAACTTAACCGCAGTCATTAAAACCCAATGCTGGAAGTGAGCGAGCTGACCGTAGTAAGATGGCCGCCGACCAGAAGTTAGCTTTAGCTTAGCATGTTGATCTCCTCTAAGCAGTTTTCCAATCAGATGAGGCTAAAATCCACAGTGTGCATAATCAGGGAATCGTTTCTATCAGGTGTTTCCTACCTATCCGGTGTGAGATGATCTGGGGGATCCTGGTGAAATCCAGCAGTAGATGTTGATCGTCCATCTTTTCCTCCGAATTGACCAAACTCCTTTTAAACTCCTTGAATGTTTCTTCAGCAGGAGTTAACTGCTCGGTGATAAACTCTCCTTGAAGCTGGACTGAAGACATTCTCACTGCAAACACTCCCAGATTATCAGCCTCTCTACAATGACTCCACACACAAGCTAAGCTAATGCTGCTAATGCTACCCGATCCCTACCAGCAGCTCATTGCGCATGCGCAGCTACATCTACATCCGGGTCACCCTCGATTTTATTTTGAAAAATCAGAGGGTCTGCTTATAGATGTGGATCTAAAGGAATAGTACACCCAAAACATGATTAGCCTTCATTTTCTACTCACCCCCATGCTGAACAACACTCTGGAGTACTTTTTTGATATCTCAAATGCATCTGGAGATCTGGGAGGCTTCTTACTGTCTGCTGACATTCAAATAATGGAGGTCTATGGCGCCCGAGGCAGAAAGGTCCATAAAAGTCCACATAAAACGTGTCAATATTCCTCCATACTGCTCGTCCAATGTATTCCAAGTGTCCTGAGTAGGTAGGGTCCATAATTTACTCGAAACGAAGTCATTTAGAATGTTTTTAGAGCATAAACAGTAGTGTATAGGATTTCCTAAAAGCGTGCGCCTGCGAGTTCACGAGCCTACGGAAACCGCGGCAGACCAAACCAGATGAAAGTGTGCATTCAGCTCGGCAAAGAACTCATGCTCTTCCTCAACACTGAAGTCCTCAGACATTTTTCTTTCGTTGTTTCTTTCTTTGCACAGGTAAACAGCAAATTTCTTCTTCTACGCTTGCATTATCGGCAGAGCAGACGCTGAATGCGCACTTTCATCTGGTTTGGTCTGCCGCAGTTTCCGTAGGCTCGTGAACTCGCAGGCGCACGCTTTTAGGAAATCCTATACACTACTGTTTATGCTCTAAAAACATTCTAAATGACTTTGTTTCGAGTAAATTATGGACCCTACCTACTCAGGACACTTGGAATACATTGGACGAGCAGTATGGAGGAATATTGACACGTTTTTTGTGGACTTTTATGGACCTTTCTGCCTCGGGCACCATAGACCTCCATTATTTGAATGTCAGCAGACAGCAAGAAGCCTCCCAGATCTCCAGATGCATTTGAGATATCAAAAAAGTACTCCAGAGTGTTGTTCAGCATGGGGGTGAGTAGAAAATGAAGGCTAATCATATTTTGGGTGTACTATTCTTTGCTGTTTATACGGAATAACAAGGAGGATATTTCTGATTCAGTTTTCCTGCAGCAATATTCAGATAATACATATTATGGATATTTATTTATATATATGTTTATATCATTATATTATGTATATGTTTATATTATTGATATTTGATGCTTCAAAAGATTCAATAACAGGAAAAGTGTTTAGTTTGTAGTTCCAGAATTTTATTTTAAATCACGTCAAAGAATCAGTGATGGAGTTGTAGTGAACAGAGGAGAAATGTACGGTGGCAGGGAAGTGCAAACCAACAATACAAAATCTGAAACACTTTTACAAATCTTGAAACAAATTTACATTTCAGAAAACACTTTTACAACTGACAAAATCTGACGGAAAGGGAGGGACTGTCTTCGAAGCTTACCCGGAAGTGATAACTGGAGTGTTCATGATGACCGCGTTCTGCGGCACTCAGTTTAACGCGATTTTGTTTTTCCTGTGGTCGGTCTTTGGAGTTTCTAAATAGTACAGAACAGATGAAAGAACCAGATATGCTGCAGCAGTTCATACATTATTTTTATGAGGGTCACTCGTACACTGTAATCGTTGACATGATGTCATGTTTACATGGTGTACACATCAGCTTGAGGTCTCTGAAAAGCAAACTGAATGATGCCGGTCTTCTGCAAAATTCTGCTTCCCTGTAAAAATCTGTTCCCCCTGTGTCGGGAGCGCGCATTGCAGCCAGAGAGGCGGATCCCACCATTTTCAAGGCGCTCCAGATCATTTTTCAGTGAAAACAGCTCATATAATCATGTCAACTTTGTAACATACAGTTTAATCGGTTGCTTTTTTTACAAATTTGTAAAATAAATACATTAACGAGGTCTTCTTAAGCTGTTTTGTGTTGTTTTTTTAAACGCCAAGAGAATCAGTATTTCTCCAAATTTTGTCCCTTCAGCCTGACAGAAATAAACGTCAGTCACCAAACAGATTTCCAACACGTAGTGCATTTTTTATTTCTCATTGCTGATAAAAGAGGATGGAAACTGGCTGAAAGCAGGGTACACAAATTAGAATTTCTGGTTAATCCCCTTCTAATGTAAAAGAGGAAATATTACTGGATTAAGGACATTTCTAGTATAACATATCACACATATCAATTTTAGAGAAATTGGAAACAGTTGCTCTTTATTTCCCAAAGATGTGGGAGGAGGAGAGGCGAGAACAGATTATTTCAGTCAGCTGAATCCTCCATTCTCTCCTCTCCTCCTCCCATATCTTTGGGAAATAAAGAGCAACTGTTTGTGAAATGTTTTTGATTATATTGACATTAGAATAGATTGTAGAAATCCATCCAGTCAGAAGTTTAGTTTGCCCTGATTCTAGTTCATCGTTATATTCATTTAAATACAATCATTCAGACAGCAGACCTGATATCTAATTAGGAATTCATCAGTTTTCCAGAATTAATGGGATTAATAGTTTATTTTATATGGATTCCTTCTTGGAATCAAAGGGAATGGGATGGCTGATAAATGTGACTTAGATTTTATTTTGAACACACAAATGTATAGAAAAAGCACAGCTTAAGTACAGCTCTCTAGACTTTCTCATTTTTTTAAATGCAGCCTTGATGAGGTCAGCAGCAGTGATAAAAACACTGTGATGAAAAAAAAATGATGTAAACATATAACTGTACAGTTACAGTTCCAACATTCAGGGTTTTTTTATAAAAAAATAAACTTATAACCCATTTTACCCAACATTCAGCAGTCTAATGGCAGTGGGGAAGAAACTCTTCTGGAATCTGCTGGACCTGCATCGGATGGTTTGAAGTCTCTTCCCAGAGGGCAGCAGGGAGAACAGTCCATGGTGGGGGGGTGAGGGGTCATTGATGATGTTACGGGACACGCAGCGCTGGGATGAAATGTCTTCAATGGAGGGAAGAGGAGCCCCCATGATCCTCTCTGCTGTTCTCACCTTCTTCCAGTCTGAGGCGCTGCAGCCTCCACACCACACAGTGAGACAGCTGCTCAGAACGCTCTCTATGGTGCTTCTGTAGAAGGTGGGGAGGATGGGTGGGGGCAGGTGGGCTCTCCTCATCCTCTGCAGGAAGAACATGCGCTTCTGTGCCCTTTTGACCAGAGAGGTGGTGTTTACATTCCAGGTGAGGGTGTCTGTGATGTGCACCCCCAGGAATTTGGTGCTGCTGACCACCTCTACAGCTGAGCTGTTGATGAGCAGTGGAGCGTGGTTATCAGGCATATTACTTCCTGAAGTAATGTGCAAAACCAGCTACTAAAAGCAGTCAGATTGATACCATAGAAACATTTAGTAAAGGTGAAATGATATCAATGATCAGAGCAAGATGGCAGAATTAGACCCAGTTATGCCCCAACCCCAAAAAGACATCAGTTTCATTTTTTTATTAATCATTCTGTTTTTAACATATAATATTTCATTAGAACACTAACACCTGTTCCTTCTTTTGATGTGTTTTAGTAGAACAGTCTTAAAGGAGGCAGTGCTGCCAGGTTGGTCAGCCCAGCATGGGCAGCTAAACAGTGGGAAGATTTCAAAAAGACCTTGAAGGTTTGTGACCATCTTTAGTTTAGTCATTTATTGAATATTTGAAGCAGCTCAGGATGCTCCCCACTGACAGTGGAACTGTTTCCCTGCCTGTGGGGAGCATCAGGAGCTGCTTCAAATATTCTAATATTAATCTAACTTCAGGACTCAGAGGAGGAGCTGCGGTCTGCAGCATGAAACGTTTCCAGACTTTGGAGATGGCCAGGAAAGAGGAGGAGAATGGAAATGATTGTAGAGAAGATGGAGAGATTCATTAAACATTCATCAAAACCAGTTAAACTGTGATGTTAAGAAATATTTTAGAGACATTAAACATTAAATATACAACTATATACATGTGACAACAACTTCAAACACATTTAATAATTGAACAAAAACAGGAAATAATTATATAATTTGAACCATTTAAGAAATATTTACATGAACAAAATGCAATTTATTTATTGAGATTGAAATGTTTTAAAGCTTTCTAAATGTAATCCTGCTCCTGCAGAGCCTGGGCTCTGATCCTTGGAGCTGACACTGCAGCCTCCAGTCCTGCTCTCAGGGGCTCTCCACTCTGCTGCTCCTGGTCGTCTCCTTGGAAGGTTTCCTCGCTGCCTCTGGTTCCTCCTCCAGCACCTCCATAATGTCCCCCTGACTGAGGCAGAAGTTACAGCAAAGGTAGGTTTTACCTCCAGTGCTTTTAGAAATATTGCTCTCCACCTGCCTTCATAATTCTGAAGGAGCTTTCTATGACAGCTCTTGCAGGAGAGTGATGGCAGTTAAATGGAGCTTCAACTGGATTCCTCACAGGTTCTCCTTATATGGCGTGAGGAGCGTGATTGGCTGTTCCAGGCATGGATAACCACCATCGCCAAGCATCACATACTGGTTTGGTGGGTAGAGGGAGTGGGTGTAAACAGGACAATTTTTTAGAACAGTGGAATCATGGATACCCAATAAGAATATCTGTAACAATCTTGGTTCTGTTGTTTTTCTTTAAGTTTTCTGTTTCAAGTTTAGCCAGGTTTTTCATTGTTTTCTAGCTTTTTTTGGTGTGTCTGGATTCATTTAAGTTGCTTAGGTTTTTCTGTCTGTCCTCTGCTGCCTCCTTGTGTTCTTTTCCCTTGGCTTCCTCGTCAGCTCTAATCACACCTGTTCCCTATCAGCTCGTTAACTCTACCTTTGTTCAGTCAGCCATAAATACTCTCCCTCTGCAGTCCCTCTTTGCTGGTTCCTCGTCTTACCTTTCCTCACCCTGGCTCCTTGATGGTTTTCCCCTGATGTCTCCATGGTTCTGGTTAGTGTTTGATTTTTAAGTTGGATTTTTGGATACCTGTTTTGTTTGCCTGAACTCTCATTAAACCCTCCAAGAACTCACCTCTGCCTCTCAGCTTCTGCTTTTGGGTCCAATCTAAAACCTTTACACCAAATCGTGACAATATCAAGAAATCTAGTGGTGTGGTCACATATGGCTTGGATTTGAACTGAATGCAATAATTTGAGGTTAAAGCTACAGTGTGTAATTACAGGGATATACAGTCAGAAATGTAATATATTATACATAACTATGTTAATCATCATCTACGAGCTCAGCCTCTTAACCTTAATATTTGCATTGCCTTAGAATTCGTTATTTATAATCACATAGGAGCGGGTCTCGCAGCCATGGAGGCAGACATCTTTGCGCTATGGCAGCGCAGAACCAACAAACTAGCGATTGCGAGATCGCCCATTACGCTCGAAAGTAACTACGGCAAGTTGAGAGAGATGAACTGAGAACACAGACTAATGAAATACTATCTGTAAAATTATCTATGTAAACAAACCATCACTTGAGAAGGTAGGTGATGCAGACATTGTGGAAGACATTTTGTCCCGTAACGCTCGCCGTACTGTTGGGGGGGGAGAAGCGGTGGGGGGGAGATGTTCATGTTGCTGCGGTCTGCAGTCTGGACGTTAGATGTCGCTGGAAATTACACACTGTAGCTTTAAAATAACATTCTGTGTTTTCTTTAGGCGGCTTGATCTGGATGCCATCAATGCTGCCAACCCCATTTTTGCAGGCAGTGGATCCAGAAAGTTGCTGGAAGCCAGCTGCTACCTCAGCCAGCTGGTTTCCATGGGGGAAGAGGATCACACTGTTTTTCAGGCCTAGAATACCCTCTGCCACCCTGTGGACAATGTAGCAGATGGTGGAATATCAAAGGATCTGGAAACAACACGATAGGAGAAAGAATATGTGGTTCATCTAAAAATAAAAGTGTTAAGTCTGTGTAAGTGCTTATTTTGTTAATATTTACTGTTTTTTTTTATGTTCAATACATTTTTGTTAAATTGTTTTATTGTATTCTGTATTGTAGTGTTTAAGCCAGTGATTCAAAAAGGTTTATGGAAAAAAATTCTATAAAGCTTTACCAACATGAAATAAAAGAGGTAATAAATTATTGGTAAAGGAAGCTCGAAAAACTTGGATGTAGTTGTGTGATATTTTTGATTTAGGTCAAATAATTTAGGCAATATAAAATCAGTTTAAAAAGGTTTTAACTTTGCCCAGCAGATGGTTAACACACTTACTGCCCGATGTCTGGCCAAGAAAAGAAGAGCCAATCTCCTAAAACGTCTCCTCCTCAGTTCCTCTCTCCTTCTTATTTTAAGATTTACAATAATTAATTCCCAAACATTAAATCTTTCATCAGATTTGATCAGAATCTAAGGTATCCAAAATGCTACATGTTGTGTTTGGTGAAGGAGTTCAATTCAATTCAGTTTATTTATATAGCGCCAAATTCACAACACATGTCATCTCAAGGCACTTTACAGTTCAACCAGATCCTACAGTCAAATTGATACAAAGTTTTCTATCTAAGGAAAACCAGTTGATTGCATTGACTCATTGACTCAAATACAATCCCTCACACTAAGCATGCTTGTAGCGACAGTGGAGAGGAAAAACTCCCTTTTAACAGGAAGAAACCTCCAGCAGAACCAGGCTCAGTGTGAGCGGCCATCTGCCAAGGCCGACTGGGGTTCAAGGAGACAGAAGCAGAGATACAAGAAGCAGAGATACAAAAAGCAGCTGTAAAAGGCGGCCCCGTCCAGGAAACACACAGCCAGGCAGACGAGCTCCAAGGCAGCTCCCATGCCAGAGGATGAAGAGAGCACATCCACCCAGCCACGGCCAGAGAAACAGGACCACACTGGAAGACAGGCCGATCTCCAACATCTACAAACAAGGGTGTTGATGGAAGCAGCACAGCTGATGTTTCTTTCCTGGATGACGTCACAGCCAAACAGGAACAGACGAGGCAAAGCTACTCTGAGGAAAAGCAGAGAGAGCAGAAGGTTAGAGATTGAACAAACAGATTCTGCAGAATAGGAGAACAGAGAGAGAATGAAGCAGAATGATGAAATGGGGGTCCCTATGTCCTCCAAAAGTCTAAGCCTATAGCAGCATAACTATAGAGAGAGAGCTCAGGATAACCTGAGTCACCCTAACTATAAGCTTTATCAAAAAGGAAAGTTTTAAGCCTAGTCTTAAAAGTAGACAGAGTGTCTGCCTCACGGACTAAAACTGGTAGTTGGTTCCACAGGAGAGGAGCCTGATAACTAAGATCTGCCTCCCATTCTACTTTTAGAAATTCTAGGAACCACTAGTAAACCTGCAGATTGAGAGCGAAGTGCTCTGTTAGGAACATAAGGAACAATCAGATCTCTGATATAAGATGGAGCTTGGCCATTTAAGGCTTTATATGTGAGAAGGAGGATTTTAAATTCTATTCTGGATTTAACAGGAAGCCAATGAAGAGAAGCCAGGATAGGAGAGATATGATCTCTCTTTTTAATTTTCATCAGAACTCTGGCTGCAGCATTTTGGATCAGCTGAAGGCTTTTAACTACAGTTTGTGGACTTCCTGATAGTAAAGAATTACAATAGTCCAGCCTTGAAGTAACAAATGTATGGACTAGTTTCTCAGCATCACCCCTGGACAGGAGATTTCTAATTTTTGCAATGTTCCTCAGATGAAAGAAGGAAATTCTAGAAACCTCTTTGATCTGGGATTTAAATGACAGGTCCTGATCAAAAACAACACCAAGATTTTTTACTTTATTATCTGAAATCAGTTTAATCCCATCCAAATGAAGTGACTGGCTAATCAGCTTCTTTTTCAGAGACTCTGGTCCAAAGACTATAACTTCTGTTTTGTCTGCATTCAGAAGCAGAAAGTTAAGAGTCATCCAGGTTTTTATGTCTTCAAGACATGCTTGTAATCTATGTAATGGGTTAGCTTCATCTGGATTTATAGACAGATATAGCTGGGTATCATCAGCATAACAGTGGAAATTAATCCCATGCTGTCTAATAACTCTACCAATTGGGAGCATGTATAAAGTAAAGAGAATTGGTCCTAGCACTGATCCCTGTGGTACTCCACAGGTAACCTTTGAGTGTGTTGAAGATCTATCTTTAACATAAACAAACTGAATTCGATCAGATAGATAAGATTTAAACCAGTCTAGTGCTGTTCCTTTAATTCCAACAAAATATTCAAGTCTTTCTAAAAGAATATTATGGTCAACTGTATCAAATGCAGCACTAAGATCCAACAGGACGAGCACAGATACAAGTCCATTATCTGAGGCCATGAGAATATCATTAGTGACTTTCACCAGAGCTGTTTCAGTGCTATGATGAGCTCTAAAGCCAGACTGAAACTCTTCAAAAAGTTCATTATGGTGTAAGTGGTCGCAAACTTGTTTGGCAACTACTTTCTCAAGAATTTTGGATAAGAAAGGAAGATTGGATATAGGTCTATAATTAACCAAGTCATCTGGGTCAAGAGACGGTTTCTTAAGCAGAGGTTTAATTACAGCAACCTTAAAAGCTTTAGGTACATATCCCTGTAACAGAGATAGATTAATCACATCTAAAATGGAGGAGGAGATCAAAGGGAATACCTCCTTAAATAACCTGGTTGGAACTGGATCTAACATACAAGTTGAAGGCTTAGATGAAGACAATAATTTTGCTAATTCAGAAAGTTCAACTGGATCAAAGCAGTCTAAACCCGGTTCAGAGTCACAGCATTTGGAAAGCATCCCTCACATGCAAGCATTTCCGTGACATTGCATCTCACCAATCATTCCAGAACAAAGCAGAGCTCTGTTGGTTGGACACTATGTTTGCTTAAATGTTTAAACCTCTCGTTTTTAAAATAATTGTTTGTTGCTATAATACACAACATTTAAGCAAATCTTAAAATGTAATTTAATATTGCTGGCTTCACATATATTTTTTTTTTTTAACTTTAAAGGCACATCTACACAAACACACAATTTAAAATGCTCCAAGAAGTAACAGTGGCTTTCAAATGACTTCATACTCCCTGATTGATCCTAATCACATTTTGCTGACGTTACAATTGCTAAAGAAAATATGTTGTATTGGAGGTTTCTGAGAAATACTACAACTTAATGTGTTTTTATGACAGTGTGGGCACTTTAATCTGTTTACACCAGGGGTGTCAAACTGGTTCCAGAAAGGGTTGTGTGGCTGCAGGATTTCTTTCCAATAGCACACCAGACTCCATTCATCTCATCAAGTCATCATGTTAGGACTGGACTCACTTGATGAGATGACAGTAGTGATGTTAGGCTCGTTCCGGTCAGCTAGAAACGGCTTTAATCTTTTTGAGGCAGAGGTTTTTCTGGGAATGTTCCGATCTTACCCCCTTCACGTGACAAGGGTTCATTACGTCATACCTTGTTTAGAGCTGCTGGGAAAACTCAAACTGGGTGTTTCCACAATGCTTGTCAAGTGTTTAAATAGCATCAGAATCAAGGCTCAAACCGTGGGTTTGGAGAGAATCCCTCAGAGTGAGGACCAGTTGTTGCAAAGTGAGGACATTTTGCTAGTCCTCACTTGGTATTTTGCTAATGGTTAGGCTTAGGGCTAAGGTGTCAGTTGGTTAGGGTTAACGTGATGTATGCATTGGTAATGGTTAGTTTTAGGGTTATGGCAAAGAAAGGGTTGAAAATTACTAAAAATCAATGAAAGTCAATTGGAGTCAACACATGGTCACTATCACTATGATGGCAGAATGAATATGTGTGTGTATCTGTGTGGGTGTATGTGTGTGTGTGCAACTCCATGTAATACCTTACGGCCACAGTAGGTGGCAGTCTGCATCTGCAAATGGAATCAGAGGCAATGACTTGGCCAGCATGCCGATTGAGTGTGTCAGGGCTCCAGTCTGTGTGTCTGTTTTTTTGTGTTTGTCTCCCTTCCTCCAACAGGAGGCGCCTGGTTCTGGTCCGCCTCCTCACAGTTTTGGGTACTCTAGCCAAGCTGAGTTTTTGCTGAGTAAGACTGAGTTCTTGTCAACCTGAGTTTAAACTTTGTTTTTTGTCTTTGCTTCTCGGCACAGAGATTGGAGTCAAAGATTCTACAACTTCTCTGGAAATGTGAGTCAACAACCAGATCCTCTTCTCCAAATCCACAAATGAAATTTCCCACTGAGCCTGAACTAATCGCTGTGTCTTCCTCTCACCTTCCAGTTCCGGCTGAACAGAGTTCAGAGCAACACTGCACCATGCTTTATCTCTTCAATAAAAACTGTTAAACCTTTTCCCCTGGTCTCTCTGAATTGGTTTCTCTGCACGTGGGTCCGAGCTTTATATAAAACCATGACAGCTGGCATGTTGAACCGTCCATTCCACCTGCTCTTAGCAGCAATGATTTTATGGGGTTCTTTATAAATAAGATTGATCTTATTAAAAATAAGATCATAAGCACTCCTCTATCCCCGATTGTACCTGAGGTAGTCATGGAATCTAAACCGGGTTTAGACTGCTTTGATCCAATTGAACTTTCCGAATTAGCAAAATTATTGTCTTCATCTAAGCCTTCAACTTGTATGTTAGATCCAGTTCCAACCAGGTTATTTAAGGAGGTATTCTCTTTGATCTCCTCCTCCATTTTAGATGTGATTAATCTATCTCTGTTACAGGGATATGTACCTAAAGCTTTTAAGGTTGCTGTAATTAAACCTCTGCTTAAGAAACCGTCTCTTGACCAAGATGACTTGTTAATTATAGACCTATATCCAATCTTCCTTCCTTATCTAAAATTCTTGAGAAAGTAGTTGCCAAACAAGTTTGCAATCACTTACACCATAATGAACTTTTTGAAGAGTTTCAGTCTGGCTTTAGAGCTCATCATAGCACTGAGACAGCTCTGGTGAAAGTTACTAATGATATTCTCATGGCCTCAGATAATGGACTTGTATCTGTGCTCGTCCTGTTGGATCTCAGTGCTGCATTTGATACAGTTGACCATAATTTTCTTTTAGAAAGACTTGAATATTTTGTTGGAATTAAAAGAACAGCACTGGACTGATTTAAATCTTATCTATCTGATCGAATTCAGTTTGTTCATGTTAATGATAGATCTTCAACATGCTCAAAGGTTACCTGTGGAGTACCACAGGGATCGGTGCTAGGACCAATTCTCTTTACTTTATACATGCTCCCAATTGGTAGAGTTATTAGACAGCATGGGATTAATTTTCACTGTTATGCTGATGATACCCAGCTATATCTGTCTATAAATCCAGATGAAGCTAACCCATTGCATAGATTACAGGCATGTCTTGAAGACATAAAAACCTGGATGACTCTTAACTTTCTGCTTCTGAATGCAGACAAAACAAAAGTTATAGTCTTTGGACCAGTCTTTGAAAAAGAAGCTGATTAGTCAGTCACTTCATTTGGATGGGATTAAACTGAATTCAGATAATAAAGTAAAAAATCTTGTTATTTTTGATCAGGACCTGTCATTTAAATCCCATATTAAAGAGGTTTCTAGAATTTCCTTCTTTCATCTGAGGAACATTGCAAAATTTAGAAATCTCCTGTCCAGGGATGATGCTGAGAAACTAGTCCATGCATTTGTTACTTCAAGGCTGGACTATTGTAATTCTTTACTATCAGGAAGTCCACAAACTGTAGTTAAAAGCCTTCAGCTGATCCAAAATGCTGCAGCCAGAGTTCTGATGAAAATTAAAAAGAGAGATCATATCTCTCCTATCCTGGCTTCTCTTCACTGGCTTTCTGTTAAATCAAGAATAGAATTTAAAATCCTCCTTCTCACATATAAAGCCTTAAATGGCCAAGCTCCATCTGATATCAGAGATCTGATTGTTCCTTATGTTCCTAACAGAGCACTTCGCTCTCAATCTGCAGGTTTACTAGTGGTTCCTAGAATTTCTAAAAATAGAATGGGAGGCAGATCATTTAGTTATCAGGCTCCTCTCCTGTGGAACCAACTACCAGTTTTACTCCTTGATGCAGACACCCTGTCTACTTTTAAGGCTAGGCTTAAAACTTTCCTTTTTAATAAAGCTTATAGTTAGGGTGGCTCAGGTTATCCTGAGCTATCTCTTTAGTTATGCTGCTATAGGCTTAGACTTCTGGAGGACATAGGGACCCCCATTTCATCATTCTACTTCATTCTCTCTCTGTTCTCCTATTCTGCAGAATCTGTTTGTTCAATCTCTAACCTTCTGCTCTCTCTGCTTTTCCTCAGAGTAGCTTTGCCTCGTCTGTTCCAGTTTGGCTGTGACGGCATCCTGGAAAGAAACATCAGCTCTGTTGCTTCCATCAACACCCTTGTTTATAGATGCTGGAGATCGGCCTGTTTTCCAGTGTGGTCCTGTTTCTCTGACCGTGACTGAGTGGATGTGCTCTCTTCATCCTCTGGCATGGGAGCTGGCTCGGAGCTTGTCTGCCTGACTGTGCGTTTCCTGGACGGGGCCGCCTTTTACAGCTGCTTTTTGTGTCTCTGCTTCTGTCTCCTTGAACCCCAGTCGGCCTCAGCAGATGGCCGCTCACACTGAGCCTGGTTCTGCTGGAGGTTTCTTCCAGTTAAAAGGGAGTTTTTCCTCTCCACTGTCGCTACAAGCATGCTTAGTGTGAGGGATTGTATTTGAGTCAATGAGTCAATGCAATCAACTGGTAAGAATCAGGGCAAACTAAACTTCTGACTGGATGGATTTCTACAATCTATTCTAACGTCAATATAATCTCAAACATTTCTCCTCTGTTCACTAAAACTCCATCACTGATTCTTTGACCTGATTTAAAAATAAATGCTGGAACTACAAACTAAACCCTTTTCCTGTTATTGAATCTTTTGAGGCATCAAATATCAATAATATAAACATATACATAATATAATGATATAAACATATATATAAATAAATATCCATAATATTTATTATCTGAATATTGCTGCAGCATAACTGAATCAGAAATATCCTCCTTGTTTTTCCGGTTAAACAGCAAAGTTAGATCCACATCTATAAGCAGATCCTCTGATTTTCAAAATAAAATCGAGGGTGACCCGGATGTAGATGTAGCTGCGCATGCGCAATGAGCTGCTGGTAAAGATCGGGTAGCATTAGCAGCATTAGCATTAGAATCTAAGGTATCCAAAATGCTACATGTAGTGTTTGGTGAAGGAGTCACAGCATTTGGAAAGCATCCCTCACATGCAAGCATTTCTGTGACATTGCATCTCACCAATCATTCCAGAACAAAGCAGAGCTCTGTTGGTTGGACACTATGTTTGCTTAAATGTTTAAACCTCTCGTTTTTAAAATAATTGTTTGTTGCTATAATACACAACATTTAATCAAATCTTAAAATGTAATTTAATATTGCTGGCTTCACATATATTTTTTTTTTTTAACTTTAAAGGCACATCTACACAAACACACAATTTAAAATGCTCCAAGAAGTAACAGTGGCTTTCAAATGACTTCATACTCCCTGATTGATCCTAATCACATTTTGCTGACGTTACAATTGCTAAAGAAAATATGTTGTATTGGAGGTTTCTGAGAAATACTACAACTTAATGTGTTTTTATGACAGTGTGGGCACTTTAATCTGTTTACACCAGGGGTGTCAAACTGGTTCCAGAAAGGGTTGTGTGGCTGCAGGATTTCTTTCCAATAGCACACCAGACTCCATTCATCTCATCAAGTCATCATGTTAGGACTGGACTCACTTGATGAGATGACAGTAGTGATGTTAGGCTCGTTCCGGTCAGCTAGAAACGGCTTTAATCTTTTTGAGGCAGAGGTTTTTCTGGGAATGTTCCGATCTTACCCCCTTCACGTGACAAGGGTTCATTACGTCATACCTTGTTTAGAGCTGCTGGGAAAACTCAAACTGGGTGTTTCCACAATGCTTGTCAAGTGTTTAAATAGCATCAGAATCAAGGCTCAAACCGTGGGTTTGGAGAGAATCCCTCAGAGTGAGGACCAGTTGTTGCAAAGTGAGGACATTTTGCTAGTCCTCACTTGGTATTTTGCTAATGGTTAGGCTTAGAGCTAAGGTGTCAGTTGGTTAGGGTTAACGTGATGTATGCATTGGTAATGGTTAGTTTTAGGGTTATGGCAAAGAAAGGGTTGAAAATTACTAAAAATCAATGAAAGTCAATTGGAGTCAACACATGGTCACTATCACTATGATGGCAAAATGAATATGTGTGTGTATCTGTGTGGGTGTATGTGTGTGTGTGCAACTCCATGTAATACCTTACGGCCACAGTAGGTGGCAGTCTGCATCTGCAAATGGAATCAGAGGCAATGACTTGGCCAGCATGCCGATTGAGTGTGTCAGGGCTCCAGTCTGTGTGTCTGTTTTTTTGTGTTTGTCTCCCTTCCTCCAACAGGAGGCGCCTGGTTCTGGTCCGCCTCCTCACAGTTTTGGGTACTCTAGCCAAGCTGAGTTTTTGCTGAGTAAGACTGAGTTCTTGTCAACCTGAGTTTAAACTTTGTTTTTTGTCTTTGCTTCTCGGCACAGAGATTGGAGTCAAAGATTCTACAACTTCTCTGGAAATGTGAGTCAACAACCAGATCCTCTTCTCCAAATCCACAAATGAAATTTCCCACTGAGCCTGAACTAATCGCTGTGTCTTCCTCTCACCTTCCAGTTCCGGCTGAACAGAGTTCAGAGCAACACTGCACCATGCTTTATCTCTTCAATAAAAACTGTTAAACCTTTTCCCCTGGTCTCTCTGAATTGGTTTCTCTGCACGTGGGTCCGAGCTTTATATAAAACCATGACAGCATGCATGTTGAACCGTCCATTCCACCTGCTCTTAGCAGCAATGATTTTATGGGGTTCTTTATAAATAAGATTGATCTTATTAAAAATAAGATCATAAGCACTCCTCTATCCCCGATTGTACCTGAGGTAGTCATGGAATCTAAACCGGGTTTAGACTGCTTTGATCCAATTGAACTTTCCGAATTAGCAAAATTATTGTCTTCATCTAAGCCTTCAACTTGTATGTTAGATCCAGTTCCAACCAGGTTATTTAAGGAGGTATTCTCTTTGATCTCCTCCTCCATTTTAGATGTGATTAATCTATCTCTGTTACAGGGATATGTACCTAAAGCTTTTAAGGTTGCTGTAATTAAACCTCTGCTTAAGAAACCGTCTCTTGACCAAGATGACTTGGTCAATTATAGACCTATATCCAATCTTCCTTCCTTATCTAAAATTCTTGAGAAAGTAGTTGCCAAACAAGTTTGCAATCACTTATACCATAATGAACTTTTTGAAGAGTTTCAGTCTGGCTTTAGAGCTCATCATAGCACTGAGACAGCTCTGGTGAAAGTTACTAATGATATTCTCATGGCCTCAGATAATGGACTTGTATCTGTGCTCGTCCTGTTGGATCTCAGTGCTGCATTTGATACAGTTGACCATAATTTTCTTTTAGAAAGACTTGAATATTTTGTTGGAATTAAAAGAACAGCACTGGACTGATTTAAATCTTATCTATCTGATCGAATTCAGTTTGTTCATGTTAATGATAGATCTTCAACATGCTCAAAGGTTACCTGTGGAGTACCACAGGGATCGGTGCTAGGACCAATTCTCTTTACTTTATACATGCTCCCAATTGGTAGAGTTATTAGACAGCATGGGATTAATTTTCACTGTTATGCTGATGATACCCAGCTATATCTGACTATAAATCCAGATGAAGCTAACCCATTGCATAGATTACAGGCATGTCTTGAAGACATAAAAACCTGGATGACTCTTAACTTTCTGCTTCTGAATGCAGACAAAACAAAAGTTATAGTCTTTGGACCAGTCTTTGAAAAAGAAGCTGATTAGTCAGTCACTTCATTTGGATGGGATTAAACTGATTTCAGATAATAAAGTAAAAAATCTTGTTTTTTTTGATCAGGACCTGTCATTTAAATCCCATATCAAAGAGGTTTCTAGAATTTCCTTCTTTCATCTGAGGAACATTGCAAAATTTAGAAATCTCCTGTCCAGGGATGATGCTGAGAAACTAGTCCATGCATTTGTTACTTCAAGGCTGGACTATTGTAATTCTTTACTATCAGGAAGTCCACAAACTGTAGTTAAAAGCCTTCAGCTGATCCAAAATGCTGCAGCCAGAGTTCTGATGAAAATTAAAAAGAGAGATCATATCTCTCCTATCCTGGCTTCTCTTCACTGGCTTCCTGTTAAATCAAGAATAGAATTTAAAATCCTCCTTCTCACATATAAAGCCTTAAATGGCCAAGCTCCATCTGATATCAGAGATCTGATTGTTCCTTATGTTCCTAACAGAGCACTTCGCTCTCAATCTGCAGGTTTACTAGTGGTTCCTAGAATTTCTAAAAATAGAATGGGAGGCAGATCATTTAGTTATCAGGCTCCTCTCCTGTGGAACCAACTACCAGTTTTACTCCTTGATGCAGACACCCTGTCTACTTTTAAGGCTAGGCTTAAAACTTTCCTTTTTAATAAAGCTTATAGTTAGGTTGGCTCAGGTTATCCTGAGCTATCTCTATAGTTATGCTGCTATAGGCTTAGACTTCTGGAGGACATAGGGACCCCCATTTCATCATTCTACTTCATTCTCTCTCTGTTCTCCTATTCTGCAGAATCTGTTTGTTCAATCTCTAACCTTCTGCTCTCTCTGCTTTTCCTCAGAGTAGCTTTGCCTCGTCTGTTCCTGTTTGGCTGTGACGGCATCCTGGAAAGAAACATCAGCTCTGTTGCTTCCATCAACACCCTTGTTTATAGATGCTGGAGATCGGCCTGTTTTCCAGTGTGGTCTTGTTTCTCTGACCGTGACTGAGTGAATGTGCTCTCTTCATCCTCTGGCATGGGAGCTGGCTCGGAGCTTGTCTGCCTGACTGTGCGTTTCCTGGACGGGGCCGCCTTTTACAGCTGCTTTTTGTGTCTCTGCTTCTGTCTCCTTGAACCCCAGTCGGCCTCAGCAGATGGCCGCTCACACTGAGCCTGGTTCTGCTGGAGGTTTCTTCCAGTTAAAAGGGAGTTTTTCCTCTCCACTGTCGCTACAAGCATGCTTAGTGTGAGGGATTGTATTTGAGTCAATGAGTCAATGCAATCAACTGGTAAGAATCAGGGCAAACTAAACTTCTGACTGGATGGATTTCTACAATCTATTCTAACGTCAATATAATCTCAAACATTTCTCCTCTGTTCACTAAAACTCCATCACTGATTCTTTGACCTGATTTAAAAATAAATGCTGGAACTACAAACTAAACCCTTTTCCTGTTATTGAATCTTTTGAGGCATCAAATATCAATAATATAAACATATACATAATATAATGATATAAACATATATATAAATAAATATCCATAATATTTATTATCTGAATATTGCTGCAGCATAACTGAATCAGAAATATCCTCCTTGTTTTTCCGGTTAAACAGCAAAGTTAGATCCACATCTATAAGCAGATCCTCTGATTTTCAAAATAAAATCGAGGGTGACCCGGATGTAGATGTAGCTGCGCATGCGCAATGAGCTGCTGGTAAAGATCGGGTAGCATTAGCAGCATTAGCTTAGCTTGTGTGTGGAGTCATTTTAGAGAGGCTGGTAATCTGGGAGTGTTTGCAGTGAGAATGTCTTCAGTCCAGCTTCAAGGAGAGTTTATCACCGAGCAGTTAACTCCTGCTGAAGAAACATTCACGGAGTTTAAAGGGAGTTTGGTCAATTCGGAGGAAAAGATGGACGATCAACATCTACTGCTGGATTTCACCAGGACCCCCCAGATCATCTTACACCGGATAGGTAGGAAACACCTGATAGAAACGATTCCCTGATGATGCACACTGTGGATTTTAGCCTCATCTGATTGGAAAACTGAGATCAGGGGAGACCAAGATGCTAAGCTAAAGCTAACTTCCGGTTGATAGTGAGTTCACGATGTTGTGCTAAAAAATCTGTAGTGAAGTTAGTTTCAAGTTGGATATTCGATATTCGCGCTCCGCGGGCCAAGCGGTGTTTAGCTCGCGGCTGATCCGATTTATGTTCGCTAATGTCGGCCAGCAGTTCACCAGCGCTCCCTTCCCAAGCGCGGTGCTTCACTTAGGGACCGTCAACAAATTCCCGAACCAAACAGTGCTGACATAAAAATATTAATAAATGTCTTTCCTTGTGACCAACTAACATATAAAGTGCTAATTCATGCTTTTACATTAGATAAATTACATTTTATTTAATTTTAAAGCCATAATCAATGTTTAAACAGTTTAAATATTAAATAATATAATCTTTTCTTCAATAGCTCCCAGGTCATGTGACCTATTGACCCAAAATCAGTGTGAAATTGTTCTACTAGTCTCTGTAGATGAGGCACACTTATTTGATTTTCATTTTAAAAATTTTTTATTATTTAGGAATTTGTTTTGTAAAAATTGAGATTTTTTCGTCAATAGTTTCCTAGTTTGAAATTGTTCTGCTAGTCTGAGTCCAAAGGGCACACTTATTTGTTTTTCATTTTAACCATTTTTTTGTTTTTTAATGAAATGTGGGACTTTACTTCCATAGATTCCAAGTTATGTCACCTATGCATTTGCAGCTAGTTGCAGCTTTGGCTATCTTGCCTCTTTTAAAGTATTTTGCTGGTCTGAATCTAAAAGAATCTAAAAGAAAGTTTTTAAAAATAAAATTTTAAACTTCATATGGCCTTCCTTGCATTGTCTGTAGTCACTTTTGCTGTGTTTATGTTGTTGTTTTCTGTCCATTGTCTTTGTTGGATTTCTCTTACATTTAGCATAATTTCCATGATGTGTTATTTCATCTTTCCTGATTTTAATCCCCTGCCCTTTCCTCATTTTGGTCCTCTGCTCTTTCCTCATTTGGTCCTCTGCTCTTTCCTCATTTTGGCCCTCTGCTCTTTCCTCATTTGGTCCTCTGCTCTTTCCTCATTTTGGTCCTCTGCTCTTTCCTCATTTGGTCCTCTGCTCTTTCCTCATTTTGGTCCTCTGCTCTTTCCTCATTTGGTCCTCTGCTCTTTCCTCATTTTGATCCTCTATCCTTTCCTCTGTTATATGCTCATTTTCATCCCCATATCCTGTTTCATGGTATTTTGTTTTGTGTAGTCAGCAGAATGTTCTTCGTCTGTAAAAATAAAGATATAGATACTAAATTAAATAAATAAAGAGACCCTTATTGGTGGAATAACAATAGGTTCCTACCATGCTTTGCATAGGGCAGGCCCCAATAAATAAATAGAACTAAGACAATTATTGCTAAGTTGATAGAACAAAGAAGCCCACTTACTGCTAACTTACTGACTTATTTAATTTTCAGTTAAACGGCTCTCCATATTTGGAGCACATTACATATAAAAAAATAAGCAAAAAAAAAAGTTAATAAAAGCTAAATGTCATGGTCTTGTTTCTGTTGTGCTTTACCTTGCTCCATGTTTCCTAGTTTTATGGTTTAATTCCTTTTTAAGTTGTAATTTTTAGATTTCTGTTAGTTCTCATGTTTTTTTGTTCTCTGTTGCCCTCTTGTGTGTTTGTGTGTGTGTATGTGTGTGTGTGTGTGTATGTGTGTGTGTGTGTGTGTGTGTGTATGTTCCTTTCCCCTTGGCTCCCTCGTTGTCTCCTCTCACACCTGCTCCTTGTCAGCTCGTTAGCCCTGCCTTTGTCTCAGTCAGCTATATATGTTCTCCCTCTGCTCTCACTCTTTGTTGGTTCCTTGTCTTTGCTGTCCTCCCATGCTGTTGTCCACCTACCTCGTCTCTCCCTGGCTCCTCGTGTTTGGTTTCCCCAGATGTCTCCGTAGTTCTGGTTTGCTTTTCATTATTAGTTGGATTTTTGGATTCCTGCTTTTTTTACTGTTTTTGCTCCATTAAACTGCAAGAAATCTCCTCAGCCTCTCCGCCTCTGCATTTGGGTCTTCAAACCACAACTAAACCCTGCCACTAACATAAACTGTACCTGCATGAAGGACCCTTGTCCGTACTCCTTGGCGATCTGAATACCAAATGACCTTCAACCACTTTCAATATTTTTTATCATTGGTTTGAAAAAGATAAAGAACCAGCAAGAACCATTGGTCATACGTTGGAACTGCCTCCGTAAAGCCTAAAGAAATGAAACCCTTCGTCATGGCATCAATGCCTCCTGCTGTTTGCCAAAGATTTTTATTTTTATCGCTCTGCCCTTTCCTGAAACGGCCCATTTTAACAAGAGCTAGCTTAAGCTAAAGAGCTTAATCCGAGAAGGACTTCGCTGCAGCAAACAGAATAGGTCAGTGACAGACCACAGTCAGTCTCATACCTTATATGGAAATGGGACAGTTGCACAATTGCACTGAAGGGGGTGCTGTTTTCTACATTATCCACAGACTCACGATTTTTTAAAATTTTTTTTTATCTGTGATGTATGTTAACTTTTTGGGCGAAGTTTCAATCTCAGCATCTATTTTAACTTCTCTCTTATGTACTTCAGCGCAGCTCACAGTTTATAACAAATTCTGTAGCGTTCTGTGTACTTCTTAATCTCCTTCTTAGTTGCATCTTTTCAGGCTTGCTACTGCCTCTAGTGGCATGTGGGTGGTAACACAACTAATCTTATTACATTGCTAAATCAGAATGACACAACTTTATTTACTATTAATTCTGGCATAAGCAGTACTGTAAAAGATCAATTATCTTATAAAACACCTTTTTTATTTAAGTTTCTTAAGGATGTAGAGCTGATTAAATGACAAACAATACTTTTATACATTATGAATAATAATAACTAAATATATCCCTCAATTATAGGAGGAACAGAAGACATAAGGAGATGTTAAAAACAACATGATGAGCTATAATAAAAAATATAATTTGCAATGTATCAGTAAGAAATTACGGATACATTACCATAATGTATCGGTTCATTACAGATAATGTACGGTAGGGCTGGGTGATAATTCAATAAAGATATATATCGATCGATAGACGTGTGGCGCAATAGAAAAAAAGAGTGTCGATAAAAGTTCGATAAAGAAACGCAGTTTTCCTTCCTTCTCATTGTAGCCTATCATGTAGGTTTATGCTAGTCACTACTTCCTCCCAACCAATCACAATCGCGGACCCAGGCACGCCGTCACCAAGCGCCGCCCTCTCAAACCACAACACAGAGCACATGAAGATGTCGCAGCAAGGAGAGGCGGAGGAAATTGTTCCAAAGAAGGGTTTTTGTAGTTTGCCAGTCTGGCAGTATTTCGGTCATGGCAAGTCGGACAAAAAACAAACCACAGTCATCTGTAAAATGTGTCGGGAACCAGTGAAAACCAAGTCTGATAACACAACCAACTTTTTTTTTAATCATCTCAGCCGCTCACACCTGCAGGAGTACGAGCTGTGTAGGCCCCGGCGCGGCTCTCCTCCGAGGAATATTCGGGAATTTCGGGGGGAAAAAAAAAAGGGTTAGTTGATTTGGGTTTTTGTTCTTGTTGAGTGGAGTTTACATGGTAGCCTAGTCCTACAATCTTTTAATTACCACAAGCTGGTGGTGTACTATTCCCACCCAAATAGGGTATTCTATTTATTTATTTGTTGTATTTATTTTGGTCACTTTAGTTTATTCTTTGTCAGTATTTAATAACATAACTCGGGTCTCTTAAGTTATTTTTCCTTAAAACAATTCTGTTATGGTTAAAAAAGTTGGTTAAAGGAATAGTACACCCAAAACATGATTAGCCTTCATTTTCTACTCACCCCCATGCTGAACAACACTCTGGCGTACTTTTTTGATATCTCAAATGCATCTGGAGATCTGGGAGGCTTCTTGCTGTCTGCTGACATTCAAATAATGGAGGTCTATGGTGCCCGAGGCAGAAAGGTCCATAAAAGTCCACAAAAAACGTGTCAATATTCCTCCATACTGCTCGTCCAATGTATTCCAAGTGTCCTGAGTGGGTAGCGTCCATAATTTACTCGAAACAAAGTCATTTAGAATGTTTTTAGAGCATAAACAGTAGTGTATAGGATTTCCTAAAAGCGCGTTCACGAGTCTACGGAAACCGCGGCAGACCAAACCAGATGAAAGTGTGCATTCAGCATCTGCTCTGCCGATAATGCAAGCGTAGAAGAAGAAATGTGCTGTTTACCTGTGCAAAGAAAGAAACAACGAAAGAAAAATGTCAGAGGACGTCAGTGTTGAGGAATAGCATGAGTTCTTTGCCGAGCTGAATGCACACTTTCATCTGGTTTGGTCTGCCGCAGTTTCCGTGAACTCGCAGGGGCATCCTTCAGAACAGACACTACTTAACGTTGTAATTGTACCTTTGGTTTAGATTTTTACTGTTAAGAGATAAATAAACCTTTACTGTTTAAAATTTAAATCATCATTCATCTATACTGCTGCTAAAGACCAACTAGCTGCAAATGCATAGGTGACATAACTTGTAATCTATAGAAGTAAAGTCCCACATTTCATTAAAAAACAAAAAAATGGTTAAAATGAAAACAAATAAGTGTGCCCTTTGGACTCAGACTAGCAGAACAAATCCAAACTAGGAAACTATTGACAAAAAAAAATACATTTTTACAAAACAAATTCCTAAAAAATAAAAAATGAGTTAGAATGAAAATCAAATGAGTGTGCCTCATCTACAGAGACTAGTAGAACAATTTCACACTGATTTTGGGTCAATAGGTCACATGACCTGGGAGCAATAGAAGAAAAGATTATATTATTTAATATTTAAATTGTTTAAATATTGATTATGGCTTTAAAATTCAATAAAATGTAATTTACCTAATGTAAAAGCAGGAATTAGCACTTTATATGTTAGTTGGTCACAAGGAAAGACATTTATTAATATTTTTATGTCAGCACTGTTTGGTTCGGGAATTTGTTGACGGTCCCTAAGTGAAGCACCGAGCGTTTGGGAAGGGAGCGGTGGTGAACTGCTGGCCGACATTAGCATACATAAATCGGATGAGCCGCGATCTAAACGCCGCTTCGCCCGCGGAGCGCGAATTTCGAATATCCAACTTGAAACTAACTTCACTGCGGTACATTTGCTCCAGTTAAGCCTCTTGTTTATTCCTCTGGTACACTGCGATCGGAGAAAGCCGCTCCATTATTTCGAGTGCTCCCGTATTAGAGACTTTACAGTAAAAACACGGCGAGAGAAAACGGCTACGTCATGTACCGACTTCCTGTTTTGAAAATACAAGTGTAGGCCTAGATATTTATTTTTATTGATATTTAATTATCCTATATACAAACAAAGGATGTTTAGAAACTTCATATACAAAACTAAAAGGCGTATCTCATGAAACCAGAGCAGCACCTTGATCCCTTATAGATGTTGTGCCACTTCATTACTAAACCTGGAAACTCACTCTATAAAGGCTATTAATAGACTTGAAATGCAAAAATATAAAAGGTGTTACTGAAGCCAGTGGAGAACTATGATCCAACACTGATTTGTTTTATTTATTCATACAAAAATGCATAAAATTAGATATTAAAGATTTGAAATGCAAAACTTAAAGGTGTAAATTTTGAAGCGAATAGAGTGCTATGATCCAACACTGACTTTGAGTCATTTGATCTCGTGTCCTTGAAGCTATTAATCAAAATGCTAATATTTCCATATAATAAACTTATTTAAAGCTACAGTGTGTAATTTTTAGCGACATCTAACGTCCAGACTGCAGACCGCAGCAACATGAACATCTCCCCCCACCGCTTCTCCCCCCCAACAGTACGGCAAGCATTACGGGACAAAATGTCTTCCACGACGTCCGCATCACCTACCTTCTCAAGTGATGAGGTTTGTTTACATAGATAATTTTACAGATAGTATTCTCAGGCATAATACTACCATCTATTGTTCAGTACCGTCTCAGTTCATCTCTCTCAGCTTGCCGTAGTTACTTTCGAGCGTAATGGGCGATCTCGCAATCGCTAGTTTGTTGGCTCTGCGCTGCCGTAGCGCAAAGATGTCTGCCTCCATGGCTGTGAGACCCGCTCCTATGTAATTATAAATAACGAATTCTAAGGCAACGCAAATATTACGGTTAAGAGGCTGAGCTCGTAGATGATGATAAATAACATAGTTATGTATAATATATTACATTTCTGACTGTATATCCCTGTAATTATTACACACTGTAGCTTTAAAATAATGTGAGATTTAAATGGAGAAATAAAAGGCGTAACTTTTTAAGAAGGTGGAGTATAAATATCCAACACTAATTATTGAAGTCTCCTCCAACCTGAAGGGGGAAGCCATGTTTTTACGGTGGAGAACCATGGTCTACGACTTGGAAGGACTGATTCTCATCCCGGCTGCTTCACATTGTGCTCTGAACCACACCAGTGCATGCTGTAGGTTTCTGCAGGAGGCAGCCACGGTACCAGGTAGCATTTCAGCCACTGCTGAAATGCTACCTGGTACCGTAGTTAGAACTTTAAGAACTAAAGTCTTTTTCTCTGCTTTCTGGGATGTTTTGTATTTTTGAGATCTTAAACAGTCCAGGCGGTGAGGCGATATGCTACTGTAAGCTTGTTTTTCTTGGGTTAGGGTTAGGGTTAGGGTTAGGGTTAACCCTATTGGGTGACGACATCTAGAAGGGTTGTAATATCAGATGTGTTAATTTAATCCCATTTTTGAATTGGTGGCTTTAAGCATTAGACTTGCAGCCACGATATGTGGAAAAACAGAGAAATAAGAGAGCTCTTTAAAAGCCAAAGTGTGATTCAGAGAACTGTGTAACACCCCTCCTAAAACACCTTCACTGGATCCATAAAGCAGCAGATCCACTTCAAGATCCTCCACCTCATTTTAAAGCTTTCAATAACCTTTGAAAGCATATTTGTTTTAATGTAGGTGCTGATAAATCAACTTTATTATTGCTATATGTTATTATTATTATTGTTATTATCAAAAAAGGGAAAAAATACAATTTATGAATGTGATTATATATATCCCAGTTCATTATAATTGTATAACTATGTTTCTAATCTATATTAATCGTTTCACCCCAAATTGTCCAAGTGTTCATGTCATGCATCCTTATATTGTGTCAGGAGAGTGATAGCAGAGATGCTAGAGAAGGTGGAGAAAACAAACAGAGAAAAACTACTAGAAAACACGCTGTCACACCTGTCCGCTCTATGGTGTCCTTGTTCAATGTGTATGGAAGTAAATCTGAAGTTAATCATTGTCACTAGATCTATATAGTTGAAATTTTATTTGATATTTTCATTTCAAGCTAAAAATTCACATTACTATTTCATAGTTAATACATTTTCAATACCTGTTTTTTTTTTTCAGTTTGACTTTTCAGTTTTAAAAAAAGCAGCATATAAAAAATTCAGCCTTTCAAAATTCAAACTCAATATTTTTTCAGCAACTGATATTAGGGTGGCTCAATTTCACTCTTAAATTCAGCGTCTATATTGAATGTAAAAAGCGAAGGGTTACTTCATGTGGGGTTCCCCAAGGGTCCATCCTGGGTCCCCTCCTATTCAATATCTACATGCTCCCTCTTGCTCAGTTAATAAAAAACAACAACATCAGCTACCATAACTATGCAGACGACACACAGCTTTACATCACTATGTCACCAGGTGACTATGAACCAATTCAAGCACTGAGGAAATGCTTAGAAGAAATCAATGCCTGGATGTGTCATAATTTTCTTTAACTGAATAAAAACAAAACTGAAGTAATAATCTTTGGACCAATAGAGGAGAGATCTAAAGTTAGCACGCAGCTTCAGTCGCTTCAGCTAGTAACCACTGATCAGGCCTGAAATCTAGGTGTAGTGCTGGATTCAGACTTGAACCTCCAAAAGCATTTTAAAGACAATTACAAGGTCGGCTTTCTATCACCTGAAGAACATTTCCAGGATTAAAGGACTAATGTCTCAGCATGATCTGGAAAAACTAATCCATGCGTTTATTTTTAGTCGAATTGTTTACTGCAACGGTGTTTTCACAGGTCTGCCTAAAAAGTGGATCAGACAGCTGCAGCTGATCCAGAACGCTGCTGCCCGTGTCCTCACTAAGACTAAGAAAGTAGAGCACATCACCCCGGTTCTAAAGTCCTTACACTGGCTCCCTGTATCTCAGAGAATAGACTTTAAAATACTTCTGTTAGTCTATAAATCTCTGAATGGTATAGCACCTAAGACTAAAAACACATTTATTTAGGATTGCCTTCAACTATTCTAGTTAAACAGTTCAACTAAAACATATTTTCTTTAATCCAACTGTTTGTTTCTGTATTTTTTTATTTTATTTAATTTTTTTATTTTTTTTTACTTTTTTCCTACTTGCTTTGATTCTGTTTTATCTTCCTGTATTTTAATCATGTAAAGCACTTTGCATTGTCTTTGTACTGAATTGTGCTATACAAATAAATTTGCCTTGCCTTCAGGTCACAGACATTAGCAATGGATTGTGGTGTCCAACACCCAGCTAATCCCGTTACAATACTTGCCTACAATTGCAACTTGCTGCAATAATACAGAAAAATGAAAGCAATAAACTCACCGATGCGTTAGCGTTAGCTTGCATGACCGCATCTGTGATGCTGGTTTTCCTTCAGTATGAGCGCCAAAAACGCCCCGTCACGTGACTAAGAAACTGTAACGGGATTGGCTAGAAAATGGAACGGGATGAGCTTGAAGTGAGAATAACAAATACAGTTTCAAATATATAGATATAGTGACAATGAATTTTTTCTTAGGTTCAAAATGTTTCCTGAATATATTTTAACACAGAAAGCATAAGTACAAACATACACATTTATATTTCAGTGACATTTTTAATTTAAATCCCAGCGGCACAGATTTACTTCCATACATGTGCTCTTATAAACATCCTTGTACTTGATAATAGTGTTCATGACAGACAATCTGTGCTTTTTTAACTATTCTTTTTCTAACCGGTCATCCAGGGGAATTTAAGTCCCCTGAAAACATAGCCTCTGTTATCATTCAGTTCAGTTTATTTATACAGCGCCAATTCACAACTCATGTCATCTTAACCACTTTATAGAGACAATTCAGTCAGATTGGTTTAAAGTTTTCTATATAAAGAAATGCAATGCAGCAATGAAAAACAGGCCCATCTCCAACATCTATAAACAAAGGTGTTGATGGCAGCAGCACAGCTGATATTTCTCTCTAGGATGGAGTCACAGCCAAACAGGAACAGACCACATGAAGCTGTTATGATAAGAAAAATCAGAGAGAGCATAAAGTCAGAGGTTGTACTGGGCCTGGGCAAAAACTAGATTCCAGAAATGATTTCAAATCTTTTGTTGCGTGTAGTTTTAATGAAGTGTAATCTATTGTTTTTTTTTTTTTTTATGTAGCGGCACATTTTAGGCTCCCCAGAGTTTCATTGGCTGCAGTGTTACTCTCAGGTTGTAGTTTGGAAAGCGACAACTCAACACAAAATGGGAAAGGTTATAACTACACGTGAGAAGTTTGTTCTCAAAAAAGGAATAAAATCATCCGTTGTTAGGAACTGCAGGGCCTAAAGATCTCCGGCATAGTGGCAGATTTGCGGATTGCGTCAACTGTGGTTATATTAGAAGAAATGGGATTGTGTGTTGAAATGCATATTTTAAAACCATCAGAAAATGTTTCTGCTCCAGATAGTTAACAAGCTAGCTGTTAACTGATGCAGGGCTGCCGATAGCACATCACGGTAGTGATCTGAAAAGGGGTCCCTATGTCCTCCAGCAGTCTAAGCCTATAGCAGCATAACTATAGAGATAGCTCTGGATAACCTGAGCCACTCTAACTATAAGCTTTATCTAAAAGGGAAGTTTTAAGCATTGCCTTAAGAGCAGACAGGGTGTCTGCCTCACAGGCTAAAACTGGTATTTGGTTCCACAGGAGAGGAGCCTGATAACTAAAAGATCTGCCTCCCATTCAATTTTTAGAGCCACTAGTAAACCTGTAAATTGAGAGCCAAGTGCTCTGTTAGGAACATAAGGAACAATCATATCACTTATATCAGATGGATCTTGGTTTATTATAGCTTTATATGTGATAAGGAGCGGTTTCTGTCTCCCCAATTAACGCGGCCACTATGCACAATGGGACACTGGGGTCCGTGACTTTTGACGCAGGAAAAACGAAAGCTACTTCCAGTTAGCTTTCTTCTGGGATTTCACGTGAAACGTGGCCTCTCCTTGCAGATAGTGAACCCAGGGAAAGAGAAAGATTTAGCACAAGCTCTGAGTTTTAGACCATGAGTGATGTAGGGGCATTTCCTGTTGAAGTATCAGCCTCCTCAATCAGCTGATTGGTCCATGTGTGAGCTGGCCGCCTATACGGTGGGCAGTTCCAGAACTTTCCAGAGAATCTTTTGTTCTCTTTGTGAAAAAGGAAAGGGGGATGGTTTTAGATGTTCATCCAATTGATTTGGGCTCTCTTGTGGCAATATATCCCAACAAAGGCATGCCTGTAATCTATGTAATGGGTTAGCTTCATCTGGATTTGTAGACAAATATAGCTGGGTATCATCAGCATCGCATTGGAAATTGTTCCCATGCCAAAATCTTGGTGTTATTTTTGATCAGGACCTGTCATTTAAATCCGATATCAAAGAGGTTTCTAGAATTTCCTTTCATCTGCAGAATATAGCAAAAAAGTAGACTCACCCCTGTCCAGGGGTGATGCTGAGTCTAGATTTATAATTCAAACAAATTTTACAGAAAAAAACAGCAAAGCCCTTTTTTTCCTGCTGATTGCAACATTTTAGGAAAACATGAGAAAGCTGCTCCAAAAGGCTTTGTCATTTAGGCCTGTTTTTCTCTTTCATACCATAATAGGTATTTTTGATACGATAGAAGAGAGAAATTTCATTTTTGGAAATCTGCTGAACCCCTGACACATTGAGCTGGGGTATGTCTCTTCCAGGTAGAGGTGTACAGGAAGCGCTGCTGAGTTTAGCGTGTCTCACTACTTCCTCATTTGCCAGACAGTCACTGTAGTGTTGGATGTAAATGTTTTACTTTCCTTAATAATTGTTTGTGGGGAAATACATTTAGGCCAGAATGAACTTCATATCTTCAGGTTGCTTGATAGGATCCACTCGCTCCTCAACCTCAAGGAGAGAGTTTGGTGCTTTTATGTGAGGTGTCCTTTATTTAACCACCAATAGAACGCCTTTTTACTGTGTTTGTCTTTCCAGACCGCCTGCAGGATTATGTTGGAAAAGAGGAGGATTTCTCTGACCAGCAGCTCTGTGGACAGGAGAGGAAATCCAGTTTGGACCAAGAGGAGTCGGAACATCCGCAGATTAAAGAAGAGCATCAAAAGCCAGAACATCCCTGGATAAAAGAGGAAACCATGGAGCTCCCCATAAGTGAGCAAAAAGAGCAGCTTGTTCTGAAACAGAATATTAAAGATACAAGAGAGAAACATTTCCCATGTTTGACATGTGGAGAAAACTTTCTTAAAAAGAAGCATTTAATGATTCACATGAGAACTCACACAGGTCAGAAGTTTTATTGTCTGTCCTGTGGAAAATCTTTCACAAAGAAATCTAGACTTAATACACACATCAGAATTCACACAGGTGAGAAGCCTTTTGAATGTCTGACCTGTGGAAAAAGCTTCACTGACAAATATCATCTCATTAGACACATCAGAATTCACACTGGTGAGAAGCCTTTTGAATGTCCGTCCTGTGGAAAAAGCTTCACTAGGAAAGCTAGTCTTGATACACACATCAGAATTCACACTGATGAGAAGCCTTTTTCCTGTACCATTTGTAACAATAAATTTATTCAAAAGGGTAATTTGACTTCTCACATGAGAATTCACACAGGTGAGAAGCCTTTTGAATGTCTGTCCTGTGGAAAAAGCTTCACGTCCAAGTCTTATCTTAATAAACACATCAGAATTCACACAGGTGAAAAGCCCTTTTTCTGTAAAATTTGTAACAAGAATTTTACTAGAAAAGGTAGTTTGACTTCTCACATGAGAATTCACACAGGTGAGAAGCCTTTTGAATGTCTGTCCTGTGGGAAACGCTTTACTGACAAATCTTATTTTTATAGACACATCACAATTCACACTGGTGAGAAGCCTTTTAAATGTCTGTCCTGTGGGAAAGGCTTCACTAACAAATCTAGTCTTGATACACACATCAGAATTCACACTGGTGAGAAGCCTTTTGAATGTCCGTCCTGTGGGAAACGCATCACTGACAAATCTCATCTTGATAGACACATCAGAATTCATACTGGTGAGCAGCCTTTTGAATGTCTGTCCTGTGGAAAAAGCTTCACTCACAAATCTCATCTTGATAGACACGTCATAATTCACACTGGTGAGAAGCCTTTTCCCTGTACCATTTGCAACAATAAATTTAATCGAAAGTGTAGTTTGACTACTCACATGAGAATTCACACTGGTGAGAAGCCTTTTAAATGTCTGTCCTGTGGAAAAAGCTTCAATGACAAATCCTATTTTGATAGACACATCAGAATTCACACTGGTGAGAAGCCTTTTTCCTGTACCATTTGTAACAATAAATTTACTCAAAAGAGTCATTTGACTTCTCACATGAGAATTCATGGGCGTGAAGCCTTTGAATAAGTCACAGCAGTTAGATGCCACAGGAATGAACAGTAGAGATGTTTACCATGTTTGACTGGTGATAAAATGTCCATCTAGAAACTCCTTCACCTCATTACATTAGAAACTTACGGGTCAAAGTCCTTTTTTGAGGCAAGTTTTGATAAAGCCATTAATTAACAACTCTGTTTAAATAGAAACTAGAACAGATAAGGTGTTATATAGTAAATCTGGTAAATACTCAGGTCCTGGGTGAATATTTGGAAGTGAACATTTGAAAGTTAATCATTTTGGACCTGAGTCAATTAGAATTAAATGGCAAAAAATGTTCAAATTTATGATTTTTTTTTTTTTTTCTGTAATGAGGGGAATAAGCAAGAGATACGTTTAAATTGGAAAAAAAAAAATCAAGTCAGACCCATACTGTGCAACTTTGTCATGGGGTTGCACATCTTTTTCTTAATGAATTTATTTAGAAAAAAATCTCCAGTTTTATTTTTTACACTAAGAAACTTTTAGTTGAATGATAAGCAACAGACTTTTATTCTGATGAAAATATCCTCAGATGAAAATAAAAGCAAAGCTAGGACAGATTTAATGTGCTTTGCTCAGTTTAGCTGATGTTTTTGGAGGATTTTCTAAGAGATCAGCTACAAATGATCAGAGTTTAGCTAATTCAGTGTCTTGTTGCCTTTCATTAGCAATGCAACAATCAGCCCTGCTACGTGTGTTGTTGAAACCATGCCCACCAAAACTCCAACTGTTTTTGGCACAGTGTTAGAGCTATGGTCAAAGGATATTAGAATGAAGTAGATCATCTATAGAGGAGTCTCAGATGAAGATTTGGGACATATATAAGTGTGTGTCAGTCTCAGAGTTAGTCAGCTACAAGCTAATTAATGTTGCAAAGTAGCTCCAGCCACCTTGAAAGGGGGTGCTGGGATTATGGGGTTAAACTACGGGACATCAAAGAACTCAGTTTAGAGGCTGGAGTCTGTAGTTCAGGTAAATTGAAGTCCTAAAATGATGAAACATGTTTGTTAAAAAGATAAACAGGATTGATGATGATGTTATTTTTACTGATCAGTTTGAACCTGCTTTAACTTGGTAAAAAGCCTTTGTCTTAATAATGTATTAAAGAAATCTGACTCGCCTCTAGAAGTGTGAAGTTTCTGCTTTTTAAAGATTTTTTGAAAGTATAATTTTCCTTTGAAATATTTCTAATAGTTTTGTTCTTGATTCTGTAGATGTTCTATTTACCTGCTATGATTGAAAGTAACTATCACCTATTTTATACAACTGATTTTATGGATTATATTCTGCTGTGGATGTTTTTAATTATTGTAATCACTTTTAAATTGATGAACGAGCAGCAATAAAACCTCATGGATTGTAAAAATGTGTTTGTTTTTTTAATATGGTTTCAAATAAATTACTATATTTTTCTGTGTTTTCTCTGATATTTTCAGCCAAACTAAAGCTCTAAAATAAATAGTTTAATGGCATTCACCTTCTGTCTTCTCCAGTCTTTCCTGTTGCTCCTCCGTCAGCAGTAATCTTTTTGCTTTTTAGATCCTGAGTGTGTTCAAATCTGGCCATTGGATCAATCCTCCTTTGCTTGTTGGAGAACTTAGATTAGGAAATAATGTAGGTACATATTCTGGCCCAGTTGGTGTGGCACCTGATAAAACAAGTGTTTCAGTTGCTATAACTGTGTGTCCAGAGCCGCTACAACCAAGCAACTAGAGGAATGAAGGATCTAACTATGGCTATGTTCACAATGCAGCCTCAAGGGACCAAAATCTGATTTAAATTTATTTTTATTATTTTTTTTGCCAATATGTAATCTGGACCTGATCTTTTCATGACAGTCTGAACAATAAAATTGGATTTTGCAAAAATAGTTCTGGACCATTTATAGAAAAAGTGACAATGTTAGAGGGTTTTGATGAACAACTTGTACAACACAATTTGTGTTGTACAAGTTGTTGTACAATTTGTGTCACTTCCGCAATAGCGCAATGCATTTAGGGTAGTTGGCGCCATTTCCGTGGTGGAGAGACAGCAGCAACAAACAAAAGAAAACTAACAGAGAGTAGAAGTGTTCTAGTTGCTTCCTTTGGAAATAATGGGACACTGGTGCTGCGTCAAAGGATGCAATAGTAATTCTAAAAAGAAAACAGCAGATGGTGCCTTACGGTTTTTTGTATTCCCCACTTGGAAAAGAAAATACGGACCGCAGACAGAGGACTTAAAGAGGCGTCGGGCTGCATGAGTCGCTGCTGTAAGAAGGAAAGACATCACGTTTCATAAAATATCTCCTCATGCTCGTGTTTGCTCTCGGCATTTTCACAAAGGTAAGTCCTTATAAATATACACTAATAGAAATCAACACGCTGAAATGGTTTGCTTATAAAGTTGCAGGAGTTCATGTAAACCTACTGAAACATGCTGTGGAAGAGAAGCGGAAAGTGATGTTTGTTTTGTCTATTTCTTTTTTAGACCGCTAAAACTTAATAAATAATGCATTCTCTGTATATAATCATTTACACAATCTGCAATACAAATATTTTTTTTTAAATGAAAAAATATATATAAAAATGTACATACCCACTCGTCAGCCAACTCACTGTATTTATTCATTCTGTGCAATCTACTTAAGTTTATTTATTATAATCCTTTGTTCGTCTGTAAGCTTTTCAGTTTATTTACCTCTGGCCTTACTAGTCCGATGTACTTGTTCTGTTTCGGTATAGCAAATTTCCCCACTGTGGGACACATAAGGTTATCTTATTTTATTACACATCTAATGGGCTCTGTTATTAAGGTGCTTTATATAGTGTTTTGAATAGATGTGTAAAACACTCAACCTTTCATCTACTTTGCAGGTCAACCCGCATATGAGATGATGGAGACTGACCCAGACTGGGCTCCATCCCTGCATCTGGGCCACACTGACATCAAACCAACAGACACAGACCGCTCTTTAAGACGTGGTTATCGGGAACAGCTGAAAAAGAATGCCCTGCAAGCAACTGAAACGGGGCTCCATCAGGCTGATGAAATCCTTGAGCGACAGGATGAAGTTACACATGAGGCGACAGAGAACCCTAACCAGCAACAGACTGACACGCAGAAGGCTGCTGAAAACGTTGGCCGGCCAAACACCAAGGATGACACAGAAGGTGGTCGTCAGGAAGGACAGACAGAATGTAACCTGTGTGTGCTCAGGTGTGCAGAGATGAACCGTCTTTTGGAAGAAAACAGAGAGCTGCGGCGTGAACTTGATGAGCTGCAGATCTCTGATGGCTTCTTTGGAGACAGTAATGAAAAAGTCAAGTACTATACGGGTCTACAAAACTTGGCAACCTTTATGGCTTTGTTTAATTTTCTGCTGCCTCTCATGTCTGCTCAAAACAAAATTCTCAGTCCATTTCAAATGCTTCTGTTAACCTTCATGCATCTGAGATTGGATCTGCCCTCACAACACCTTGCTTATCTCTTCCGTGTTTCACCAAAGACAGTGTACAGAACATTCAATGAAATGGTGACATTTTTATATGCAAATCTAAAGTGTGCAATTGTGTGGCCAGATAGACACCTTGCACAAAATTATGCCTCATCAGTTTGTGGAGGCCTTTGGACATAGAGTCACAGTGATTATTGACTGTTTTGAAATTTTCACAGAGAAACCAGCTAATTTGAAGGCACGTGCCCAGATGTTTTCCTCCTACAAGCACAATCATAGTAATGTAGTGTAAAAATGAATATCAGATCAAGTACTGTTTCAACTTTATTATTTTTTTCACACAAATAGAATTTTGCTTTTTTTTAAAGTTACTTTTGAAAAATAACAGCAAAACAAATATAGGTTTCACCATCACTTCAAATATTAACAATGTTTCTGAAGTTGTAAAAATGTGTGTACAATAAAGAGTGGAGTTTGAAATTTGAAACAAGCGTTGTTATTATCTTCTCAATCAAGCAGAGAATTTATGAAAATGCAATACAAAATCTCAAATACATAAATAATGCAGAGCAGTGCAAAGCTTCAAATGTTTTACTTTGTCTTCCTCCCTTGTATATAGCAGATTGCTCTTTAGATTAAATTAGATTTTCATTTTCCCTGGACTTGTTTTCACTGTGGTCTGTGGTCTTCCGTAGAGATATGACCTAACAGGTGATATCTGTGAAGAAGACTGCAGATCCCAGTGAAAACAGGCCTGGGTAAAGTGAACAGCAAATACAGTGTGCAACTTATCAATGTGCAAAAATTATGACAAGTGTTTTCGTTCAGTCTGATGAGCAGCACAAACTACTCTAATAACTGCAGCTATCTGTGCAACTGCCCACAACATCTGTCTTGTCACTGACATGACATTCTTAGACTTTTTTTCTACTGTTTGTTGTTGTATCTGTGGTTTGACATGTTTTCACCTGAGTTCCTCCAGGTGAAGCAATCTCTTGAGGAATCTCCTGTCTTCTAACCAGAGTGAAATAATTACTCACAAGTTCTGGAAGGCACACGCAGGTAAAAAATTGATGCGCCTTTTTAAGGAGAGCACTCAAGAGCTGTGCATCTGGCAAAATACGCACCACAGCAAATTCCTTTTGTGTCCACAAAACAAAGTCACAGTATTTTGAGTGTGTAACAAATATTTATTTATTTCCCTAGCAGCTTTTTAAAGTTTGTCTGGGTAGGGTATCCGTTCAGTTTTCTTGTTCTTTTCCATTTAACTGATAATCCTCGCTGCTGGCTTGCAGCGCTCGCCTCTCGTTTTCTGCTGTTTTGTTTTTCTTCCGCTCACCACAAAAATGGCGCTAGGGGGCGTGTCAGTCACATGACTGACAAAGACTGATAGAAAAAATTCCTTCAATGTGAGTGCTAGAAGGGTCTGAAGATGTTCTAGTGTCATGTTTGTACATCAAACAGTTTAGAAATGGGAGCGATACGAAAATATGTATCGTTTTGGATTTTGTCTATGATTTTTGGAAAGTCTCATTGGATTTCTATTGGGGAAGTGTGGACTTCTTCGCGGTCTGGGCCAAACTGTCGGAAAACTGTAGATGCCACACAAATAAGGATTACATTTCCTGAATCCTGACAAAAATACCTACATTTTGATGTGACATTTATTTCAATTGAGTGAAAAATGAGGGATTGAGAAGAATTTGTTCGGAAAAACCAGTACAGCTCAAAAGCTACAGCACGCACTCTAGCAGTTGAAGAATTCCGTCCATAGACTTCCATTATAAATTTGAAAATCTTTCAATTTTCTTTTAAAGTTTGAAGCTTCACTGAAGCAAAACTGTAAAATTTAGCAAAAACCCGAGTTAAACAGTAATAGCAGAAAGATACGGAAACATTTTAAAAGTTGAATGGTGTTTCTAGCTGAAAGTATGCTGAGGTAGTTAAAGGTCAAAGATGATGAAGTTTTTGCTGCAATTTGCTGAAATGTAAGAATTCTACATGCATTTCAATGGGACAAAAAAACGCAGAAAAAGCTGAATATTGCAAAAACTACAAAAAATATCTTTACCAAAAGACACAGCACGATTCTCCTGAACAAGCTAAACGTTTTGATACCAAAATTTTTGAAATCGGTTGAAAACTGCGGGACTAGTTAGAGTCAGAAAAATAAAGTGAACAACAATAAGTGGGACTGCATAAGCATTCCCACTTGATAATGCTTCACTGTCCTCATTAAAACTGCCAAGGGCTGCTGATATAAAAAAATAAAAGACTGATATCAAACATCACAACAAAGGGGTTTTATCAGCTGTTAAACGACTGAAAACAGGGAAATCTTTTGGAATAGATGGCTTCAATTCAGAGTGATGGACATGCAGGAGGAACTGAGTGATGGAGAAACAGGTAAATCCTTCTTCATGGAATGAAGCCGTAATTTCTATAATTCCAAAGGATAACGGGGAGAAATTACAATGTAGTAATTATCATCCAATCAGTGCATTGAATATTGATTATAAATTGTTCACTTCTAATTTGTCTTAAAGATTCTAAACTATTTAACCAGACCTCATAAAGATCAGACAAGTTTTATTAGACAAGGACAAACTCAAGATAATATTCAAAATCCCCTGCACATTATGAACCATGTTAATCAGCGGAAATTGAAAACCAGGATTCTAAGTTTAGATCCTAAAAAGCATTTGCTTGAGTATATTGGGTATTTCGATTTAAATGTATATGCATTTTCTTTTCACCCAAAACATAGATGATGATGCTGCATTGTTCATAGGGTTGAGCTGGATACTCGTTTCAGATAAGTATCCGGTACAGATAAAGGATTTTTGACGAGAACGACCATGAAACGAGTAAAACCCATCAATGCTTCTGCTGCAAAATCCTTTATAAATAACTGAATGTTTAGTAACTCATGGTTTGTAATTGGCCAATCACACAGAAACTGTGTGACTGGCTGAAGCTGTCAGTTCAGACAGATGATCACTGCTTTTCGTTCACCTTTTGTCACGTGACTCTGGCTCCTCACATGGTGCCTGCACCATTTTTGTTCTTTCTCACCCCCCAAAGCAAACCCCATGATGCTTTGCGAGGAGAGTCCTTGGGAAGCTTTCTGGGATGTATCTGCTCGTCTAGTGACCAATGATGCACTCCTATATAGTGCTCTATGTAGGGGTTAGGGCAGATGTTTAAACACAGCCACAGTGTTAGCAGGGTGAGGATCCTGAGGAGACAGGGACTTCCTGTTGGTCACATAACCAGCTGACTAACAGCTGCTTCACCAGATTTTAAACCTCCTGTTGTCCTTATAAGGAGTTCTGTTTAGGAGGTTGTTGTTGAAGAGTCTAGAAACAGCAAAGCAGTGAGAAGATGTGACTCATTCAGACAAGAAAATATGGCTTCATCTGCTGTGAGATCAGCCCAGACCGTCATACTGACAGTCAGACACGTTGGTGGTGGTGTGTTGGTCTAGGGCTGCTTTGATGCTTCAACTGAAGGAACCATGAATTCAGAGCTTTAGCAGAAAATCTGGAAGTACAAAATCTGGCCATCAGTTTCTGACCTTCAGCTCCAGATCACTGGGGACAGTTCTCCAAAGTCCATGAGAAAGCCCTCCTCTCAGAACCAGAACAGACACACTGAAGCTGATGGAGTGTCCTAGTCAAAGTCTAGATTTAAAGCTGACCTTGTGCCGTTACCTTAAACTGGTCCTTCATGCTGGAAAACCCTCCAAGGTTCCTGACTTAAAATGATCCAGCCAATCAGAGTGGGCCAGCATCCCTCCACAGTGAAGCTAAAGACCCATTAGCAGTTTTCACAAACACTTCATGTCAGGAGCCACACAAGCAGTTAGCAGGTTCAGGATGGACTGACTTTTCCACATAATGGCAGTGTAGGGAGCTGAGTTTCTGTACCAGTGGGTGGAACTTTCAGAGTTCAGGTACTTCTGCATATTTCTGGATATTTGCATCATTCATTGTCTGGTTTTAATCCCTGTTTTATCTACCATATTATTCATGTGTGAATGGAGACAGCTGCGTTGGACGGTGAGAGTCCAACCAGCTGCTCTCATGTTTTTAGACCTCACCTTGTTGAACATGATTAATGGTTGGAAATCTGTAGATATCCTCAGATTCTTCTCTGAAGAAGAGACTTTGCTGTATATCTGTGGCTGGAATGGGGCCCTGATGGATGGAGCTCAGCCTGTTTACTGAATCCTTCCTGCCTCTGGTCCATCTTTACAGAGACTAACGGGACCAAAGCTCTACTCTCAGCTTGGCTTCAATCGCTTTTCTCTCTTCATCAATTCAACCATCATTGGAAAACTTAATTTTATATTTACTCTGGTTATCTTTAATTTTAACATTTGTCTGAAGATCTGAAACATTTAATGAGGCAAAAAAGCAGAAATCTGAAGGAGGAGGGTGCTGAGATCTCGCAAGAGCTGTGTGTGTGTGCGTAACTAAAATGGCGACATACAGGTAATTCAAAAGCAAACAATTCCAGTCCTGATAAGTAAGCCAATAAATGTAAATAAAACAAAGTAGATTTAAACTTTGACAATTGTACTGTATTTCCGAGGGAACAAACTGGAAGACGAGACCTTGACGAGCCTGGAGAGCTACATGGACGAGTGTTTTGACAACATCGTAATGGGGAAGCCGAGGAATCCCACATCCACAAACACACCATCTACCAAACGATGTCGGTCTAGTTCAACCAGTGCTGCTTCTACCTCTACTTTGTCTCCAGACAGGAGCTACGGCGATGTCCTGGAGTCCATCGACAAAAAGCTAACCAGCCTGGACACCCGCCTCGCCCTGGTAGAAGTCCTGCATTTTAGACACTTCCATCTACATCATTTTCACAACACACATCTATGTAGGGTATTTTCTGGGGGGTGGGGGTCAAGGTCACCTGGGGGGGGGGCTTATTTTATGGGCCTCACCACGGTCGGCCTCCTCCATCCCCTCTCGCATCTAGACATCGAGGGTTAAGGGTTGTCGAAGGGGGGGTGCGCTGGCTCCGTCTATCTCCCGGAGGGGGGGTGGACTGTGCCGTACACCCCCTCTTGGTACTCCAAGTTTTAATTACATTTGAGAGCAACACGCAACAACACCACATTTGAGCAGGCGCAGGGAGGATCGGGTTCTTCTCACACCCCTGTTCTCCGGCTGCCGCCCAGAGTCTGGGGCCTGGAGGAAGAGTGAGCCACCTGGTCCGTGGTTTTGGCTGGGGCCGGCTGCGGGGCCCAGGTGGCCTGCCGGGGGCTGGGCTGTCGCCTCTGCTCTCCCCAAAGAAGGTTGGAAGGAGGGGTGTGAAGTGCCTGGTTGAAGTAGTTTGTTTTTTTGGGGGGGGCGGTTCTGGTTAGGTGGCCTGCACGGGATTGGTGGGGCCCGTCCCGGGGGGGGGGGGCTCTTACTGGGGGTGTCCAGTCCGTGTGCGGGGTTGGGGTCCAGGCTCGAAGCAGGAATGAGTTGGGTTGGTGTGGCGGTGTTGCCGCTCCCCTCCATCCGGATTTTAGGTTCACTTATTGGGTCATCCGATTGGGTCATCCTGCCGGGACAAACCACCGGTGCCTCCGGGTCTTTGGTCCTGGTATTATTTGATTTGAGTGTTATGTGTGAATGCATGTCCGTGTTTTTATTTTATTTTATTCTTCTTTTTTTTTCCTTTCTTTTTATTTATTTATTTTTTCTTCTGTGGTGCGAGTGGGGGAACTAGGGAGGGAAGGCATAATTGAGACTGAGTGTTTTTTTTTTTTTTTTTCTCCCAGGTTGGGGTCTCAACTGCACCCTTTCCCAAATACATCTCAAGTCTCCGCTAAGTGCGGAGCCCATTCCCCCCGTCCTGCTCTCCCTCCGCTGGCTGGCGTCGGGGCTCGGCGGTGCACTGGTGGAGCTCGTGGTCTGGGGGTGGATGCCTGGGTGGCTGCTGGCTCATTCCTGGCGGCCTCTCCGCGGGCCACGGTTGGCAGGACCTTGCTGGGGCTCCTGTCTGGGGGTCCTGGGGCCTCAGATCCCTGGGGCCCGGGACTGGATTCACTTCGGGGTGGGGCCCTGGTGTTGTTCGGGGTTTTTCGGTGCCGGTGCCTTCGCTTCAATGCCGGTTCCTGGGCGATGCTTTTTCTGATGCCGGTTTTGTGGTATCGGTTCGGGGAGGAGGGGAGCTGCACGGTATAGTGAGGTACAGGTCTTGGGTTTTGTTTTGGGCTCTGGTTTTTCCGTTTGCATTTCTCCTCTTGCATAGGGGAATTTTTATTTATTTTATTTTTATATATGTATTTATTTATGTATACATTTTTTCGGTGGGGGGGAGTGATTGCGGGCGGGTCGGTGTCTGGTGTCCCCTGTCGCATTGTGGGGACCTTTCTGCTTGGCTTTTTTTTTGGGGGGGGGTTGGCATGTCTGTTCTCTCGGGGGGTGGGCGGGCCCAATGGGTGGGGGTCCTGATGGCGGTGTGTTGGGGTTTTGGCAGCTCCGGCAGGGGTGGTGTTGGGGGGCAGGTGTGGATGGGCTGGCTGCGCTTATTGGGTTTTCGGGTGGGTTTTCCCACTTGGAGGCATTGTGGAGCTGCTTTGTTCCCGCTGATCGCGGCGGGTGTGGCTGCGGGGCGGGTGGGTGGTGGATGTGGCCCCGACCGGAGTGCGTCTGGGGGCCGGGGGGTGGAGCTGCTTCGGCTATGTGTCGGGGGCTGGTGCAGGGCGGCCGGGGGGGGGGGGGGGGGGGGGGGGGGGGGGGCGTGGTTCACTCCGCTCTGGCTTTTTGCTGCCCGCGGGCTGCTGGGGGGGTGTGATTGCACCGGCTGCAGTCTGCTCTTCTCACGGTCGGGCGCCGGGAGGCTTTTATGCTCTTGGGTTAATTCTGTGCGTGGTGTGTTGCGTTGCGCGCTGTTGGCATCGGTCTTGGTGGGGTGGGGCTGCGCTTTTGGCCTGGGGGGCGCTTTGGGGGGGTTCCAGTTCGTGGGGGATGGGCGTGGGCCCTGGCTGTGGGCGTGACCGTCTGTGTGTTTTTCTGGGATGGTGCGGTCGCGTTGTTTCGGTGCTCTGTGGGGCCCCATATCCATATCTTTAGGTAACACAGAGTACATGTCAGACTTAATAATATTACTTTAGCGATAGTTTCAAGGTGTTGCTTTATTGTATATCTCGTACCGTGTCTTTTGGTTGTGCTGTTCTTTTTTCATCTCGTTACAGGTGATGAAGCAGACTGAAAATGTTTTGTCATTATCTCCTTTCTATCTCTTCTGTCTTTCATCTTTTCTGGTTTTTTTTCTTTTTTCCTTTTCTTCTGTTTTTCTGCTCTATTTACATTGCGAGTGGGGGCACTAGGGAGGGAAGGCATGATTGAGACTGTGAGTGTTTTTTTTTTTTTTGTCTCCCAGGTTGGGGTCTCAACTGCACCCTTTCCCAGATACATCTCAAGTCTCCGCTAAGTGCGGAGCCCATTCCCCCCCGTCCTGCTCTCCCTCCGCTGGCTTGCGTCGGGGCTCGGCGGTGCACTGGTGGAGCTCGTTGTCTGGGGGCGGATGCCTGGGTGGCTACTGGCTCATTCCTGGCGGCCTCTCCGTGGGCCCCGTTTGGCCGGGACCTTGCTGGGGCTCCAGTCTGGGGGTCAGGTGCACCTGGGGCCTCGGATCCCTGGGGCCCAGGACTGGATTCACTTCGGGGTGGGGCTGGGTGTTGTTCGGGGACTTTCGGTGCTGGTGCCTTCGCTTCGATGCCGGTTCCTGGGCGACGCTTTTTCTGATACCGGTTTTGTGGTATCGGTTCGGGGAGGAGGGGAGCTGCACGGCATAGTGAGGTGCAGGTCTTGGGTTTTGTTTTGGGCTCTCCCGACGGTGGTCTCCTGTCAACAGCCGACCTGTCTGCGGCCTTCCTGTCTATAGCCAACCGGCTACCGGCCCACCTGTCAACAACTGACCCATCACCAGCGGACCGGCCACCGGCCCACCTATCTATAACCGACCCGTCAGCAGCTAACCGGCCACCGGCCCACCTGTGTACAGCCGACCCGTTAGCCCAACGGCCACCGGCCCACCTGTCTACAGCCGACCAGTCATCAGCCGACCGGCCACCGGCCCTCCTGCCAACAACCGACCCGTCAGCCAACCGGCCAGCTGGGAGGTTGTCCCAATTCCTGCTGCTCTTGTTTTTTGTTCTTTCGAATATTCCGCCTCACTGCTGCCCGGACCCTCTCCCACAGTTATCACCACCGTCTACCGTCCTCCTAAATATAATAAGGATTTTTTGACTGACTTTTCTCAGCTCCTGACACATCTCTCAACCCTCTCCCATAATCTGATTATTTTGGGAGATTTCAACATTCACATGGACAATATCAGTGCTTCTCTCTCCAGAGACTTCTCATCCTGCCTGGAAAGCTTCGGTCTACATCAATACATCAACTTCCCAACTCACTGTAAAAATCATTTTCTAGATTTAGTCTGTTGTTCTGGCATCACCCCCTCTGACTGTAAATCCCATACCGTTGCTTTTTCCGATCACATGCTCATTACTTTTAACGTTAAGCTCCCCCTGTCTAAAATCACCCTCCCTCGCATCATCTCCTTCCAGAATGTAAAGGACATCAACATCGACGCCTTCACCCGTGACATTAGTAATATCCCCAGTGTATCTGCCTGCCGCTCACCTGATGACCTGGTTTCCCACTACAATCAAAATCTCCATACTCTCCTGGACATCCATGTTCCTCTGAAATCTAGATCAGTTTCCTTCACTCAATCAGCTCCCTGGTTCATTCCTGCTCTCCGTCACCTCAAATCTCGCGGTCGTCAGCTGGAACACCTTGCCAATAAAACTGGACTCACCATTCACAAAAATATGTACAAGGATCACATTGCACTGTACAAGACTTCCCTCTCCTCTGCCAAATCTTCATATTACTCTAACTTAATCCACTCCAACCGTCACAACTCTAAAACTCTCTCCATCACCAAACCTCCTGACTCCCTTCCCCATCATATTTTGAACACACAAATGTATAGAAAAAGCACAGCTTAAGTACAGCTCTCTAGACTTTCTCATTTTTTTAAATGCAGCCTTGATGAGGTCAGCAGCAGTGATAAAAACACTGTGATGAAAAAAAAAAATGATGTAAACATATAACTGTACAGTTACAGTTCCAACATTCAGGGTTTTTTATATTTTTCTATAACCCATTTTACCCAACATTCAGCAGTCTAATGGCAGTGGGGAAGAAACTCTTCTGGAATCTGCTGGACCTGCATCGGATGGTTTGAAGTCTCTTCCCAGAGGGCAGCAGGGAGAACAGTCCATGGTGGGGGGGTGAGGGGTCATTGATGATGTTACGGGACACGCAGCGCTGGGATGAAATGTCTTTAATGGAGGGAAGAGGAGCCCCCATGATCCTCTCTGCTGTTCTCACCTTCTTCCAGTCTGAGGCGCTGCAGCCTCCACACCACACAGTGAGACAGCTGCTCAGAACGCTCTCTATGGCGCTTCTGTAGAAGGTGGGGAGGATGGGTGGGGGCAGGTGGGCTCTCCTCATCCTCTGCAGGAAGAACATGCGCTTCTGTGCCCTTTTGACCAGAGAGGTGGTGTTTACATTCCAGGTGAGGGTGTCTGTGATGTGCACCCCCAGGAATTTGGTGCTGCTGACCACCTCTACAGCTGAGCTGTTGATGAGCAGTGGAGCGTGGTTATCAGGCATATTACTTCCTGAAGTAATGTGCAAAACCAGCTACTAAAAGCAGTCAGATTGATACCATAGAAACATTTAGTAAAGGTGAAATGATATCAATGATCAGAGCAAGATGGCAGAATTAGACCCAGTTATGCCCCAACCCCAAAAAGACATCAGTTTCATTTTTTTATTAATCATTCTGTTTTTAACATATAATATTTCATTAGAACACTAACACCTGTTCCTTCTTTTGATGTGTTTTAGTAGAACAGTCTTAAAGGAGGCAGTGCTGCCAGGTTGGTCAGCCCAGCATGGGCAGCTAAACAGTGGGAAGATTTCAAAAAGACCTTGAAGGTTTGTGACCATCTTTAGTTCAGTCATTTATTGAATATTTGAAGCAGCTCAGGATGCTCCCCACTGACAGTGGAACTGTTTCCCTGCCTGTGGGGAGCATCAGGAGCTGCTTCAAATATTCTAATATTAATCTAACTTCAGGACTCAGAGGAGGAGCTGCGGTCTGCAGCATGAAACGTTTCCAGACTTTGGAGATGGCCAGGAAAGAGGAGGAGAATGGAAATGATTGTAGAGAAGATGGAGAGATTCATTAAACATTCATCAAAACCAGTTAAACTGTGATGTTAAGAAATATTTTAGAGACGTTAAACATTAAAAATACAACTATATACATGTGACAACAACTTCAAACACATTTAATAATTGAACAAAAACAGGAAATAATTATATAATTTCAACCATTTAAGAAATATTTACATGAACAAAATGCAATTTATTTATTGAGATTGAAATGTTTTAAAGCTTTCTAAATGTAATCCTGCTCCTGCAGAGCCTGGGCTCTGATCCTTGGAGCTGACACTGCAGCCTCCAGTCCTGCTCTCAGGGGCTCTCCACTCTGCTGCTCCTGGTCGTCTCCTTGGAAGGTTTCCTCTGCTGCCTCTGGTTCCTCCTCCAGCACCTCCATAATGTCCCCCTGACTGAGGCAGAAGTTACAGCAAAGGTAGGTTTTACCTCCAGTGCTTTTAGAAATATTGCTCTCCACCTGCCTTCATAATTCTGAAGGAGCTTTCTATGACAGCTCTTGCAGGAGAGTGATGGCAGTTAAATGGAGCTTCAACTGGATTCCTCACAGGTTCTCCTTATATGGCGTGAGGAGCGTGATTGGCTGTTCCAGGCATGGATAACCACCATCGCCAAGCATCACATACTGGTTTGGTGGGTAGAGGGAGTGGGTGTAAACAGGACAATTTTTTAGAACAGTGGAATCATGGATACCCAATAAAAATATCTGTAACGATCTTGGTTCTGTTGTTTTTCTTTAAGTTTTCTGTTTCAAGTTTAGCCAGGTTTTTCATTGTTTTCTAGCTTTTTTTGGTGTGTCTGAAATCATTTAAGTTGCTTAGGTTTTTCTGTCTGTCCTCTGCTGCCTCCTTGTGTTCTTTTCCCTTGGCTTCCTCGTCAGCTCTAATCACACCTGTTCCCTATCAGCTTGTTAACTCTACCTTTGTTCAGTCAGCCATAAATACTCTCCCTCTGCAGTCCCTCTTTGCTGGTTCCTCGTCTTACCTTTCCTCACCCTGGCTCCTTGATGGTTTTCCCCTGATGTCTCCATGGTTCTGGTTAGTGTTTGATTTTTAAGTTGGATTTTTGGATACCTGTTTTGTTTGCCTGAACTCTCATTAAACCCTCCAAGAACTCAGCTCTGCCTCTCAGCTTCTGCTTATGGGTCCAATCTAAAACCTTTACACCAAATCGTGACAGAAGGAACCAGCCAACATTGGACCCAGCAGAACACGGCCCGGACGCCCACAGGAGAATTTCCATTATTCTCAGGAATGCTCTGGACTCCATAGCCGCTCTCAGTCCGCCTTGGAAGAGGGTGAGTGCGGCTGACCAGTTGAAGCCAGTATTCCTCTCTAACTCCTCACTTCTATCACCCCCAGTTTTATCTGAGCTATTCGAGGAGTTGGAGTGGAACCGCCAAGCCGCCTTTGCCCAACTCTGCAATAGACCTCCACCACCCAAACCATCTTTCCATCACCTTCCCACTCTGCTGTCTTTTACCTCCGGTCCTGTTCCCCCACCATTACCAGCTGTTGGTCCTCCCCTGCCATCTACTTCCTCCAGGCGTAAGCAACGCCGCCGGGGGAGAAAGACAACCACCTCTCCGGCGGGTCAGCCTGACTCCTTTTTCAGTCCCTCTCTTAACCTGGTTGGTTTCCCCTATGGCTTTAGTCGTCACCTCCATGACAAACAGCTAGCTTCTCGGGTTGGTAGGTTTAGACCAGCTTCCATAACTACACCCCCCCACAGTCAGAGCTCCCCATATTACCAGAGTCAGATCTCTGGGGTTTCTTTTATGGGGAGAGGGAAGATCTTTTCCCTTTTCTGCCATCTCCATCAGCTCCTAGCAGTCCAGTTTCCCTAGCTCCAGAACCTGTTAGCCTAGCACCAGAGGCCGTTAGCAGGCTAGTTAGCCTAGCACCAGAGGCCGTTAGCAGGCTAGTTAGCCCAGCACCCGAGGCCGTTAGCAGGCTAGTTAGCCCAGCACCCGAGGCCGTTAGCAGGCTAGTTAGCCCAGCACCCGAGGCCCCTGAGCCTGCTCTGTGCCGTCCGGAGACCCCTGAGCCTGCTCTGTGCCGTCCGGAGACCCCTGAGCCTGCTCTGTGCCGTCCGGAGACCCCTGAGCCTGCTCTGTGCCATCCGGAGACCCCTGAGCCTGCTCTGTGCCGTCCGGAGACCCCTGAGCTCTCTCTGCTTCTTCCTGAGACTCCTGAGCTCGCTCTGCTTCTTCCTGAGACTCCTGAGCTCGCTCTGCTTCTTCCTGAGACTCCTGAGCTCGCTCTGCTTCTTCCTGAGACTCCTGATGTGGAACAACAGTCGGTGGTCTCCCCTGTTCCAGATGTGGAGCCGCAATCGGCGGGCTCCTCTGTTCCTGTCCAGGAGCCGCAGGTGGCGGTCTCCTATGAGCCTGATCCGGAGCCGCAGTCGGCGGGCTCCCCTGTTCCTGATCCGGAGCCGCAGTCGGCGGGCTCCCCTGTTCCTGTCCTGGAGCCGCAGTCGGCGGGCTCCCCTGTTCCAGTCCTGGAGCCGCAGTCGGTGGGCACCCCTGTTCCAGTCCTGGAGCCGCAGTCGGCGGGTACCCCTGTTCCAGTCCTGGAGCCGCAGTCGGCGGGCACCCCTGTTCCAGTCCTGGAGCCGCAGTCGGCGGCCACCCCTGTTCCAGTCCTGGAGCCGCAGTTGGCGGCCACCTCAGAGACTGTTTCCGCGCTGCTGAAACTGAGACGGGGTCCCCCAAGGTGTCTGCGTCTGCGTCTGAGACGGTGTCGGCGTCCTCCAGAGACCCTCCTTCGTCAGAGACGCCGTCGCCGCGGCCGGCCTTTCAGAGACTCTGCCTCGCCTCAGGCCCCGCGGCCGGCCACCAGAGACTCTGCCTCGCCTCCGGCCCCGCGGCCGGCCACCAGAGACTCTGCCTCGCCTCCGGCCCCGCGGCCGGCCACCAGAGACTCTGCCTCGCCTCCGGCCCCGCGGCCGGCCTTTCAGAGACTTTCGGTTTTCCTCGCCCACTCTGGATGGGTTGCGTTTTGTTTCTTGGACTGTTTTTGCCTTCTTGCCCTCCTTCCTGGTTCCCCCTCCGCCCACCCGGGGTTTTTTGTTTTTGGATATTAAAGGGGCGCCTGGAATCCGCCCTTAAGTGGGGGGCTCTGTAACGATCTTGGTTCTGTTGTTTTTCTTTAAGTTTTCTGTTTCAAGTTTAGCCAGGTTTTTCATTGTTTTCTAGCTTTTTTTGGTGTGTCTGGATTCATTTAAGTTGCTTAGGTTTTTCTGTCTGTCCTCTGCTGCCTCCTTGTGTTCTTTTCCCTTGGCTTCTGTTGGATTAATTGTACATAAGTTATTCTGCTTTAATCATATTATACACATTTGTTATCTCTATCTTACTTATATTACAAAGAGTGAAGACTGCTTCAGAGTGGGTTGGAGATTGTAACTGAATGCAGTCTCTGATCCCCTCTCCTTGCAAGTAAATTATACTCAATTCTCTGTGTCTTTCTTTTATGCAGGTTGAATAAGATGTTTGGTGTTTAAACCTAACATTTAAATGGTCCTTCGAGCCGGATTGCAAGATACCCGACGACCCCCAGCAGGTGAGTGAGATCCAGACAAGTCTGCGGCCGCAGCAAACAGACCCTTTACGGGACTGGTCTCTCCCTTACAAGCTGGGGTCCGACGGTTGAAGCATTTCGAGGACGCAGAGAATTGTGAGTAGTTTTTCTTTTAATAAGGAGTGAGTAAATTATATAAAAAAAAAAAAAAAAAGATAGAAGTGAAGGACGGCGAAGTCCTCTCAGCGTACTAAAACCCTGACAATTCTAGACTCTATCAGGTAAAACAGAAATTTTAAAACAGTTAAAGTCCGCGGGAGGGCAGTCTCCCCTAGTGTAAACTAGTTAAATTCTGCGTAGGACGGCGGCTTCCTCTGTGTTTAAAATAAAGAAAACGGGAATAAAGTAAAAGTTAACTGCGCAGTGTGTGTGTGTGTGTGTGTGAAAGGAAATATAGATATCACTAGATATCTGTATTTCATACCAAAAAGACAAGGGTTAAATGGTGAGCTTTTGTGGATGTTTGTAGACAAGAAAACTCCACCTGCAAGGGTTGAAGTGAGTTTTACCACAAAGGTAGTTGATCACCATCTTGTCTGAAGCCCCAGTGTTTAGAACACGACAGGTGTTGAAAACCCACTGGGCCCAAATTTAGTTTAAAAATGGGAAAGGGCAAAGTAAACCATAAAAAAATTATTGGAGGAACTCCAGTGTTAAGACTGGAAAGCAGTTGAAAATGATGACCCGGCGGTGGTAGAGCCGTTGTGTTACTGGATAAAAAACTATGGTTTTAATGCTAAATTGAGCACCACAAACGTAAAAGAATTACAACAAAAAATAAAAACAAAAGAATAAAAATAAAGATTCCACTGTGTTTTATCAGGAGGAAGAGGACACTGTGTTTTATCAGCAGTCCAGAGGTAGAGGTCGAGGCAGAGGTCGAGGCCATGGAAGGGGAAGAGGGTTTGGATCACACTCAACCGATAATTCCAGAGCGTGTTGGTCATGTGGAAAAGAAGGCCACATGGCTAGAGACTGTCGAAGTAACCCAAAAAGAAAAATTCAGGGAGCTCAGCATGACTAGATGAGCAACCATTCTCTATTGAAGAAATAGAAGATGAAAACATGGATGTATTAAACCTAGAGGATTTGATTTTTGAAGAAAAATATAGGCCAGAAATAGTTCTGATGGTCCAGGGCACTCCTGTTAAATTTTGTGTGATACAGGAGCCTGCAGAACCACAATAAAAGAACCCATACCCCACGCACCTCTAAGTTCAAATTATGCAGGAATAACTGCACCGTTAAAACTTTTTATGTATAAAGAGAAACTGAAAATGTCAGATAAACTAAAACAAAGCAGAAGCGGCCTTCTGCAACATTAAGCAGGCTATGGTGAGCAGCTGCACGTTGGCCCTGCCAAATTATGAGAAAAAGTTTGTACAAATGGTGGACTGCAAAGGTCATTTTATGACCTCAGTATTAACTCAAATGCATGGAAATAAATTAAGGCCAGTGGCATACTATTCTACTAAATTAGATGTGGTAGCATGTGCACTTCCACATTGTGTGCAAGCAGTGATAGCTGCTTCATTAGCAGTAACGTCCAGTGCTGACATAGTATTATTCCATCCACTGACATTAAAAGTTCCTCACTCGGTGTCTGCTCTGCTTTTACAAACAAAAATGACTTTTCTATCCCCAGCCAGACACCTCTCATGCATGTCTATACTCCTGTCACAGCCGCATCTAAAAATAGAACGCTGCACGGTGCTGAACCCAGCAACACTTATCCCCACACCAGATGATGGGGAATCCCATGATTGTGAGGCTCTGGCTGAACAAACTGCTAAAAGTAGGCCAGATTTAAAAGACACTCCTTTGTCAGAAGGAGAAACATTATTTGTTGATGGATCCTCTAAAAAAGATGAAAAAGGGAAAACGAGAACTGGTTATGCTGTAGTGACACATACCGCTGTGCTAAAAGCGGAAGCCTTACCACAACATTACTCTGCACAAGCAGCAGAACTGATTGCTCTCACTGAAGCGTGCAAACTTATGAAAGACAAAAAACTAACTATCTGGACAGATAGTCAATATGCTTATGCTACAACACATACATATGGATTTTATTGAACTAAATCCAAGCGAAGGTAAAAAATTCTGTTTAGTTATAATAGATTTGTTTTTTAAATGGATTGAACTATTTCCAATAAAAAACCCTGATGCCCTTACAGTAGCAAGAGCACTCTGTAAAGATAATACCAAGATATGGCATTCCAGAGAAAATATATAGTGAGAATGATTCTTACTTTGTAAATTAAATAGTGTCCAAAATAGGATTAGCCTTCCACATTGATTTAAAAAATCATTGTGGATATCATCCACAGAGCGCAGGACTTGTGGAATGAATAAATTGTACTGTTAAAAACAGACTAAGAAAGACCAAAGAAGAAACATTGGTATTCACCTAAGTGGGAAGGACCCTATCAGGTTTTGTTGACCACTCCAACTGCATTGAAAATAGCTGAAAGAAGCACATGGATCCACTTGTCACACTGTAAAAAGGTGATAGATAGATCAGATGATTAATGGATAAAATCACTCTCTTAATTATTCTGTAGAACCTTACTATAGTGTTTAGCATTCTAGTAATCCTACTGTGGTGCCTGTTATAGAATACACATTTGGTCTCCTTCACCGACCTTCAGAGGAAGTCCATCGTACAAAGGGGGTTGTATTTTTAGTATACAACCATCTCAAACTGGTGAAGATTGTCCACAACTCTGCCGAAAGGTCATAGGAAGTAGACCATTGTGTGAAAGATTACCCATAAGAAACTTTTTGAAGTTTGAACCTAGATAATGTTGCGATTATTCATATTAGTTTTGTCTTTAGCTCTCACTCAGGGCAAGGATTCTTGTTGCCCCCATGATCCAGCTATTTGTAAAAGGGACGTCTATCTCTGCTATAACTCTATAGTCAGTTTGGTGACTATTCCTTTTCAAACATTCTCGCAAAGATTCAAAATTGACCCAGGAGTCTGGCGAGGTTATGATTTCTACCTATATCCCTGTGTAGTTCAAAGAACTCAAAAGAGTTGGGGAGACGTTTTTAGAACCACTGGACAGTGGAAGAAAGGATCATATGGATGGACATCTTTAGCTAAGAAATGGATGAGTAGAATATCAGGGTTAACTGTTAACCATGACTCCAAAGTTTTCACTATGACGATAAACTCCACAGCAGAACCCCTTGAGAAGGAAGGCTGTTCCTCCTCATTTATATGTGCACGGTCTGCTGGAACCAATCCATGTTGGACATTGTATTTGTGCCCCGCAAATATTACACAAGAAGGAGATGAGATACAAGGGATTCTTACTTCTGCTCAAGATGAACAGATAAAAATTCAAAATATTAATGGACCGCTTAAAACAGATGAATTGTTAACGACCGTAAACAGCATTTTACCTCACACATGGCATACTAGAAGGAAGAGGTCATCTGAAAACGCGTGGAGTGGAGATGACCCTACTTATATTGACAGCATTGGGGTACCCAGAGGTGTTCCAGATGAGTATAAACTAGCGAATCAAGTTACTGCAGGATTTGAATCTATCTTATGCTGGTGGTGCACTATAAACAAAAATGTAGACAGAATAAATTACATCCACTATAACGTCCAGAGGCTGGGAAATAAAACAGAACAAGGCTTCTCCGCTGTCCATGAACAATAGTCAGCTACCTCTCTGATGGCTTTCCAGAACCGTATTGCTGTTGACATGTTGTTAGCTGAAAAAGGTGGTGTGTGCTCTATTTGTGGAGATCAGTGTTGCACCTTTATTCCCAACAACACCGCTGCTGATGGCAGCCTCACAAAGGCCCTTGAAGGCCTTCGCTCTCTTAACAGCAAAATGAAAGACCATTCTGGAGTTGACACAAAATTGTGGGACGGATTTGGAGACATTTTTGGTAAATACAAACAATTGGTAGTTTCTATTTTAATGTCTATAGCTGTATTTGCCGCCACCCTGACCTTATGTGGATGTTGTTGTATTCCATGTATTAGAGTGCTGCTAAATAGACTAATTACCGCAGCAATACAACCCATGAAAACAGAGATGTATGCCCTCATGTCCACTGAGAAACATCCATCGGATGATGAAGACAGCGAAGAGGATGAAACCTCTTTACACTTTCCTGATCTTTATCCTAATCCCAACGATAATAACCCACCAGCTTAAAGTACCTCTGAGCGTACCCTTTACAGCTAAAAATGATTTCATAGTTGAAAATCTTGAAAAGAAGTAACTATTGAATGATAAAATAAATAGCTTAAAGTGAATAAACAGGAGGGAAATGTTGGATTAATTGTACATAAGTTATTCTACTTTAATCATATTATACACATTTGTTATCTCTATCTTACTTATATTACAAAGAGTGAACTTTGCTTGCTATGATTACTAATGTTTTGCTGTCAGTTTGTGCAGGAGGATGTTGAGGTCACAGCTGGGGTAAGCTGTTGAACTTTACTTGTTGTAAGTCTGTGCAAGGAGGTTGCTGGGGTCAAAGCTGGGTTAATGTTGTGAAACTCGGAGAGCTGCGCAGAGTTGCACACACCGGATGTGGAGAGAAACTTTCCTTATCTTATGATGTTGTACGAAACTTCTGGTTTCAACTGGCTTCTGTTGACCCCCCTTCCCCTTAGAGGTTGAAACCACATTGTAACCAGGGCGTTCCAAATAAAAAGCTTGGAGAGCAGAGACTGCTTCAGAGTGGGTTGGAGATTGTAACTGACTGCAGTCTCTGATCCCCTCTCCTTGCAAGTAAATTATACTCAATTCTCTGTGTCTTTCTTTGTGCAGGTTGAATAAGATGTTTGGTGTTTAAACCTAACAGCTTCCTCGTCAGCTCTAATCACACCTGTTCCCTATCAGCTCGTTAACTCTACCTTTGTTCAGTCAGCCATAAATACTCTCCCTCTGCAGTCCCTCTTTGCTGGTTCCTCGTCTTACCTTTCCTCACCCTGGCTCCTTGATGGTTTTCCCCTGATGTCTCCATGGTTCTGGTTAGTGTTTGATTTTTAAGTTGGATTTTTGGATACCTGTTTTGTTTGCCTGAACTCTCATTAAACCCTCCAAGAACTCACCTCTGCCTCTCAGCTTCTGCTTTTGGGTCCAATCTAAAACCTTTACACCAAATCGTGACAGAAGGAACCAGCCAACATTGGACCCAGCAGAACACGGCCTGGACGCCCACAGGAGAATTTCCATTATTCTCAGGAATGCTCTGGACTCCATAGCCGCTCTCAGTCCGCCTTGGAAGAGGGTGAGTGCGGCTGACCAGTTGAAGCCAGTATTCCTCTCTAACTCCTCACATCTATCACCCCCAGTTTTATCTGAGCTATTCGAGGAGTTGGAGTGGAACCGCCAAGCCGCCTTTGCCCAACTCTGCAATAGACCTCCACCACCCAAACCATCTTTCCATCACCTTCCCACTCTGCTGTCTCTTACCTCATATCCTGTTCCCCCACCATTACCAGCTGTTGGTCCTCCCCTGCCATCTACTTCCTCCAGGCGTAAGCAACGCCGCCGGGGGAGGAAGACAACCACCTCTCCGGCGGGTCAGCCTGACTCCTTTTTCAGTCCCTCTCTTAACCTGGTTGGTTTCCCCTATGGCTTTAGTCGTCACCTCCATGACAAACAGCTAGCTTCTCGGGTTGGTAGGTTTAGACCAGCTTCCATAACTACACCCCCCACAGTCAGAGCTCCCCATATTACCAGAGTCAGATCTCTGGGGTTTCTTTTATGGGGAGAGTGAAGATCTTTTCCCTTTTCTGCCATCTCCATCAGCTCCTAGCAGTCCAGTTTCCCTAGCTCCAGAACCTGTTAGCCTAGCACCAGAGGCCGTTAGCAGGCTAGTTAGCCTAGCACCCGAGGCCGTTAGCAGGCTAGTTAGCCTAGCACCCGAGGCCGTTAGCAGGCTAGTTAGCCCAGCACCCAAGGCCGTTAGCTGGCTAGTTAGCCCAGCACCCGAGGCCGTTAGCTGGCTAGTTAGCCCAGCACCCGAGGCCCCTGAGCCTGCTCTGTGCCGTCCGGAGACCCCTGAGCCTGCTCTGTGCCGTCCGGAGACCCCTGAGCTCGCTCTGTGCCGTCCGGAGACCCCTGAGCCTGCTCTGTGCCGCCGGAGACCCCTGAGCCTGCTCTGTGCCGTCCGGAGACTCCTGAGCTCTCTCTGCTTCTTCCTGAGACTCCTGAGCTCTCTCTGCTTCTTCCTGAGACTCCTGAGCTCGCTCTGCTTCTTCCTGAGACTCCTGATGTGGAACAACAGTCGGTGGTCTCCCCTGTTCCAGATGTGGAGCCGCAATCGGCGGGCTCCTCTGTTCCTGTCCAGGAGCCGCAGGTGGCGGTCTCCTATGAGCCTGATCCGGAGCCGCAGTCGGCGGGCTCCCCTGTTCCTGATCCGGAGCCGCAGTCGGCGGGCTCCCCTGTTCCTGTCCTGGAGCCGCATCGGCGGGCTCCCCTGTTCCAGTCCTGGAGCCGCAGTCGGCTGGCACCCCTGTTCCAGTCCTGGAGCCGCAGTCGGCGGGCACCCCTGTTCCAGTCCTGGAGCCGCAGTCGGCGGGCACCCCTGTTCCAGTCCTGGAGCCGCAGTCGGCGGCCACCCCTTTTCCAGTCCTGGAGCCGCAGTCGGCGGCCACCCCTTTTCCAGTCCTGGAGCCGCAGTCGGCGGCCACCCCTGTTCCAGTCCTGGAGCCGCAGTTGGCGGCCACCTCAGAGACTGTTTCCGCGCTGCTGAAACTGAGACGGGGTCCCCCAGGGTGTCTGCGTCTGCGTCTGAGACGGTGTCGGCGTCCTCCAGAGACCCTCCTTCGTCAGAGACGCCGTCGCCGCAGCCGGCCTTTCAGAGACTCTGCCTCGCCTCCGGCCCCGCGGCCGGCCTTTCAGAGACTCTGCCTCGCCTCCGGCCCCGCGGCCGGCCACCAGAGACTCTGCCTCGCCTCCGGCCCCGCGGCCGGCCTTTCAGAGACTTTCGGTTTTCCTCGCCCACTCTGGATGGGTTGCGTTTTGTTTCTTGGACTGTTTTTGCCTTCTTGCCCTCCTTCCTGGTTCCCCCTCCGCCCACCCGGGGTTTTTTGTTTTTGGACATTAAAGGGGCGCCTGGAATCCGCCCTTAAGTGGGGGGCTCTGTAACGATCTTGGTTCTGTTGTTTTTCTTTAAGTTTTCTGTTTCAAGTTTAGCCAGGTTTTTCATTGTTTTCTAGCTTTTTTTGGTGTGTCTGGATTCATTTAAGTTGCTTAGGTTTTTCTGTCTGTCCTCTGCTGCCTCCTTGTGTTCTTTTCCCTTGGCTTCTGTTGGATTAATTGTACATAAGTTATTCTACTTTAATCATAATATACACATTTGTTATCTCTATCTTACTTATGTGGCGAGATTAGATTGAAATCGGGAAATTATAAATTTCTAAACCCAAATAAAATTGCTCTGCAACGCCACCTTGGGAATTTCACCCAAAGAATATTACTCCCCTTTTTGATAGGACACACAAGTTCGCTCATGCATGGATCAAGACATCTGAGACAATTTTAAAATGTACAAACAACTTTTTTTATTAGAGGCTTCTTAAAATATTCTTCTTAAAACCAATTCGTTATAACACTAAAGAGAAAAAAAGAAAAGTAACTACAGTAGCTGAGGTTACCGGCGGAAGGGGGCCGCCATAGGACGGGATCCACCTAAACACAGCAATCCAAACCCCTGTAAAGCACCAGACGCAGTGAGAAGACCCAAACTCAGGAATCACGGCACACAAAAAAAAGAAGACACCGTCACCACATCAACACCGCCGCCGGGCCTCAGCACTGTCAGCAGAGAGAGAGAGAGAAAAACAATACAATACAGACAACAAGCCAAAATGTACAACAAAAAGAAAACAGTATCAGCCTAAATATATAAATAGTTATACTACACCAAAAGGCTGGGACAAAAAGAAAAACAAATTAAAATATCCGAATCTGGTGCGACCCTCTGGCCACACAACAATAGGAGGTGAATGGAGCGCGCCGGTGCCGCACGCCACCGCCGCACGCCAAACACCACTTCAACTAGGGCGTGTAGCCGCCCCCACAATCCGAGGTGGATGATGCGCAGAATCCGGAATATCAACAGAGCAGCAATGGTAATATGGGGAGACCTGTGAAAGTTTATTAGTCACTATTTAACAAAACTGCAACAAATAGGCGCTAACAATGAGCGTTACTTCTTACCTCCCAATCCAGACAAACTCATGTATGCGCACACACACACCAGCCGACGACGAGGAGGAGAGCCGCACAATAGCGTTTTGCCTATGATCACACCTGATTTAGATCTTCTGTTAACAAGCAGCAATAGTGCAAAGAGAGGGGAGACCTACCAGCAAGATCAGAGCAGCATGCACCTAATGCTATGCCCTTCGACTGTCAGTCCCTGAGACGCGAGTCACAGCCAAAGCTTGAGGAGGACGTGTCTCCGATTGGGCGCAGCGGCTTCTTATATACCACGCCCACTCTGCCCAACCTGAACCTCGCACCTGAAAGCTATTTGTATAGCAATACATATATTTCTATACCACTACACTTATATTACAAAGAGTGAAGACTGCTTCAGAGTGGGTTGGAGATTGTAACTGAATGCAGTCTCTGATCCCCTCTCCTTGCAAGTAAATTATACTCAATTCTCTGTGTCTTTCTTTTATGCAGGTTGAATAAGATGTTTGGTGTTTAAACCTAACATTTAAATGGTCCTTCGAGCCGGATTGCAAGATACCCGACGACCCCCAGCAGGTGAGTGAGATCCAGACAAGTCTGCGGCCGCAGCAAACAGACCCTTTACGGGACTGGTCTCTCCCTTACAAGCTGGGGTCCGACGGTTGAAGCATTTCGAGGACGCAGAGAATTGTGAGTAGTTTTTCTTTTAATAAGGAGTGAGTAAATTATATATATAAAAAAAAAAGATAGAAGTGAAGGACGGCGAAGTCCTCTCAGCGTACTAAAACCCTGACAATTCTAGACTCTATCAGGTAAAACAGAAATTTTAAAACAGTTAAAGTCCGCGGGAGGGCAGTCTCCCCTAGTGTAAACTAGTTAAATTCTGCGTAGGACGGCGGCTTCCTCTGTGTTTAAAATAAAGAAAACGGGAATAAAGTAAAAGTTAACTGCACAGTGTGTGTGTGTGTGTGTGTGTGTGTGTGTGTGTGTGTGTGTGAAAGGAAATATAGATATCACTAGATATCTGTATTTCATACCAAAAAGACAAGGGTTAAATGGTGAGCTTTTGTGGATGTTTGTAGACAAGAAAACTCCACCTGCAAGGGTTGAAGTGAGTTTTACCACAAAGGTACTTGATCACCATCTTGTCTGAAGCCCCAGTGTTTAGAACACGACAGGTGTTGAAAACCCACTGGGCCCAAATTTAGTTCAAAATGGGAAAGGGCAAAGTAAACCATAAAAAAATTATTGGAGGAACTCCAGTGTTAAGACTGGAAAGCAGTTGAAAATGATGACCCGGCGGTGGTAGAGCCGTTGTGTTACTGGATAAAAAACTATGGTTTTAATGGTAAATTGAGCACCACAAACATAAAAGAATTACAACAAAAAATAAAAACAAAAGAATAAAAATAAAGATTCCACTGTGTTTTATCAGGAGGAAGAGGACACTGTGTTTTATCAGCAGTCCAGAGGTAGAGGCCGAGGCAGAGGTCGAGGCCATGGAAGGGGAAGAGGGTTTGGATCACACTCAACCGATAATTCCAGAGCGTGTTGGTCATGTGGAAAAGAAGGCCACATGGCTAGAGACTGTCGAAGTAACCCAAAAAGAAAAATTCAGGGAGCTCAGCATGACTAGATGAGCAACCATTCTCTATTGAAGAAATAGAAGATGAAAACATGGATGTATTAAACCTAGAGGATTTGATTTTTGAAGAAAAATATAGGCCAGAAATAGTTCTGATGGTCCAGGGCACTCCTGTTAAATTTTGTGTGATACAGGAGCATGCAGAACCACAATAAAAGAACCCATACCCCACGCACCTCTAAGTTCAAATTATGCAGGAATAACTGCACCGTTAAAACTTTTTATGTATAAAGAGGAACTGAAAATGTCAGATAAACTAAAACGAAGCAGAAGCGGCCTTCTGCAACATTAAGCAGGCTATGGTGAGCAGCTGCACGTTGGCCCTGCCAAATTATGAGAAAAAGTTTGTACAAATGGTGGACTGCAAAGGTCATTTTATGACCTCAGTATTAACTCAAATGCATGGAAATAAATTAAGGCCAGTAGCATACTATTCTACTAAATTAGATGTGGTAGCATGTGCACTTCCACATTGTGTGCAAGCAGTGATAGCTGCTTCATTAGCAGTAACGTCCAGTGCTGACATAGTATTATTCCATCCACTGACATTAAAAGTTCCTCACTCGGTGTCTGCTCTGCTTTTACAAACAAAAATGACTTTTCTATCCCCAGCCAGACACCTCTCATGCATGTCTATACTCCTGTCACAGCCGCATCTAAAAATAGAACGCTGCACGGTGCTGAACCCAGCAACACTTATCCCCACACCTGATGATGGGGAATCCCATGATTGTGAGGCTCTGGCTGAACAAACTGCTAAAAGTAGGCCAGATTTAAAAGACACTCCTTTGTCAGAAGGAGAAACATTATTTGTTGATGGATCCTCTAAAAAAGATGAAAAAGGGAAAACGAGAACTGGTTATGCTGTAGTGACACATACCGCTGTGCTAAAAGCGGAAGCCTTACCACAACATTACTCTGCACAAGCAGCAGAACTGATTGCTCTCACTGAAGCGTGCAAACTTATGAAAGACAAAAGAGTAACTATCTGGACAGATAGTCAATATGCTTATGCTACAACACATACATATGGATTTTATTGAACTAAATCCAAGCGAAGGTAAAAAATTCTGTTTAGTTATAATAGATTTGTTTTTTAAATGGATTGAACTATTTCCAATAAAAAACCCTGATGCCCTTACAGTAGCAAAAGCACTCTGTAAAGATAATACCAAGATATGGCATTCCAGAGAAAATATATAGTGAGAATGATTCTTACTTTGTAAATTAAATAGTGTCCAAAATAGGATTAGCCTTCCACATTGATTTAAAAAATCATTGTGGATATCATCCACAGAGCGCAGGACTTGTGGAATGAATAAATTGTACTGTTAAAAACAGACTAAGAAAGACCAAAGAAGAAACATTGGTATTCACCTAAGTGGGAAGGACCCTATCAGGTTTTGTTGACCACTCCAACTGCATTGAAAATAGCTGAAAGAAGCACATGGATCCACTTGTTACACTGTAAAAAGGTGATAGATAGATCAGATGATTAATGGATAAAATCACTCTCTTAATTATTCTGTAGAACCTTACTATAGTGTTTAGCATTCTAGTAATCCTACTGTGGTGCCTGTTATAGAATACACATTTGGTCTCCTTCACCGACCTTCAGAGGAAGTCCATCGTACAAAGGGGGTTGTATTTTTAGTATACAACCATCTCAAACTGGTGAAGATTGTCCACAACTCTGCCGAAAGGTCATAGGAAGTAGACCATTGTGTGAAAGATTACCCATAAGAAACTTTTTGAAGTTTGAACCTAGATAATGTTGCGATTATTCATATTAGTTTTGTCTTTAGCTCTCACTCAGGGCAAGGATTCTTGTTGCCCCCATGATCCAGCTATTTGTAAAAGGGACGTCTATCTCTGCTATAACTCTATAGTCAGTTTGGTGACTATTCCTTTTCAAACATTCTCGCAAAGATTCAAAATTGACCCAGGAGTCTGGCGAGGTTATGATTTCTACCTATATCCCTGTGTAGTTCAAAGAACTCAAAAGAGTTGGGGAGACGTTTTTAGAACCACTGGACAGTGGAAGAAAGGATCATATGGATGGACATCTTTAGCTAAGAAATGGATGAGTAGAATATCAGGGTTAACTGTTAACCATGACTCCAAAGTTTTCACTATGACGATAAACTCCACAGCAGAACCCCTTGAGAAGGAAGGCTGTTCCTCCTCATTTATATGTGCACGGTCTGCTGGAACCGATCCATGTTGGACATTGTATTTGTGCCCCGCAAATATTACACAAGAAGGAGATGAGATACAAGGGATTCTTACTTCTGCTCAAGATGAACAGATAAAAATTCAAAATATTAATGGACCGCTTAAAACAGATGAATTGTTAACGACCGTAAACAGCATTTTACCTCACACATGGCATACTAGAAGGAAGAGGTCATCTGAAAACGCGTGGAGTGGAGATGACCCTACTTATATTGACAGCATTGGGGTACCTAGAGGTGTTCCAGATGAGTATAAACTAGCGAATCAAGTTACTGCAGGATTTGAATCTATCTTATGCTGGTGGTGCACTATAAACAAAAATGTAGACAGAATAAATTACATCCACTATAACGTCCAGAGGCTGGGAAATAAAACAGAACAAGGCTTCTCCGCTGTCCATGAACAATAGTCAGCTACCTCTCTGATGGCTTTCCAGAACCGTATTGCTGTTGACATGTTGTTAGCTGAAAAAGGTGGTGTGTGCTCTATTTTTGGAGATCAGTGTTGCACCTTTATTCCCAACAACACCGCTGCTGATGGCAGCCTCACAAAGGCCCTTGAAGGCCTTCGCTCTCTTAACAGCAAAATGAAAGACCATTCTGGAGTTGACACAAAATTGTGGGACGGATTTGGAGACATTTTTGGTAAATACAAACAATTGGTAGTTTCTATTTTAATGTCTATAGCTGTATTTGCCGCAATCCTGACCTTATGTGGATGTTGTTGTATTCCATGTATTAGAGTGCTGCTAAATAGACTAATTACCACATCAATACAACCCATGAAAACAGAGATGTATGCCCTCATGTCCACTGAGAAACATCCATCGGATGATGAAGACAGCGAAGAGGATGAAACCTCTTTACACTTTCCTGATCTTTATCCTAATCCCAACGACAATAACCCACCAGCTTAAAGTACCTCTGAGCGTACCCTTTACAGCTAAAAATGATTTCATAGTTGAAAATCTTGAAAAGAAGTAACTATTGAATGATAAAATAAATAGCTTAAAGTGAATAAACAGGAGGAAAATGTTGGATTAATTGTACATAAGTTATTCTACTTTAATCATATTATACACATTTGTTATCTCTATCTTACTTATATTACAAAGAGTGAACTTTGCTTGCTATGATTACTAATGTTTTGCTGTCAGTTTGTGCAGGAGGATGTTGAGGTCACAGCTGGGGTAAGCTGTTGAACTTTACTTGTTGTAAGTCTGTGCAAGGAGGTTGCTGGGGTCAAAGCTGGGTTAATGTTGTGAAACTCGGAGAGCTGCGCAGAGTTGCACACACCGGATGTGGAGAGAAACTTTCCTTATCTTATGATGTTGTACGAAACTTCTGGTTTCAACTGGCTTCTGTTGACCCCCCTTCCCCTTAGAGGTTGAAACCACATTGTAACCAGGGCGTTCCAAATAAAAAGCTTGGAGAGCAGAGACTGCTTCAGAGTGGGTTGGAGATTGTAACTGACTGCAGTCTCTGATCCCCTCTCCTTGCAAGTAAATTATACTCAATTCTCTGTGTCTTTCTTTGTGCAGGTTGAATAAGATGTTTGGTGTTTAAACCTAACAGCTTCCTCGTCAGCTCTAATCACACCTGTTCCCTATCAGCTCGTTAACTCTACCTTTGTTCAGTCAGCCATAAATACTCTCCCTCTGCAGTCCCTCTTTGCTGGTTCCTCGTCTTACCTTTCCTCACCCTGGCTCCTTGATGGTTTTCCCCTGATGTCTCCATGGTTCTGGTTAGTGTTTTTAAGTTTTTTAAGTTGGATTTTTGGATACCTGTTTTGTTTGCCTGAACTCTCATTAAACCCTCCAAGAACTCACCTCTGCCTCTCAGCTTCTGCTTTTGGGTCCAATCTAAAACCTTTACACCAAATCGTGACAATATCAAGAAATCTAGTGGTGTGGTCACATATGGCTTGGATTGGAACTGAATGCAATAATTTGAGGTTAAAGCTACAGTGTGTAATTACAGGGATATACAGTCAGAAATGTAATATATTATACATAACTATGTTAATCATCATCTACGAGCTCAGCCTCTTAACCTTAATATTTGCGTTGCCTTAGAATTCGTTATTTATAATCACATAGGAGCGGGTCTCACAGCCATGGAGGCAGACATCTTTGCGCTATGGCAGCGCAGAGCCAACAAACTAGCGATTGCGAGATCGCCCATTACGCTCGAAAGTAACTACGGCAAGTTGAGAGAGATGAACTGAGAACACAGACTAACGAAATACTATCTGTAAAATTATCTATGTAAACAAACCTCATCACTTGAGAAGGTAGGTGATGCGGACATCGTGGAAGACATTTTGTCCTGTAACGCTCGTCGTACAGTTGGGGGGGAGAAGCGGTGGGGGGGAGATGTTCATGTTGCTGCGGTCTGCAGTCTGGACGTTAGATGTCGCTGGAAATTACACACTGTAGCTTTAAAATAACATTCTGTGTTTTCTTTAGGCGGCTTGATCTGGATGCCATCAATGCTGCCAACCCCATTTTTGCAGGCAGTGAATCCAGAAAGTTGCTGGAAGCCAGCTGCTACCTCAGCCAGCTGGTTTCCATGGGGGAAGAGGATCACACTGTTTTTCAGGCCTAGAATACCCTCTGCCACCCTGTGGACAATGTAGCAGATGGTGGAATATCAAAGGATCTGGAAACAACACGATAGGAGAAAGAATATGTGGTTCATCTAAAAATAAAAGTGTTAAGTCTGTGTAAGTGCTTATTTTGTTAATATTTAATGTTTTTTTTATGTTCAATACATTTTTGTTAAATTGTTTTATTGTATTCTGTATTGTAGTCTTTAAGCCAGTGATTCAAAAAGGTTTATGGAAAAAAATTCTATAAAGCTTTACCAACATGAAATAAAAGAGGTAATAAATTATTGGTAAAGGAAGCTCAAAAAACTTGGATGTAGTTGTGTGATATTTTTGATTTAGGTCAAATAATTTAGGCAATATCAAATCAGTTTAAAAAGGTTTTAACTTTGCCCAGCAGATGGTTAACACACTTACTGCCCGATGTCTGGCCAAGAAAAGAAGAGCCAATCTCCTAAAACGTCTCCTCCTCAGTTCCTCTCTCCTTCTTATTTTAAGATTTACAATAAATTCCCAAACATTAAAAACATTAAAAAAATATCTTTCATCAGATTTGATCAGAATCTAAGGTATCCAAAATGCTACATGTTGTGTTTGGTGAAGGAGTCACAGCATTTGGAAAGCATCCCTCACATGCAAGCATTTCCGTGACATTGCATCTCACCAATCATTCCAGAACAAAGCAGAGCTCTGTTGGTTGGACACTATGTTTGCTTAAATGTTTAAACCTCTCGTTTTTAAAATAATTAATTGTTGCTATAATACACAACATTTAAGCAAATCTTAAAATATAATTTAATATTGCTGTGTCTTCACATATTTTTTTTTAACTTTAAAGGCACATCTACACAAACACACCATGTAAAATGCTCCAAGAAGTAACAGTGGCTTTCAAATGACTTCATACTCCCTGATTGATCCTAATCACATTTTGCTGACGTTACAATTGCTAAAGAAAATATGTTGTATTGGAGGTTTCTGAGAAATACTACAACTTTATGTGTGATCTCGTTTTTATGACAGTGTGGGCACTTTAATCTGTTTACACCAGGGGTGTCAAACTGGTTCCAGAAAGGGTTGTGTGGCTGCAGGATTTCTTTCCAATAGCACACCAGACTCCATTCATCTCATCAAGTCATCATGTTAGGACTGGACTCACTTGATGAGATGACAGTAGTGATGTTAGACTCGTTCCGGTCAGCTAGAAACGGCTTTAATCTTTTTGAGGCAGAGGTTTTTCTGGAAATGTTCCGATCTTACCCCCTTCACGTGACAAGGGTTCATTACGTCATACCTTGTTTTGAGCTGCTGGGAAAACTCGAATAAACTGGGTGTTTCCACAATGCTTGTCAAGTGTTTAAAAAGCATCAGAATCAAGGCTCAAACCGTGGGTTTGGAGAGAATCCCTCAGAGTGAAGACCAGTTGTTGCAAAGTGAGGACATTTTGCTAGTCCTCACATGGTATTTTGCCAATGGTTAGGCTTAGAGCTAAGGTGTCAGTTGGTTAGGGTTAGGGTGAGGTATGAATTAGTAATGGTTACATTTAGTTTTAGGGTTAGGGCATAGAAAGGGTTGAAAATGGAAAATCAATGGAAGTCAACACATGATCCTCACATACAGGAGGACGCATCTGTGTGTGTGTGTGTGTGTGTGTGTGTGTACCTGTCTAGCCCTAAGAGTGAGGACGATTTTTACAATTTCACCATCAAATTGAGGCCCAATTGTTGCAAAATGAGGACATTTTGCCGGTCCTCACATGCTATTTTGCTAATGGTTAGGTTTAGGGCTAAGTTGTCAGTTGGTTAGGGTTAACGTGATGTCTGCATTGGTAATGGTTAGTTTTAGGGTTATGGCAAAGAAAGGGTTGAAAATTACTAAAAATCAATGAAAGTCAATCGGAGTCAACACATGGTCACTATCACTATGATGGCAGAATGAATATGTGTGTGTATCTGTGTGGGTGTATGTGTGTGTGTGCAACTCGATGTAATACCTTACGGCCACAGTAGGTGGCAGTCTGCATCTGCAAATGGAATCAGAGGCAATGACTTGGCCAGCATGCCGATTGAGTGTGTCAGGGCTCCAGTCTGTGTGTCTGTTTTTTTGTGTTTGTCTCCCTTCCTCCAACAGGAGGCGCCTGGTTCTGGTCCGCCTCCTCACAGTTTTGGGTACTCTAGCCAAGCTGAGTTTTTGCTGAGTAAGACTGAGTTCTTGTCAACCTGAGTTTAAACTTTGTTTTTTGTCTTTGCTTCTCGGCACAGAGATTGGAGTCAAAGATTCTACAACTTCTCTGGAAATGTGAGTCAACAACCATATCCTCTTCTCCAAATCCACAAATGAAATTTCCCACTGAGCCTGAACTAATCGCTGTGTCTTCCTCTCACCTTCCAGTTCCAGCTGAACAGAGTTCAGAGCAACACTGCACCATGCTTTATCTCTTCAATAAAAACTGTTAAACCTTTTCCCCTGGTCTCTCTGAATTGGTTTCTCTGCACGTGGGTCAGAGCTTTATATAAAACCATGACAGCTGGCATGTTGAACCGTCCATTCCACCTGCTCTTAGCAGCAATAATTTTATGGGGTTCTTTATAAATAAGATTGATCTTATTAAAAATAAGATCATAAGCACTCCTCTATTCCCGATTGTACCTGAGGTAGTCATGGAATCTAAACCGGGTTTAGACTGCTTTGATCCAATTGAACTTTCCGAATTAGCAAAATTATTGTCTTCATCTAAGCCTTCAACTTGTATGTTAGATCCAGTTCCAACCAGGTTATTTAAGGAGGTATTCTCTTTGATCTCCTCCTCCATTTTAGATGTGATTAATCTATCTCGGTTACAGGGATATGTACCTAAAGCTTTTAAGGTTGCTGTAATTAAACCTCTGCTTAAGAAACCGTCTCTTGACCAAGATGACTTGGTCAATTATAGACCTATATCCAATCTTCCTTCCTTATCTAAAATTCTTGAGAAAGTAGTTGCCAAACAAGTTTGCAATCACTTACACCATAATGAACTTTTTGAAGAGTTTCAGTCTGGCTTTAGAGCTCATCATAGCACTGAGACAGCTCTGGTGAAAGTTACTAATGATATTCTCATGGCCTCAGATAATGGACTTGTATCTGTGCTCGTCCTGCTCGACTTGAATATTTTGTTGGAATTAAAGGAACAGCACTGGACTGATTTAAATCTTATCTATCTGATCGAATTCAGTTTGTTCATGTTAATGATAGATCTTCAACATGCTCAAAGGTTACCTGTGGAGTACCACAGGGATCGGTGCTAGGACCAATTCTCTTTACTTTATACATGCTCCCAATTGGTAGAGTTATTAGACAGCATGGGATTAATTTTCACTGATATGCTGATGATACCCAGCTATATCTGTCTATAAATCCAGATGAAGCTAACCCATTGCATAGATTACAGGCATGTCTTGAAGACATAAAAACCTGGATGACTCTTAACTTTCTGCTTCTGAATGCAGACAAAACAGAAGTTATAGTCTTTGGACCAGAGTCTCTGAAAAAGAAGCTGATTAGCCAGTCACTTCATTTGGATGGGATTAAACTGATTTCAGATAATAAAGTAAAAAATCTTGGTGTTATTTTTGATCAGGACCTGTCATTTAAATCCCAGATCAAAGAGGTTTCTAGAATTTCCTTCTTTCATCTGAGGAACATTGCAAAATTTAGAAATCTCCTGTCCAGGGGTGATGCTGAGAAACTAGTCCATGCATTTGTTACTTCAAGGCTGGACTATTGTAATTCTTTACTATCAGGAAGTCCACAAACTGTAGTTAAAAGCCTTCAGCTGATCCAAAATGCTGCAGCCAGAGTTATGATGAAAATTAAAAAGAGAGATCATATCTCTCCTATCCTGGCTTCTCTTCACTGGCTTCCTGTTAAATCCAGAATAGAATTTAAAATCCTCCTTCTCACATCTAAAGCCTTAAATGGCCAAGCTCCATCTTATATCAGAGATCTGATTGTTCCTTATGTTCCTAACAGAGCACTTCGCTCTCAATCTGCAGGTTTACTAGTGGTTCCTAGAATTTCTAAAAGTAGAATGGGAGGCAGATCTTTTAGTTATCAGGCTCCTCTCCTGTGGAACCAACTACCAGTTTTAGTCCGTGATGCAGACACCCTGTCTACTTTTAAGGCTAGGCTTAAAACTTTCCTTTTTGATAAAGCTTATAGTTAGGTTGGCTTAGGTTATCCTGAGCTATCTCTATAGTTATGCTGCTATAGGCTTAGACTTCTGGAGGACATAGGAACCCCCATTTTATCATTCTGCTTCATTCTCTCTCTATTCTCCTATTCTGCAGAATCTGTTTGTTCAATCTCTAACGTTCTGCTCTCTCTGCTTTTCCTCAGAGTAGCTTTGCCTCGTCTGTTCCTGTTTGGCTGTGACGGCATCCTGGAAAGAAACATCAGCTCTGCTGCTTCCATCAAGACCCTTGTTTATAGATGTTGGAGATCGGCCTGTTTTCCAGTGTGGTCCTGTTTCTCTGACCGTGACTGAGTGGATGTGCTCTCTTCGTCCTCTGGCATGGGAGCTGGCTCGGAGCTCGTCTGCCTGGCTGTGCGTTTCCTGGACGGGGCCGCCTTTTACAGCTGCTTTTTGTGTCTCTGCTTCTGTCTCCTTGAACCCCAGTCGGCCTCAGCAGATGGCCGCTCACACCGAGCCTGGTTCTGCTGGAGGTTTCTTCCAGTTAAAAGGGAGTTTTTCCTCTCCACTGTCGCTACAAGCATGCTTAGTGTGAGGGATTGTATTTGAGTCAATGAGTCAATGCAATCAACTGGTAAGAATCAGGGCAAACTAAACTTCTGACTGGATGGATTTCTACAATCTATTCTAACGTCAATATAATCTCAAACATTTCTCCTCTGTTCACTAAAACTCCATCACTGATTCTTTGACCTGATTTAAAAATAAATGCTGGAACTACAAACTAAACCCTTTTCCTGTTATTGAATCTTTTGAGGCATCAAATATCAATAATATAAACATATACATAATATAATTATATAAACATATATATATAAATAAATATCCATAATATTTATTATCTGAATATTGCTGCAGCATAACTGAATCAGAAATATCCTCCTTGTTTTTCCGGTTAAACAGCAAAGTTAGATCCACATCTATAAGCAGATCCTCTGATTTTCAAAATAAAATCGAGGGTGACCCGGATGTAGATGTAGCTGCGCATGCGCAATGAGCTGCTGGTAAAGATCGGGTAGCATTAGCAGCATTAGCTTAGCTTGTGTGTGGAGTCATTGTAGAGAGGCTGGTAATCTGGGAGTGTTTGCAGTGAGAATGTCTTCAGTCCAGCTTCAAGGAGAGTTTATCACCGAGCAGTTAACTCCTGCTGAAGAAACATTCACGGAGTTTAAAGGGAGTTTGGTCAATTCGGAGGAAAAGATGGACGATCAACATCTACTGCTGGATTTCACCAGGATCCCCCAGATCATCTTACACCGGATAGGTAGGAAACACCTGATAGAAACGATTCCCTGATGATGCACACTGTGGATTTTAGCCTCATCTGATTGGAAAACTGAGATCAGGGGAGACCAAGATGCTAAGCTAAAGCTAACTTCCGGTTGATAGTGAGTTCACGATGTTGTGCTTAAAAATCTGTAGTGAAGTTAATGTCAAGTTGGATATTCGATATTCACGCTCCGCGGGCCAAGCGGTGTTTAGCTCGCGGCTGATCCGATTTATGTTCGCTAATGTCGGCCAGCAGTTCAACACCGCTCCCTTCCCAAGCGCTCGGTGCTTCACTTAGGGACCGTCAACAAATTCCCGAACCAAACAGTGCCGACATAAAAATATTAATAAATGTCTTTCCTTGTGACCAACTAACATATAAAGTGCTAATTCATGCTTTTACATTAGATAAATTACATTTTATTTAATTTTAAAGCCATAATCAATGTTTAAACAATTAAATATTAAATAATATAATCTTTTCTTCAATAGCTCCCAGGTCATGTGACCTATTGACCCAAAATCAGTGTGAAATTGTTCTACTAGTCTCTGTAGATGAGGCACACTTATTTGTTTTTCATTTTAACCATTTTTTATTATTTAGGAGTGTGTTTTGTAAAAATTGAGATTTTTTCGTCAATAGTTTCCTAGTTTGAAATTGTTCTGCTAGTCTGAGTCCAAAGGGCACACTTATTTGTTTTTCATTTTAACCATTTTTTTTGTTTTTTAATGAAATGTGGGACTTTACTTCCATAGATTCCAAGTTATGTCACCTATGCATTTGCAGCTAGTTGCAGCTTTGGCTATCTTGCCTCTTTTAAAGTATTTTGCTGGTCTGAATCTCTGTTCTTTTTTATGGTGTGTCACTAAACCAAGATGTTTTACAGTAAAATAGATTTTCCTGTCATCAGATTTTGGGATGTTTTTTTTCTTTCTAAAAGTATAAATTGCCTTGCATCCATTAAAAGTGCATTTCGACACTTTTTTTTTACGGCTGCTGCTCAGTTTATCTAAAAGAAAGTTTTAAAAAATAAAATTTTAAACTTCATATGGCCTTCCTTGCATTGTCTGTAGTCACTTTTGCTGTGTTTATGTTGTTCTTTTCTCTCCATTGTCTTTGTTGGATTTCTCTTACATTTAGCATCATTTCCATGATGTGTTATTTCATCTTTCCTGATTTTAATCCCCTGCCCTTTCCTCATTTTGGTCCTCTGCTCTTTCCTGATTTGGTCCTCTGCTCTTTCCTCATTTTGGTCCTCTGCTCTTTCCTCATTTTGGTCCTCTGCTCTGTCCTCATTTGGTCCTCTGCTCTTTCCTCATTTGGTCCTCTGCTCTTTCCTCATTTTGGTCCTCTGCTCTTTCCTCATTTGGTCCTCTGCTCTTTCCTCATTTTGGTCCTCTGCTCTTTCCTCATTTGGTCCTCTGCTCTTTCCTCATTTGGTCCTCTGCTCTTTCCTCATTTGGTCCTCTGCTCTTTCCTCATTTTGGTCCTCTGCTCTTTCCTCATTTGGTCCTCTGCTCTTTCCTCATTTTGGTCCTCTGCTCTTTCCTCATTTTGGTCCTCTGCTCTTTCCTCATTTTGGTCCTCTATCCTTTCCTCTGTTATACGCTCATTTTCATCCCCATATCCTGTTTCATGGTATTTTGTTTTGTGTAGTCAGCAGAATGTTCTTCGTCTGTAAAAATAAAGATATAGATACAAAATTAAATAAATAAAGAGACCCTTATTGGTAGAATAACAATAGGTTCCTACCATGCTTTGCATAGGGCAGGCCCCAATAAATAAATAGAACTAAGACAATTATTGCTAAGTTGATAGAACAAAGAAGCCCATTAATTGTGTGCTAACTTACTGACTTATTTAATTTTCAGTTAAACGGCTCTCCATATTTGGGGCACATTACATATAAAAAAATAAGCAAAAAAAAAAGTTAATAAAAGCTAAATGTCATGGTCTTGTTTCTGTTGTGCTTTACCTTGCTCCATGTTTCCTAGTTTTATGGTTTAATTCCTTTTTATGTTGTAATTTTTAGATTTATGTTAGTTCTCATGTTTTTTTGTTCTCTGTTGCCCTCTTGTGTGTTTGTGTGTGTGTGTATGTGTGTGTGTGTGTGTGTGTGTGTGTGTGTGTTCCTTTCCCCTTGGCTCCCTCGTTGTCTCCTCTCACACCTGCTCCTTGTCAGCTCGTTAGCCCTGCCTTTGTCTCAGTCAGCTATATATGTTCTCCCTCTGCTCTCACTTTTTGTTGGTTCCTTGTCTTTGCTGTCCTCCCATGCTGTTGTCCACCTACCTCGTCTCTCCCTGGCTCCTCGTGTTTGGTTTCCCCAGATGTCTCTGTAGTTCTGGTTTGCTTTTCATTATTAGTTGGATTTTTAGATTCCTGCCTTTGTTTACTGTTTTTGCTCCATTAAACTGCAATAAATCTCCTCAGCCTCTCCGCCTCTGCATTTGGGTCCTCAAACCACAACTAAACCCTGCCACTAACATAAACTGTACCTGCATGAAGGACCCTTGTCCGTACTCCTTGGCGATCTGAATACCAAATGACCTTCAACCACTTTCAATATTTTTTATCATTGGTTTGAAAAAGATAAAGAACCAGCAAGAACCATTGGTCATACGTTGGAACTGCCTCCGTAAAGCCTAAAGAAATGAAAGCCTTCGTAATGACATCAATGCCTCCTGCTGTTTGCCAAAGATTTTTATTTTTATCGCTCTGCCCTTTCCTGAAACGGCCCATTTTAACAAGAGCTAGCTAAAGCTAAAGCGCTTAATCCGAGAAGGACTTCGCTGCAGCAAACAGAATAGGTCAGTGACAGACCACAGTCAGTCTCATACCTTATATGGAAATGGGACAGTTGCACAATTGCACTGAAGGGGGTGCTGTTTTCTACATTATCCACAGACTCACGATTTTTTAATTTTTTTTTTTAATCTGTGATGTATGTTAACTTTTTGGGCGAAGTTTCAATCTCAGCATTTATTTTAACTTCTCTCTTATGTACTTCAGCGCAGCTCACAGTTTATAACAAATTCTGTAGCGTTCTGTGTACTTCTTAATCTCCTTCTTAGTTGCATCTTTTCAGGCTTGCTACTGCCTCTAGTGGCATGTGGGTGGTAACACAACTAATCTTATTACATTGCTAAATCAGAATGACACAACTTTATTTACTATTAATTCTGGCATAAGCGGTACTGTAAAAGATCAATTATCTTATAAAACACCTTTTTTATTTAAGTTTCTTAAGGATGTAGAGCTGATTAAATGACAAACAATACTTTTATACATTATGAATAATAATAACTAAATATATCCCTCAATTATAGGAGGAACAGAAGACATAAGGAGATGTTAAAAACAACATGATGAGCTATAATAAAAAATATAATTTGCAATGTATCAGTAAGAAATTACGGATACATTACCATAATGTATCGGTTCATTACAGATAATGTACGGTAGGGCTGGGTGATAATTCAATAAAGATATATATCGATCGATAGACGTGTGGCGCAATAGAAAAAAAGAGTGTCGATAAAAGTTCGATAAAGAAACGCAGTTTTCCTTCCTTCTCATTGTAGCCTATCATGTAGGTTTATGCTAGTCACTACTTCCTCCCAACCAATCACAATCGCGGACCCAGGCACGCCGTCACCAAGCGCCGCCCTCTCAAACCACAACACAGAGCACATGAAGATGTCGCAGCAAGGAGAGGCGGAGGAAATTGTTCCAAAGAAGGGTTTTTGTAGTTTGCCAGTCTGGCAGTATTTCGGTCATGGCAAGTCGGACAAAAAACAAACCACAGTCATCTGTAAAATGTGTCGGGAACCAGTGAAAACCAAGTCTGATAACACAACCAACTTTTTTTTTAATCATCTCAGCCGCTCACACCTGCAGGAGTACGAGCTGTGTAGGCCCCGGCGCGGCTCTCCTCCGAGGAATCTTCGGGAATTTCGGGAAAAAAAAAAAAAGGGTTAGTTGATTTGGGTTTTTGTTCTTGTTGAGTGGAGTTTACATGGTAGCCTAGTCCTACAATCTTTTAATTACCACAAGCTGGTGGTGTACTATTCCCACCCAAATAGGGTATTCTATTTATTTATTTGTTGTATTTATTTTGGTCACTTTAGTTTATTCTTTGTCAGTATTTAATAACATAACTCGGGTCTCTTAAGTTATTTTTCCTTAAAACAATTCTGTTATGGTTAAAAAAGTTGATTAAAGGAATAGTACACCCAAAACATGATTAGCCTTCATTTTCTACTCACCCCCATGCTGAACAACACTCTGGAGTACTTTTTTGATATCTCAAATGCATCTGGAGATCTGGGAGGCTTCTTGCTGTCTGCTGACATTCAAATAATGGAGGTCTATGGTGCCCGAGGCAGAAAGGTCCATAAAAGTCCACAAAAAACGTGTCAATATTCCTCCATACTGCTCGTCCAATGTATTCCAAGTGTCCTGAGTGGGTAGCGTCCATAATTTACTCGAAACGAAGTCATTTAGAATGTTTTTAGAGCATAAACAGTAGTGTATAGGATTTCCTAAAAGCGCGTTCACGAGTCTACGGAAACCGCGGCAGACCAAACCAGATGAAAGTGTGCATTCAGCATCTGCTCTGCCGATAATGCAAGCGTAGAAGAAGAAATGTGCTGTTTACCTGTGCAAAGAAAGAAACAACGAAAGAAAAATGTCAGAGGACGTCAGTGTTGAGGAATAGCATGAGTTCTTTGCCGAGCTGAATGCACACTTTCATCTGGTTTGGTCTGCCGCAGTTTCCGTGAACTCGCAGGGGCATCCTTCAGAACAGACACTACTTAACGTTGTAATTGTACCTTTGGTTTAGATTTTTACTGTTAAGAGATAAATAAACCTTTACTGTTTAAAATTTGAATCATCATTCATCTATACTGCTGCTAAAGACCAACTAGCTGCAAATGCATAGGTGACATAACTTGTAATCTATGGAAGTAAAGTCCCACATTTCATTAAAAAACAAAAAAATGGTTAAAATGAAAAACAAATAAGTGTGCCCTTTGGACTCAGACTAGCAGAACAAATCCAAACTAGGAAACTATTGACAAAACAAAAATACTTTTTTACAAAACAAATTCCTAAAAAATAAAAAATGAGTTAGAATGAAAATCAAATGAGTGTGCCTCATCTACAGAGACTAGTAGAACAATTTCACACTGATTTTGGGTCAATAGGTCACATGACCTGGGAGCTATTGAAGAAAAGATATTATTTAATATTTAAATTGTTTAAATATTGATTATGGCTTTAAAATCTATCTAATGTAAAAGCATGAATTAGCACTTTATATGTCAGGTGGTCACAAGGAAAGACATTTATTAATATTTTTATGTCAGCACTGTTTGGTTCGGGAATTTGTTGACGGTCCCTAAGTGAAGCACCGAGCGTTTGGGAAGGGAGCGGTGGTGAACTGCTGGCCGACATTAGCATACATAAATTGGATCAGCCGCGAGCTAAACGCCGCTTCGCCCGCGGAGCGCGAATTTCGAATATCCAACTTGAAACTAACTTCACTGCGGTACATTTGCTCCAGTTAAGCCTCTTGTTTATTCCTCTGGTACACTGCGATCGGAGAAAGCCACTCCATTATTTCGAGTGCTCCCGTATTAGAGACTTTACAGTAAAAACACAGCGAGAGAAAACGGCTACGTCATGTACCGACTTCCTGTTTTGAAAATACAAGTGTAGGCCTAGATATTTATTTTTATTGATATTTAATTATCCTATATACAAACAAAGGATGTTTAGAAACTTCATATACAAAACTAAAAGGCGTATCTCATGAAACCAGAGCAGCACCTTGATCCCTTATAGATGTTGTGCCACTTCATTACTAAACCTGGAAACTCACTCTATAAAGGCTATTAATAGACTTGAAATGCAAAAATATAAAAGGTGTTACTGAAGCCAATGGAGCACTATGATCCAACACTGATTTGTTTTATTTATTCATATAAAAATGCATAAAATTAGATATTAAAGATTTGAAATGCAAAACTTAAAGGTGTAAATTTTGAAGCGAATAGAGTGCTATGATCCAACACTGACTTTGAGTCATTTGATCTCGTGTCCTTGAAGCTATTAATCAAAATGCTAATATTTCCATATAATAAACTTATTTAAAGCTACAGTGTGTAATTTTTAGCGACATCTAACGTCCAGACTGCAGACTGCAGCAACATGAACATCTCCCCCCCACCGCTTCTCGCCCCAACAGTACGGCAAGCATTACGGGACAAAATGTCTTCCACGACGTCCGCATCACCTACCTTCTCAAGTGATGAGGTTTGTTTACATAGATAATTTTACAGATAGTATTCTCAGGCATAATACTGCCATCTATTGTTCAGTACCGTCTCAGTTCATCTCTCTCAGCTTGCTGTAGTTACTTTCGAACGTAATGGGCGATCTCGCAATCGCTAGTTTGTTGGCTCTGCGCTGCCGTAGCGCAAAGATGTCTGCCTCCATGGCTGCGAGACCCGCTCCTATGTAATTATAAATAACGAATTCTAAGGCAACGCAAATATTACGGTTAAGAGGCTGCGCTCATAGATGATGATAAATAACATAGTTATGTATAATATATTACATTTCTGACTGTATATCCCTGTAATTATTACACACTGTAGCTTTAAAATAATGTGAGATTTAAATGGAGAAATAAAAGGCATAACTTTTTAAGAAGATGGAGTATAAATATCCAACACTAATTATTGAAGTCTCCTCCAACCTGAAGGGGGAAGCCATGTTTTTACGGTGGAGAACCATGGTCTACGACTTGGAAGGACTGATTCTCATCCCGGCTGCTTCACATTGTGCTCTGAACCACACCAGTGCATGCTGTAGGTTTCTGCAGGAGGCAGCCACGGTACCAGGTAGCATTTCAGCCACTGCTGAAATGCTACCTGGTACCGTAGGTAGAACTGTAAGAACTAAAGTCTTTTTCTCTGCTTTCTGGGATGTTTTGTATTTTTGAGATCTTAAACAGTCCAGGAGGTGAGGCGATATGCTACTGTAAGCTTGTTTTTCTTATTGGGTGACGACATCTAGAAGGGTTGTAATATCAGATGTGTTAATTTAATCCCATTTTTGAATTGGTGGCTTTAAGCATTAGACTCGCAGCCACGATATGTGGAAAAACAGAGAAATAAGAGAGCTCTTTAAAAGTCAAAGTGTGATTCAGAGAACTGTGTAACACCCCTCCTAAAACACCTTCACTGGATCCATAAAGCAGCAGATCCACTTCAAGATCCTCCACCTCATTTTAAAGCTTTCAATAACCTTTGAAAGCATATTTGTTTTAATGTAGGTGCTGATAAATCAACTTTATTATTGCTATATGTTATTATTATTATTGTTATTATCAAAAAAGGGAAAAAATACAATTTATGAATGTGATTATATATATCCCAGTTCATTATAATTGTATAACTATGTTTCTAATCTATATTAATCGTTTCACCCCAAATTGTCCAAGTGTTCATGTCATGCATCCTTATATTGTGTCAGGAGAGTGATAGCAGAGATGCTAGAGAAGGTGGAGAAAACAAACAGAGAAAAACTACTAGAAAACACGCTGTCACACCTGTCCGCTCTATGGTGTCCTTGTTCAATGTGTATGGAAGTAAATCTGAAGTTAATCATTGTCACTAGATCTATATAGTTGAAATTTTATTTGATATTTTCATTTCAAGCTAAAAATTCACATTACTATTTCATAGTTAATACATTTTCAATACCTGTTTTTTTTTTTCAGTTTGACTTTTCAGTTTTAAAAAAAGCAGCATATAAAAAATTCAGCCTTTCAAAATTCAAACTCAATATTTTTTCAGCAACTGATATTAGGGTGGCTCAATTTCACTCTTAAATTCAGCGTCTATATTGAATGTAAAAAGCGAAGGGTTACTTCATGTGGGGTTCCCCAAGGGTCCATCCTGGGTCCCCTCCTATTCAATATCTACATGCTCCCTCTTGCTCAGTTAATAAAAAACAACAACATCAGCTACCATAACTATGCAGACGACACACAGCTTTACATCACTATGTCACCAGGTGACTATGAACCAATTCAAGCACTGAGGAAATGCTTAGAAGAAATCAATGCCTGGATGTGTCATAATTTTCTTTAACTGAATAAAAACAAAACTGAAGTAATAATCTTTGGACCAATAGAGGAGAGATCTAAAGTTAGCACGCAGCTTCAGTCGCTTCAGCTAGTAACCACTGATCAGGCCTGAAATCTAGGTGTAGTGCTGGATTCAGACTTGAACCTCCAAAAGCATTTTAAAGACAATTACAAGGTCGGCTTTCTATCACCTGAAGAACATTTCCAGGATTAAAGGACTAATGTCTCAGCATGATCTGGAAAAACTAATCCATGCGTTTATTTTTAGTCGAATTGTTTACTGCAACGGTGTTTTCACAGGTCTGCCTAAAAAGTGGATCAGACAGCTGCAGCTGATCCAGAACGCTGCTGCCCGTGTCCTCACTAAGACTAAGAAAGTAGAGCACATCACCCCGGTTCTAAAGTCCTTACACTGGCTCCCTGTATCTCAGAGAATAGACTTTAAAATACTTCTGTTAGTCTATAAATCTCTGAATGGTATAGCACCTAAGACTAAAAACACATTTATTTAGGATTGCCTTCAACTATTCTAGTTAAACAGTTCAACTAAAACATATTTTCTTTAATCCAACTGTTTGTTTCTGTATTTTTTTATTTTATTTAATTTTTTTATTTTTTTTTACTTTTTTCCTACTTGCTTTGATTCTGTTTTATCTTCCTGTATTTTAATCATGTAAAGCACTTTGCATTGTCTTTGTACTGAATTGTGCTATACAAATAAATTTGCCTTGCCTTCAGGTCACAGACATTAGCAATGGATTGTGGTGTCCAACACCCAGCTAATCCCGTTACAATACTTGCCTACAATTGCAACTTGCTGCAATAATACAGAAAAATGAAAGCAATAAACTCACCGATGCGTTAGCGTTAGCTTGCATGACCGCATCTGTGATGCTGGTTTTCCTTCAGTATGAGCGCCAAAAACGTCCCGTCACGTGACTAAGAAACTGTAACGGGATTGGCTAGAAAATGGAACGGGATGAGCTTGAAGTGAGAATAACAAATACAGTTTCAAATATATAGATATAGTGACAATGAATTTTTTCTTAGGTTCAAAATGTTTCCTGAATATATTTTAACACAGAAAGCATAAGTACAAACATACACATTTATATTTCAGTGACATTTTTAATTTAAATGCCAGCGGCACAGATTTACTTCCATACATGTGCTCTTATAAACATCCTTGTACTTGATAATAGTGTTCATGACAGACAATCTGTGCTTTTTTAACTATTCTTTTTCTAACCGGTCATCCAGGGGAATTTAAGTCCCCTGAAAACATAGCCTCTGTTATCATTCAATTCAGTTTATTTATACAGCGCCAATTCACAACTCATGTCATCTTAACCACTTTATAGAGACAATTCAGTCAGATTGGTTTAAAGTTTTCTATATAAAGAAATGCAATGCAGCAATGAAAAACAGGCCCATCTCCAACATCTATAAACAAAGGTGTTGATGGCAGCAGCACAGCTGATATTTCTCTCTAGGATGGAGTCACAGCCAAACAGGAACAGACCACATGAAGCTGTTATGATAAGAAAAATCAGAGAGAGCATAAAGTCAGAGGTTGTACTGGGCCTGGGCAAAAACTAGATTCCAGAAATGATTTCAAATCTTTTGTTGCGTGTAGTTTTAATGAAGTGTAATCTATTGTTTTTTTTTTTTTTTTATGTAGCGGCACATTTTAGGCTCCCCAGAGTTTCATTGGCTGCAGTGTTACTCTCAGGTTGTAGTTTGGAAAGCGACAACTCAACACAAAATGGGAAAGGTTATAACTACACGTGAGAAGTTTGTTCTCAAAAAAGGAATAAAATCATCCGTTGTTAGGAACTGCAGGGCCTAAAGATCTCCGGCATAGTGGCAGATTTGCGGATTGCGTCAACTGTGGTTATATTAGAAGAAATGGGATTGTGTGTTGAAATGCATATTTTAAAACCATCAGAAAATGTTTCTGCTCCAGATAGTTAACAAGCTAGCTGTTAACTGATGCAGGGCTGCTGATAGCACATCACGGTAGTGATCTGAAAAGGGGTCCCTATGTCCTCCAGCAGTCTAAGCCTATAGCAGCATAACTAGAGATAGCTCTGGATAACCTGAGCCACTCTAACTATAAGCTTTATCTAAAAGGGAAGTTTTAAGCATTGCCTTAAGAGCAGACAGGGTGTCTGCCTCACAGGCTAAAACTGGTATTTGGTTCCACAGGAGAGGAGCCTGATAACTAAAAGATCTGCCTCCCATTCAATTTTTAGAGCCACTAGTAAACCTGTAAATTGAGAGCCAAGTGCTCTGTTAGGAACATAAGGAACAATCATATCACTTATATCAGATGGATCTTGGTTTATTATAGCTTTATATGTGATAAGGAGCGGTTTCTGTCTCCCCAATTAACGCGGCCACTATGCACAATGGGACACTGGGGTCCGTGACTTTTGACGCAGGAAAAACGAAAGCTACTTCCAGTTAGCTTTCTTCTGGGATTTCACGTGAAACGTGGCCTCTCCTTGCAGATAGTGAACCCAGGGAAAGAGAAAGATTTAGCTCGAGCCCTGAGTTTTAAACCATGAGTGATGTAGGGGCATTTCCTGTTGAAGTATCAGCCTCCTCAATCAGCTGATTGGTCCATGTGTGAGCTGGCCGCCTATACGGTGGGCAGTTCCAGAACTTTCCAGAGAATCTTTTGTTCTCTTTGTGAAAAAGGAAAGGGGGATGGTTTTAGATGTTCATCCAATTGATTTGGGCTCTCTTGTGGCAATATATCCCAACAAAGGCATGCCTGTAATCTATGTAATGGGTTAGCTTCATCTGGATTTATAGACAAATATAGCTGGGTATCATCAGCATCGCATTGGAAATTGTTCCCATGCCAAAATCTTGGTGTTATTTTTGATCAGGACCTGTCATTTAAATCCGATATCAAAGAGGTTTCTAGAATTTCCTTTCATCTGCAGAATATTGCAAAAATGTAGACTCACCCCTGTCCAGGGGTGATGCTGAGTCTAGATTTATAATTCAAACAAATTTTACAGAAAAAAACAGCAAAGCCCTTTTTTTCCTGCTGATTGCAACATTTTAGGAAAACATGAGAAAGCTGCTCCAAAAGGCTTTGTCATTTAGGCCTGTTTTTCTCTTTCATACCATAATAGGTATTTTTGATACGATAGAAGAGAGAAATTTCATTTTTGGAAATCTGCTGAACCCCTGACACATTGAGGTGGGGTATGTCTCTTCCAGGTAGAGGTGTACAGGAAGCGCTGCTGAGTTTAGCGTGTCTCACTACTTCCTCATTTGCCAGACAGTCACTGTAGTGTTGGATGTAAATGTTTTACTTTCCTTAATAATTGTTTGTGGGGAAATACATTTAGGCCAGAATGAACTTCATATCTTCAGGTTGCTTGATAGGATCCACTCGCTCCTCAACCTCAAGGAGAGAGTTTGGTGCTTTTATGTGAGGTGTCCTTTATTTAACCACCAATAGAACGCCTTTTTACTGTGTTTGTCTTTCCAGACCGCCTGCAGGATTATGTTGGAAAAGAGGAGGATTTCTCTGACCAGCAGCTCTGTGGACAGGAGAGGAAATCCAGTTTGGACCAAGAGGAGTCGGAACATCCGCAGATTAAAGAAGAGCATCAAAAGCCAGAACATCCCTGGATAAAAGAGGAAACCATGGAGCTCCCCATAAGTGAGCAAAAAGAGCAGCTTGTTCTGAAACAGAATATTAAAGATGCAAGAGAGAAACATTTCCCATGTTTGACATGTGGAGAAAACTTTCTTAAAAAGAAGCATTTAATGATTCACATGAGAACTCACACAGGTCAGAAGTTTTATTGTCTGTCCTGTGGAAAATCTTTCACAAAGAAATCTAGACTTGATACACACATCAGAATTCACACAGGTGAGAAGTTTTATTGTGTGTCCTGTGGAAAAAGCTTCACTGACAAATCTCATCTCAATAGACATATCAGAATTCACACAGGTGAGAAGCCTTTTGAATGTCTGACCTGTGGAAAAAGCTTCACTGACAAATATCATCTCATTAGACACATCAGAATTCACACTGGTGAGAAGCCTTTTGAATGTCCGTCCTGTGGAAAAAGCTTCACTAGGAAAGCTAGTCTTGATACACACATCAGAATTCACACTGATGAGAAGCCTTTTTCCTGTACCATTTGTAACAATAAATTTATTCAAAAGGGTAATTTGACTTCTCACATGAGAATTCACACAGGTGAGAAGCCTTTTGAATGTCTGTCCTGTGGAAAAAGCTTCACGTCCAAGTCTTATCTTAATAAACACATCAGAATTCACACAGGTGAAAAGCCCTTTTTCTGTAAAATTTGTAACAAGAATTTTACTAGAAAAGGTAGTTTGACTTCTCACATGAGAATTCACACAGGTGAGAAGCCTTTTGAATGTCTGTCCTGTGGGAAACGCTTTACTGACAAATCTTATTTTTATAGACACATCACAATTCACACTGGTGAGAAGCCTTTTAAATGTCTGTCCTGTGGGAAAGGCTTCACTAACAAATCTAGTCTTGATACACACATCAGAATTCACACTGGTGAGAAGCCTTTTGAATGTCCGTCCTGTGGGAAACGCTTCACTGACAAATCTCATCTTGATAGACACATCAGAATTCATACTGGTGAGCAGCCTTTTGAATGTCTGTCCTGTGGAAAAAGCTTCACTCACAAATCTCATCTTGATAGACACGTCATAATTCACACTGGTGAGAAGCCTTTTCCCTGTACCATTTGCAACAATAAATTTAATCGAAAGTGTAGTTTGACTACTCACATGAGAATTCACACTGGTGAGAAGCCTTTTAAATGTCTGTCCTGTGGAAAAAGCTTCAATGACAAATCCTATTTTGATAGACACATCAGAATTCACACTGGTGAGAAGCCTTTTTCCTGTACCATTTGTAACAATAAATTTACTCAAAAGAGTCATTTGACTTCTCACATGAGAATTCATGGGCGTGAAGCCTTTGAATAAGTCACAGCAGTTAGATGCCACAGGAATGAACAGTAGAGATGTTTACCATGTTTGACTGGTGATAAAATGAACATCTAGAAACTCCTTCACCTCATTACATTAGAAACTTACGGGTCAAAGTCCTTTTTTGAGGCAAGTTTTGATAAAGCCATTAATTAACAACTCTGTTTAAATAGAAACTAGAACAGATAAGGTGTTATATAGTAAATCTGGTAAATACTCAGGTCCTGGGTGAATATTTGGAAGTGAACATTTGAAAGTTAATCATTTTGGACCTGAGTCAATTAGAATTAAATGGCAAAAAAATGTTCAAATTTATGATTTTTTTTTTTTTTTCTGTAATGAGGGGAATAAGCAAGAGATACGTTTAAATTGGAAAAAAAAAAATCAAGTCAGACCCATACTGTGCAACTTTGTCATGGGGTTGCACATCTTTTTCTTAATGAATTTATTTAGAAAAAAATCTCCAGTTTTATTTTTTACACTAAGAAACTTTTAGTTGAATGATAAGCAACAGACTTTTATTCTGATGAAAATATCCTCAGATGAAAATAAAAGCAAAGCTAGGACAGATTTAATGTGCTTTGCTCAGTTTAGCTGATGTTTTTGGAGGATTTTCTAAGAGATCAGCTACAAATGATCAGAGTTTAGCTAATTCAGTGTCTTGTTGCCTTTCATTAGCAATGCATCAATCAGCCCTGCTACGTGTGTTGTTGAAACCATGCCCACCAAAACTCCAACTGTTTTTGGCAGTGTTAGAGCTATGGTCAAAGGATATTAGAATGAAGTAGATCATCTATAGAGGAGTCTCAGATGAAGATTTGGGACATATATAAGTGTGTGTCAGTCTCAGAGTTAGTCAGCTACAAGCTAATTAATGTTGCAAAGTAGCTCCAGCCACCTTGAAAGGGTGCTGGGATTATGGGGTTAAACTACGGGACATCAAAGAACTCAGTTTAGAGGCTGGAGTCTGTAGTTCAGGTAAATTGAAGTCCTAAAATGATGAAACATGTTTGTTAAAAAGATAAACAGGATTGATGATGATGTTATTTTTACTGATCAGTTTGAACCTGCTTTAACTTGGTAAAAAGCCTTTGTCTTAATAATGTATTAAAGAAATCTGACTCTCCTCTAGAAGTGTGAAGTTTCTGCTTTTTAAAGATTTTTTGAAAGTATAATTTTCCTTTGAAATATTTCTAATAGTTTTGTTCTTGATTCTGTAGATGTTCTATTTACCTGCTATGATTGAAAGTAACTATCACCTATTTTATACAACTGATTTTATGGATTATATTCTGCTGTGGATGTTTTTAATTATTGTAATCACTTTTAAATTGATGAACGAGCAGCAATAAAACCTCATGGATTGTAAAAATGTGTTTGTTTTTTTAATATGGTTTCAAATAAATTACTATATTTTTCTGTGTTTTCTCTGATATTTTCAGCCAAACTAAAGCTCTAAAATAAATAGTTTAATGGCATTCACCTTCTGTCTTCTCCAGTCTTTCCTGTTGCTCCTCCGTCAGCAGTAATCTTTTTGCTTTTTAGATCCTGAGTGTGTTCAAATCTGGCCATTGGATCAATCCTCCTTTGCTTGTTGGAGAACTTAGATTAGGAAATAATGTAGGTACATATTCTGGCCCAGTTGGTGTGGCACCTGATAAAACAAGTGTTTCAGTTGCTATAACTGTGTGTCCAGAGCCGCTACAACCAAGCAACTAGAGGAATGAAGGATCTAACTATGGCTATGTTCACAATGCAGCCTCAAGGGACCAAAATCTGATTTAAATTTATTTTTATTATTTTTTTTGCCAATATGTAATCTGGACCTGATCTTTTCATGACAGTCTGAACAATAAAATTGGATTTTGCAAAAATAGTTCTGGACCATTTATAGAAAAAGTGACAATGTTAGAGGTTTTTGATGAACAACTTGTACAACACAATTTGTGTTGTACAAGTTGTTGTACAATTTGTGTCACTTCCGCAAAAGCGCAATGCATTTAGGGTAGTTGGCGCCATTTCCGTGGTGGAGAGACAGCAGCAACAAACAAAAGAAAACTAACAGAGAGTAGAAGTGTTCTAGTTGCTTCCTTTGGAAATAATGGGACACTGGTGCTGCGTCAAAGGATGCAATAGTAATTCTAAAAAGAAAACAGCAGATGGTGCCTTACGGTTTTTTGTATTCCCCACTTGAAAAAGAAAATACGGACCGCAGACAGAGGACTTAAAGAGGCGTCGGGCTGCATGGGTTGCTGCTGTAAGAAGGAAAGACATCACGTTTCATAAAATATCTCCTCATGCTCGTGTTTGCTCTCGGCATTTTCACAAAGGTAAGTCCTTATAAATATACACTAATAGAAATCAACACGCTGAAATGGTTTGCTTATAAAGTTGCAGGAGTTCATGTAAACCTACTGAAACATGCTGTGGAAGAGAAGCGGAAAGTGATGTTTGTTTTGTCTATTTCTTTTTTAGACCGCTAAAACTTAATAAATAATGCATTCTCTGTATATAATCATTTACACAATCTGCAATACAAATATTTTTTTTTAAATGAAAAAATATATATAAAAATGTACATACCCACTCGTCAGCCAACTCACTGTATTTATTCATTCTGTGCAATCTACTTAAGTTTATTTATTATAATCCTTTGTTCGTCTGTAAGCTTTTCAGTTTATTTATTTACCTCTGGCCTTACTAGTCCGATGTACTTGTTCTGTTTCGGTATAGCAAATTTCCCCACTGTGGGACACATAAGGTTATCTTATTTTATTACACATCTAATGGGCTCTGTTATTAAGGTGCTTTATATAGTGTTTTGAATAGATGTGTAAAACACTCAACCTTTCATCTACTTTGCAGGTCAACCCGCATATGAGATGATGGAGACTGACCCAGACTGGGCTCCATCCCTGCATCTGGGCCACACTGACATCAAACCAACAGACACAGACCGCTCTTTAAGACGTGGTTATCGGGAACAGCTGAAAAAGAATGCCCTGCAAGCAACTGAAACGGGGCTCCATCAGGCTGATGAAATCCTTGAGCGACAGGATGAAGTTACACATGAGGCGACAGAGAACCCTAACCAGCAACAGACTGACACGCAGAAGGCTGCTGAAAACGTTGGCCGGCCAAACACCAAGGATGACACAGAAGGTGGTCGTCAGGAAGGACAGACAGAATGTAACCTGTGTGTGCTCAGGTGTGCAGAGATGAACCGTCTTTTGGAAGAAAACAGAGAGCTGCGGCGTGAACTTGATGAGCTGCAGATCTCTGATGGCTTCTTTGGAGACAGTAATGAAAAAGTCAAGTACTATACGGGTCTACCAAACTTGGCAACCTTTATGGCTTTGTTTAATTTTCTGCTGCCTCTCATGTCTGCTCAAAACAAAATTCTCAGTCCATTTCAAATGCTTCTGTTAACCTTCATGCATCTGAGATTGGATCTGCCCTCACAACACCTTGCTTATCTCTTCCGTGTTTCAGCAAAGACAGTGTACAGAACATTCAATGAAATGGTGACATTTTTATATGCAAATCTAAAGTGTGCAATTGTGTGGCCAGATAGACACCTTGCACAAAATTATGCCTCATCAGTTTGTGGAGGCCTTTGGACATAGAGTCACAGTGATTAGTGACTGTTTTGAAATTTTCACAGAGAAACCAGCTAATTTGAAGGCACGTGCCCAGATGTTTTCCTCCTACAAGCACAATCATAGTAATGTAGTGTAAAAATGAATATCAGATCAAGTACTGTTTCAACTTTATTATTTTTTTCACACAAATAGAATTTTGCTTTTTTTTAAAGTTACTTTTGAAAAATAACAGCAAAACAAATATAGGTTTCACCATCACTTCAAATATTAACAATGTTTCTGAAGTTGTAAAAATGTGTGTACAATAAAGAGTGGAGTTTGAAATTTGAAACAAGCGTTGTTATTATCTTCTCAATCAAGCAGAGAATTTATGAAAATGCAATACAAAATCTCAAATACATAAATAATGCAGAGCAGTGCAAAGCTTCAAATGTTTTACTTTGTCTTCCTCCCTTGTATATAGCAGATTGCTCTTTAGATTAAATTAGATTTTCATTTTCCCTGGACTTGTTTTCACTGTGGTCTGTGGTCTTCCGTAGAGATATGACCTAACAGGTGATATCTGTGAAGAAGACTGCAGATCCCAGTGAAAACAGGCCTGGGTAAAGTGAACAGCAAATACAGTGTGCAACTTATCAATGTGCAAAAATTATGACAAGTGTTTTCGTTCAGTCTGATGAGCAGCACAAACTACTCTAATAACTGCAGCTATCTGTGCAACTGCCCACAACATCTGTCTTGTCACTGACATGACATTCTTAGACTTTTTTTTGTTTTTCTACTGTTTGTTGTTGTATCTGTGGTTTGACATGTTTTCACCTGAGTTCCTCCAGGTGAAGCAATCTCTTGAGGAATCTCCTGTCTTCTAACCAGAGTGAAATAATTACTCACAAGTTCTGGAAGGCACACGCAGGTAAAAAATTGATGCGCCTTTTTAAGGAGAGCACTCAAGAGCTGTGCATCTGGCAAAATACGCACCACAGCAAATTCCTTTTGTGTCCACAAAACAAAGTCACAGTATTTTGAGTGTGTAACAAATATTTATTTATTTCCCTAGCAGCTTTTTAAAGTTTGTCTGGGTAGGGTATCCGTTCAGTTTTCTTGTTCTTTTCCATTTAACTGATAATCCTCGCTGCTGGCTTGCAGCGCTCGCCTCTCGTTTTCTGCTGTTTTGTTTTTCTTCCGCTCACCACAAAAATGGCGCTAGGGGGCGTGTCAGTCACATGACTGACAAAGACTGATAGAAAAAATTCCTTCAATGTGAGTGCTAGAAGGGTCTGAAGATGTTCTAGTGTCATGTTTGTACATCAAACAGTTTAGAAATGGGAGCGATACGAAAATATGTATCGTTTTGGATTTGGTCTATGATTTTTGGAAAGTCTCATTGGATTTCTATTGGGGAAGTGTGGACTTCTTCGCGGTCTGGGCCAAACTGTCGGAAAACTGTAGATGCCACACAAATAAGGATTACATTTCCTGAATCCTGACAAAAATACCTACATTTTGATGTGACATTTATTTCAATTGAGTGAAAAATGAGGGATTGAGAAGAATTTGTTCGGAAAAACCAGTACAGCTCAAAAGCTACAGCACGCACTCTAGCAGTTGAAGAATTCCGTCCATAGACTTCCATTATAAATTTGAAAATCTTTCAATTTTCTTTTAAAGTTTGAAGCTTCACTGAAGCAAAACTGTAAAATTTAGCAAAAACCCGAGTTAAACAGTAATAGCAGAAAGATACGGAAACATTTTAAAAGTTGAATGGTGTTTCTAGCTGAAAGTATGCTGAGGTAGTTAAAGGTCAAAGATGATGAAGTTTTTGCTGCAATTTGCTGAAATGTAAGAATTCTACATGCATTTCAATGGGACAAAAAAACGCAGAAAAAGCTGAATATTGCAAAAACTACAAAAAATATCTTTACCAAAAGACACAGCACGATTCTCCTGAACAAGCTAAACGTTTTGATACCAAAATTTTTGAAATCGGTTGAAAACTGCGGGACTAGTTAGAGTCAGAAAAATAAAGTGAACAACAATAAGTGGGACTGCATAAGCATTCCCACTTGATAATGCTTCACTGTCCTCATTAAAACTGCCAAGGGCTGCTGATATAAAAAAATAAAAGACTGATATCAAACATCACAACAAAGGGGTTTTATCAGCTGTTAAACGACTGAAAACAGGGAAATCTTTTGGAATAGATGGCTTCAATTCAGAGTGATGGACATGCAGGAGGAACTGAGTGATGGAGAAACAGGTAAATCCTTCTTCATGGAATGAAGCCGTAATTTCTATAATTCCAAAGGATAACGGGGAGAAATTACAATGTAGTAATTATCATCCAATCAGTGCATTGAATATTGATTATAAATTGTTCACTTCTAATTTGTCTTAAAGATTCTAAACTATTTAACCAGACCTCATAAAGATCAGACAAGTTTTATTAGACAAGGACAAACTCAAGATAATATTCAAAATCCCCTGCACATTATGAACCATGTTAATCAGCGGAAATTGAAAACCAGGATTCTAAGTTTAGATCCTAAAAAGCATTTGCTTGGGTATATTGGGTATTTCGATTTAAATGTATATGCATTTTCTTTTCACCCAAAACATAGATGATGATGCTGCATTGTTCATAGGGTTGAGCTGGATACTCGTTTCAGATAAGTATCCGGTACAGATAAAGGATTTTTGACGAGAACGACCATGAAACGAGTAAAACCCATCAATGCTTCTGCTGCAAAATCCTTTATAAATAACTGAATGTTTAGTAACTCATGGTTTGTAATTGGCCAATCACACAGAAACTGTGTGACTGGCTGAAGCTGTCAGTTCAGACAGATGATCACTGCTTTTCGTTCACCTTTTGTCACGTGACTCTGGCTCCTCACATGGTGCCTGCGCCATTTTTGTTCTTTCTCACCCCCCAAAGCAAACCCCATGATGCTTTGCGAGGAGAGTCCTTGGGAAGCTTTCTGGGATGTATCTGCTCGTCTAGTGACCAATGATGCACTCCTATATAGTGCTCTATGTAGGGGTTAGGGCAGATGTTTAAACACAGCCACAGTGTTAGCAGGGTGAGGATCCTGAGGAGACAGGGACTTCCTGTTGGTCACATAACCAGCTGACTAACAGCTGCTTCACCAGATTTTAAACCTCCTGTTGTCCTTATAAGGAGTTCTGTTTAGGAGGTTGTTGTTGAAGAGTCTAGAAACAGCAAAGCAGTGAGAAGATGTGACTCATTCAGACAAGAAAATATGGCTTCATCTGCTGTGAGATCAGCCCAGACCGTCATACTGACAGTCAGACACGTTGGTGGTGGTGTGTTGGTCTAGGGCTGCTTTGATGCTTCAACTGAAGGAACCATGAATTCAGAGCTTTAGCAGAAAATCTGGAAGTACAAAATCTGGCCATCAGTTTCTGACCTTCAGCTCCAGATCACTGGGGACAGTTCTCCAAAGTCCATGAGAAAGCCCTCCTCTCAGAACCAGAACAGACACACTGAAGCTGATGGAGTGTCCTAGTCAAAGTCTAGATTTAAAGCTGACCTTGTGCCGTTACCTTAAACTGGTCCTTCATGCTGGAAAACCCTCCAAGGTTCCTGACTTAAAATGATCCAGCCAATCAGAGTGGGCCAGCATCCCTCCACAGTGAAGCTAAAGACCCATTAGCAGTTTTCACAAACACTTCATGTCAGGAGCCACACAAGCAGTTAGCAGGTTCAGGATGGACTGACTTTTCCACATAATGGCAGTGTAGGGAGCTGAGTTTCTGTACCAGTGGGTGGAACTTTCAGAGTTCAGGTACTTCTGCATATTTCTGGATATTTGCATCATTCATTGTCTGGTTTTAATCCCTGTTTTATCTACCATATTATTCATGTGTGAATGGAGACAGCTGCGTTGGACGGTGAGAGTCCAACCAGCTGCTCTCATGTTTTTAGACCTCACCTTGTTGAACATGATTAATGGTTGGAAATCTGTAGATATCCTCAGATTCTTCTCTGAAGAAGAGACTTTGCTGTATATCTGTGGCTGGAATGGGGCCCTGATGGATGGAGCTCAGCCTGTTTACTGAATCCTTCCTGCCTCTGGTCCATCTTTACAGAGACTAACTGGACCAAAGCTCTACTCTCAGCTTGGCTTCAATCGCTTTTCTCTCTTCATCAATTCAACCATCATTGGAAAACTTAATTTTATATTTACTCTGGTTATCTTTAATTTTAACATTTGTCTGAAGATCTGAAACATTTAATGAGGCAAAAAAGCAGAAATCTGAAGGAGGAGGGTGCTGAGATCTCGCAAGAGCTGTGTGTGTGTGCGTAACTAAAATGGCGACATACAGGTAATTCAAAAGCAAACAATTCCAGTCCTGATAAGTAAGCCAATAAATGTAAATAAAACAAAGTAGATTTAAACTTTGACAATTGTACTGTATTTCCGAGGGAACAAACTGGAAGACGAGACCTTGACGAGCCTGGAGAGCTACATGGACGAGTGTTTTGACAACATCGTAATGGGGAAGCCGAGGAATCCCACATCCACAAACACACCATCTACCAAACGATGTCGGTCTAGTTCAACCAGTGCTGCTTCTACCTCTACTTTGTCTCCAGACAGGAGCTACGGCGATGTCCTGGAGTCCATCGACAAAAAGCTAACCAGCCTGGACACCCGCCTCGCCCTGGTAGAAGTCCTGCATTTTAGACACTTCCATCTACATCATTTTCACAACACACATCTATGTAGGGTATTTTCTGGGGGGTGGGGGTCAAGGTCACCTGGGGGGGGGGGCTTATTTTATGGGCCTCACCACGGTCGGCCTCCTCCATCCCCTCTCGCATCTAGACATCGAGGGTTCAGGGTTGTCGAAGGGGGGGTGCGCTGGCTCCGTCTATCTCCCGGAGGGGGGGTGGACTGTGCCGTACACCCCCTCTTGGTACTCCAAGTTTTAATTACATTTGAGAGCAACACGCAACAACACCACATTTGAGCAGGCGCAGGGAGGATCGGGTTCTTCTCACACCCCTGTTCTCCGGCTGCCGCCCAGAGTCTGGGGCCTGGAGGAAGAGTGAGCCACCTGGTCCGTGGTTTTGGCTGGGGCCGGCTGCGGGGCCCAGGTGGCCTGCCGGGGGCTGGGCTGTCGCCTCTGCTCTCCCCAAAGAAGGTTGGAAGGAGGGGTGTGAAGTGCCTGGTTGAAGTAGTTTGTTTTTTTGGGGGGGGCGGTTCTGGTTAGGTGGCCTGCACGGGATTGGTGGGGCCCGTCCCGGGGGGGGGGGGCTCTTACTGGGGGTGTCCAGTCCGTGTGCGGGGTTGGGGTCCAGGCTCGAAGCAGGAATGAGTTGGGTTGGTGTGGCGGTGTTGCCGCTCCCCTCCATCCGGATTTTAGGTTCACTTATTGGGTCATCCGATTGGGTCATCCTGCCGGGACCAACCACCGGTGCCTCCGGGTCTTTGGTCCTGGTATTATTTGATTTGAGTGTTATGTGTGAATGCATGTCCGTGTTTTTATTTTATTTTATTCTTCTTTTTTTTTCCTTTCTTTTTATTTATTTATTTTTTCTTCTGTGGTGCGAGTGGGGGAACTAGGGAGGGAAGGCATAATTGAGACTGAGTGTTTTTTTTTTTTTTTTCTCCCAGGTTGGGGTCTCAACTGCACCCTTTCCCAAATACATCTCAAGTCTCCGCTAAGTGCGGAGCCCATTCCCCCCGTCCTGCTCTCCCTCCGCTGGCTGGCGTCGGGGCTCGGCGGTGCACTGGTGGAGCTCGTGGTCTGGGGGTGGATGCCTGGGTGGCTGCTGGCTCATTCCTGGCGGCCTCTCCGCGGGCCACGGTTGGCAGGACCTTGCTGGGGCTCCTGTCTGGGGGTCCTGGGGCCTCAGATCCCTGGGGCCCGGGACTGGATTCACTTCGGGGTGGGGCCCTGGTGTTGTTCGGGGTTTTTCGGTGCCGGTGCCTTCGCTTCAATGCCGGTTCCTGGGCGATGCTTTTTCTGATGCCGGTTTTGTGGTATCGGTTCGGGGAGGAGGGGAGCTGCACGGTATAGTGAGGTACAGGTCTTGGGTTTTGTTTTGGGCTCTGGTTTTTCCGTTTGCATTTCTCCTCTTGCATAGGGGAATTTTTATTTATTTTATTTTTATATATGTATTTATTTATGTATACATTTTTTCGGTGGGGGGGAGTGATTGCGGGCGGGTCGGTGTCTGGTGTCCCCTGTCGCATTGTGGGGACCTTTCTGCTTGGCTTTTTTTTTGGGGGGGGGTTGGCATGTCTGTTCTCTCGGGGGGTGGGCGGGCCCAATGGGTGGGGGTCCTGATGGCGGTGTGTTGGGGTTTTGGCAGCTCCGGCAGGGGTGGTGTTGGGGGGCAGGTGTGGATGGGCTGGCTGCGCTTATTGGGTTTTCGGGTGGGTTTTCCCACTTGGAGGCATTGTGGAGCTGCTTTGTTCCCGCTGATCGCGGCGGGTGTGGCTGCGGGGCGGGTGGGTGGTGGATGTGGCCCCGACCGGAGTGCGTCTGGGGGCCGGGGGGTGGAGCTGCTTCGGCTATGTGTCGGGGGCTGGTGCAGGGCGGCCGGGGGGGGGGGGGGCGTGGTTCACTCCGCTCTGGCTTTTTGCTGCCCGCGGGCTGCTGGGGGGGTGTGATTGCACCGGCTGCAGTCTGCTCTTCTCACGGTCGGGCGCCGGGAGGCTTTTATGCTCTTGGGTTAATTCTGTGCGTGGTGTGTTGCGTTGCGCGCTGTTGGCATCGGTCTTGGTGGGGTGGGGCTGCGCTTTTGGCCTGGGGGGCGCTTTGGGGGGGTTCCAGTTCGTGGGGGATGGGCGTGGGCCCTGGCTGTGGGCGTGACCGTCTGTGTGTTTTTCTGGGATGGTGCGGTCGCGTTGTTTCGGTGCTCTGTGGGGCCCCATATCCATATCTTTAGGTAACACAGAGTACATGTCAGACTTAATAATATTACTTTAGCGATAGTTTCAAGGTGTTGCTTTATTGTATATCTCGTACCGTGTCTTTTGGTTGTGCTGTTCTTTTTTCATCTCGTTACAGGTGATGAAGCAGACTGAAAATGTTTTGTTATTATCTCCTTTCTATCTCTTCTGTCTTTCATCTTTTCTGGTTTTTTTTTACATTGCGAGTGGGGGCACTAGGGAGGGAAGGCATGATTGAGACTGTGAGTGTTTTTTTTTTTTTGTCTCCCAGGTTGGGGTCTCAACTGCACCCTTTCCCAAATACATCTCAAGTCTCCGCTAAGTGCGGAGCCCATTCCCCCCCGTCCTGCTCTCCCTCCGCTGGCTTGCGTCGGGGCTCGGCGGTGCACTGGTGGAGCTCGTTGTCTGGGGGTGGATGCCTGGGTGGCTACTGGCTCATTCCTGGCGGCCTCTCCGTGGGCCCCGTTTGGCCGGGACCTTGCTGGGGCTCCAGTCTGGGGGTCAGGTGCACCTGGGGCCTCGGATCCCTGGGGCCCAGGACTGGATTCACTTCGGGGTGGGGCTGGGTGTTGTTCGGGGACTTTCGGTGCTGGTGCCTTCGCTTCGATGCCGGTTCCTGGGCGACGCTTTTTCTGATACCGGTTTTGTGGTATCGGTTCGGGGAGGAGGGGAGCTGCACGGCATAGTGAGGTGCAGGTCTTGGGTTTTGTTTTGGGCTCTCCCGACGGTGGTCTCCTGTCAACAGCCGACCTGTCTGCGGCCTTCCTGTCTATAGCCAACCGGCTACCGGCCCACCTGTCAACAACTGACCCATCACCAGCGGACCGGCCACCGGCCCACCTATCTATAACCGACCCGTCAGCAGCTAACCGGCCACCGGCCCACCTGTGTACAGCCGACCCGTTAGCCCAACGGCCACCGGCCCACCTGTCTACAGCCGACCAGTCATCAGCCGACCGGCCACCGGCCCTCCTGCCAACAACCGACCTGTCAGCCAACCGGCCAGCTGGGAGGTTGTCCCAATTCCTGCTGCTCTTGTTTTTTGTTCTTTCGAATATTCCGCCTCACTGCTGCCCGGACCCTCTCCCACAGTTATCACCACCGTCTACCGTCCTCCTAAATATAATAAGGATTTTTTGACTGACTTTTCTCAGCTCCTGACACATCTCTCAACCCTCTCCCATAATCTGATTATTTTGGGAGATTTCAACATTCACATGGACAATATCAGTGCTTCTCTCTCCAGAGACTTCTCATCCTGCCTGGAAAGCTTCGGTCTACATCAATACATCAACTTCCCAACTCACTGTAAAAATCATTTTCTAGATTTAGTCTGTTGTTCTGGCATCACCCCCTCTGACTGTAAATCCCATACCGTTGCTTTTTCCGATCACATGCTCATTACTTTTAACGTTAAGCTCCCCCTGTCTAAAATCACCCTCCCTCGCATCATCTCCTTCCAGAATGTAAAGGACATCAACATCGACGCCTTCACCTCTGACATCAGTAATATCCCCAGTGTATCTGCCTGCCGCTCACCTGATGACCTGGTTTCCCACTACAATCAAAATCTCCATACTCTCCTGGACATCCATGTTCCTCTGAAATCTAGATCAGTTTCCTTCACTCAATCAGCTCCCTGGTTCATTCCTGCTCTCCGTCACCTCAAATCTCGCGGTCGTCAGCTGGAACACCTTGCCAATAAAACTGGACTCACCATTCACAGAAATATGTACAAGGATCACATTGCACTGTACAAGACTTCCCTCTCCTCTGCCAAATCTTCATATTACTCTAACTTAATCCACTCCAACCGTCACAACTCTAAAACTCTCTCCATCACCAAACCTCCTGACTCCCTTCCCCATCATATTTTGAACACACAAATGTATAGAAAAAGCACAGCTTAAGTACAGCTCTCTAGACTTTCTCATTTTTTTAAATGCAGCCTTGATGAGGTCAGCAGCAGTGATAAAAACACTGTGATGAAAAAAAAAATGATGTAAACATATAACTGTACAGTTACAGTTCCAACATTCAGGGTTTTTTATATTTTTCTATAACCCATTTTACCCAACATTCAGCAGTCTAATGGCAGTGGGGAAGAAACTCTTCTGGAATCTGCTGGACCTGCATCGGATGGTTTGAAGTCTCTTCCCAGAGGGCAGCAGGGAGAACAGTCCATGGTGGGGGGGTGAGGGGTCATTGATGATGTTACGGGACACGCAGCGCTGGGATGAAATGTCTTTAATGGAGGGAAGAGGAGCCCCCATGATCCTCTCTGCTGTTCTCACCTTCTTCCAGTCTGACGCGCTGCAGCCTCCACACCACACAGTGAGACAGCTGCTCAGAACGCTCTCTATGGCGCTTCTGTAGAAGGTGGGGAGGATGGGTGGGGGCAGGTGGGCTCTCCTCATCCTCTGCAGGAAGAACATGCGCTTCTGTGCCCTTTTGACCAGAGAGGTGGTGTTTACATTCCAGGTGAGGGTGTCTGTGATGTGCACCCCCAGGAATTTGGTGCTGCTGACCACCTCTACAGCTGAGCTGTTGATGAGCAGTGGAGCGTGGTTATCAGGCATATTACTTCCTGAAGTAATGTGCAAAACCAGCTACTAAAAGCAGTCAGATTGATACCATAGAAACATTTAGTAAAGGTGAAATGATATCAATGATCAGAGCAAGATGGCAGAATTAGACCCAGTTATGCCCCAACCCCAAAAAGACATCAGTTTCATTTTTTTATTAATCATTCTGTTTTTAACATATAATATTTCATTAGAACACTAACACCTGTTCCTTCTTTTGATGTGTTTTAGTAGAACAGTCTTAAAGGAGGCAGTGCTGCCAGGTTGGTCAGCCCAGCATGGGCAGCTAAACAGTGGGAAGATTTCAAAAAGACCTTGAAGGTTTGTGACCATCTTTAGTTCAGTCATTTATTGAATATTTGAAGCAGCTCAGGATGCTCCCCACTGACAGTGGAACTGTTTCCCTGCCTGTGGGGAGCATCAGGAGCTGCTTCAAATATTCTAATATTAATCTAACTTCAGGACTCAGAGGAGGAGCTGCGGTCTGCAGCATGAAACGTTTCCAGACTTTGGAGATGGCCAGGAAAGAGGAGGAGAATGGAAATGATTGTAGAGAAGATGGAGAGATTCATTAAACATTCATCAAAACCAGTTAAACTGTGATGTTAAGAAATATTTTAGAGACGTTAAACATTAAAAATACAACTATATACATGTGACAACAACTTCAAACACATTTAATAATTGAACAAAAACAGGAAATAATTATATAATTTCAACCATTTAAGAAATATTTACATGAACAAAATGCAATTTATTTATTGAGATTGAAATGTTTTAAAGCTTTCTAAATGTAATCCTGCTCCTGCAGAGCCTGGGCTCTGATCCTTGGAGCTGACACTGCAGCCTCCAGTCCTGCTCTCAGGGGCTCTCCACTCTGCTGCTCCTGGTCGTCTCCTTGGAAGGTTTCCTCTGCTGCCTCTGGTTCCTCCTCCAGCACCTCCATAATGTCCCCCTGACTGAGGCAGAAGTTACAGCAAAGGTAGGTTTTACCTCCAGTGCTTTTAGAAATATTGCTCTCCACCTGCCTTCATAATTCTGAAGGAGCTTTCTATGACAGCTCTTGCAGGAGAGTGATGGCAGTTAAATGGAGCTTCAACTGGATTCCTCACAGGTTCTCCTTATATGGCGTGAGGAGCGTGATTGGCTGTTCCAGGCATGGATAACCACCATCGCCAAGCATCACATACTGGTTTGGTGGGTAGAGGGAGTGGGTGTAAACAGGACAATTTTTTAGAACAGTGGAATCATGGATACCCAATAAAAATATCTGTAACGATCTTGGTTCTGTTGTTTTTCTTTAAGTTTTCTGTTTCAAGTTTAGCCAGGTTTTTCATTGTTTTCTAGCTTTTTTTGGTGTGTCTGAAATCATTTAAGTTGCTTAGGTTTTTCTGTCTGTCCTCTGCTGCCTCCTTGTGTTCTTTTCCCTTGGCTTCCTCGTCAGCTCTAATCACACCTGTTCCCTATCAGCTTGTTAACTCTACCTTTGTTCAGTCAGCCATAAATACTCTCCCTCTGCAGTCCCTCTTTGCTGGTTCCTCGTCTTACCTTTCCTCACCCTGGCTCCTTGATGGTTTTCCCCTGATGTCTCCATGGTTCTGGTTAGTGTTTGATTTTTAAGTTGGATTTTTGGATACCTGTTTTGTTTGCCTGAACTCTCATTAAACCCTCCAAGAACTCAGCTCTGCCTCTCAGCTTCTGCTTATGGGTCCAATCTAAAACCTTTACACCAAATCGTGACAGAAGGAACCAGCCAACATTGGACCCAGCAGAACACGGCCCGGACGCCCACAGGAGAATTTCCATTATTCTCAGGAATGCTCTGGACTCCATAGCCGCTCTCAGTCCGCCTTGGAAGAGGGTGAGTGCGGCTGACCAGTTGAAGCCAGTATTCCTCTCTAACTCCTCACTTCTATCACCCCCAGTTTTATCTGAGCTATTCGAGGAGTTGGAGTGGAACCGCCAAGCCGCCTTTGCCCAACTCTGCAATAGACCTCCACCACCCAAACCATCTTTCCATCACCTTCCCACTCTGCTGTCTTTTACCTCCGGTCCTGTTCCCCCACCATTACCAGCTGTTGGTCCTCCCCTGCCATCTACTTCCTCCAGGCGTAAGCAACGCCGCCGGGGGAGAAAGACAACCACCTCTCCGGCGGGTCAGCCTGACTCCTTTTTCAGTCCCTCTCTTAACCTGGTTGGTTTCCCCTATGGCTTTAGTCGTCACCTCCATGACAAACAGCTAGCTTCTCGGGTTGGTAGGTTTAGACCAGCTTCCATAACTACACCCCCCCACAGTCAGAGCTCCCCATATTACCAGAGTCAGATCTCTGGGGTTTCTTTTATGGGGAGAGGGAAGATCTTTTCCCTTTTCTGCCATCTCCATCAGCTCCTAGCAGTCCAGTTTCCCTAGCTCCAGAACCTGTTAGCCTAGCACCAGAGGCCGTTAGCAGGCTAGTTAGCCTAGCACCAGAGGCCGTTAGCAGGCTAGTTAGCCCAGCACCCGAGGCCGTTAGCAGGCTAGTTAGCCCAGCACCCGAGGCCGTTAGCAGGCTAGTTAGCCCAGCACCCGAGGCCGTTAGCAGGCTAGTTAGCCCAGCACCCGAGGCCCCTGAGCCTGCTCTGTGCCGTCCGGAGACCCCTGAGCCTGCTCTGTGCCGTCCGGAGACCCCTGAGCCTGCTCTGTGCCATCCGGAGACCCCTGAGCCTGCTCTGTGCCGTCCGGAGACCCCTGAGCTCTCTCTGCTTCTTCCTGAGACTCCTGAGCTCGCTCTGCTTCTTCCTGAGACTCCTGAGCTCGCTCTGCTTCTTCCTGAGACTCCTGAGCTCGCTCTGCTTCTTCCTGAGACTCCTGATGTGGAACAACAGTCGGTGGTCTCCCCTGTTCCAGATGTGGAGCCGCAATCGGCGGGCTCCTCTGTTCCTGTCCAGGAGCCGCAGGTGGCGGTCTCCTATGAGCCTGATCCGGAGCCGCAGTCGGCGGGCTCCCCTGTTCCTGATCCGGAGCCGCAGTCGGCGGGCTCCCCTGTTCCTGTCCTGGAGCCGCAGTCGGCGGGCTCCCCTGTTCCAGTCCTGGAGCCGCAGTCGGTGGGCACCCCTGTTCCAGTCCTGGAGCCGCAGTCGGCGGGCACCCCTGTTCCAGTCCTGGAGCCGCAGTCGGCGGCCACCCCTGTTCCAGTCCTGGAGCCGCAGTTGGCGGCCACCTCAGAGACTGTTTCCGCGCTGCTGAAACTGAGACGGGGTCCCCCAAGGTGTCTGCGTCTGCGTCTGAGACGGTGTCGGCGTCCTCCAGAGACCCTCCTTCGTCAGAGACGCCGTCGCCGCGGCCGGCCTTTCAGAGACTCTGCCTCGCCTCAGGCCCCGCGGCCGGCCACCAGAGACTCTGCCTCGCCTCCGGCCCCGCGGCCGGCCACCAGAGACTCTGCCTCGCCTCCGGCCCCGCGGCCGGCCTTTCAGAGACTTTCGGTTTTCCTCGCCCACTCTGGATGGGTTGCGTTTTGTTTCTTGGACTGTTTTTGCCTTCTTGCCCTCCTTCCTGGTTCCCCCTCCGCCCACCCGGGGTTTTTTGTTTTTGGATATTAAAGGGGCGCCTGGAATCCGCCCTTAAGTGGGGGGCTCTGTAACGATCTTGGTTCTGTTGTTTTTCTTTAAGTTTTCTGTTTCAAGTTTAGCCAGGTTTTTCATTGTTTTCTAGCTTTTTTTGGTGTGTCTGGATTCATTTAAGTTGCTTAGGTTTTTCTGTCTGTCCTCTGCTGCCTCCTTGTGTTCTTTTCCCTTGGCTTCTGTTGGATTAATTGTACATAAGTTATTCTGCTTTAATCATATTATACACATTTGTTATCTCTATCTTACTTATATTACAAAGAGTGAAGACTGCTTCAGAGTGGGTTGGAGATTGTAACTGAATGCAGTCTCTGATCCCCTCTCCTTGCAAGTAAATTATACTCAATTCTCTGTGTCTTTCTTTTATGCAGGTTGAATAAGATGTTTGGTGTTTAAACCTAACATTTAAATGGTCCTTCGAGCCGGATTGCAAGATACCCGACGACCCCCAGCAGGTGAGTGAGATCCAGACAAGTCTGCGGCCGCAGCAAACAGACCCTTTACGGGACTGGTCTCTCCCTTACAAGCTGGGGTCCGACGGTTGAAGCATTTCGAGGACGCAGAGAATTGTGAGTAGTTTTTCTTTTAATAAGGAGTGAGTAAATTATATAAAAAAAAAAAAAAAAAGATAGAAGTGAAGGACGGCGAAGTCCTCTCAGCGTACTAAAACCCTGACAATTCTAGACTCTATCAGGTAAAACAGAAATTTTAAAACAGTTAAAGTCCGCGGGAGGGCAGTCTCCCCTAGTGTAAACTAGTTAAATTCTGCGTAGGACGGCGGCTTCCTCTGTGTTTAAAATAAAGAAAACGGGAATAAAGTAAAAGTTAACTGCGCAGTGTGTGTGTGTGTGTGTGTGTGTGTGTGAAAGGAAATATAGATATCACTAGATATCTGTATTTCATACCAAAAAGACAAGGGTTAAATGGTGAGCTTTTGTGGATGTTTGTAGACAAGAAAACTCCACCTGCAAGGGTTGAAGTGAGTTTTACCACAAAGGTAGTTGATCACCATCTTGTCTGAAGCCCCAGTGTTTAGAACACGACAGGTGTTGAAAACCCACTGGGCCCAAATTTAGTTTAAAAATGGGAAAGGGCAAAGTAAACCATAAAAAAATTATTGGAGGAACTCCAGTGTTAAGACTGGAAAGCAGTTGAAAATGATGACCCGGCGGTGGTAGAGCCGTTGTGTTACTGGATAAAAAACTATGGTTTTAATGCTAAATTGAGCACCACAAACGTAAAAGAATTACAACAAAAAATAAAAACAAAAGAATAAAAATAAAGATTCCACTGTGTTTTATCAGGAGGAAGAGGACACTGTGTTTTATCAGCAGTCCAGAGGTAGAGGCCGAGGCAGAGGTTGAGGCCATGGAAGGGGAAGAGGGTTTGGATCACACTCAACCGATAATTCCAGAGCGTGTTGGTCATGTGGAAAAGAAGGCCACATGGCTAGAGACTGTCGAAGTAACCCAAAAAGAAAAATTCAGGGAGCTCAGCATGACTAGATGAGAAACCATTCTCTATTGAAGAAATAGAAGATGAAAACATGGATGTATTAAACCTAGAGGATTTGATTTTTGAAGAAAAATATAGGCCAGAAATAGTTCTGATGGTCCAGGGCACTCCTGTTAAATTTTGTGTGATACAGGAGCCTGCAGAACCACAATAAAAGAACCCATACTCCACGCACCTCTAAGTTCAAATTATGCAGGAATAACTGCACCGTTAAAACTTTTTATGTATAAAGAGGAACTGAAAATGTCAGATAAACTAAAACAAAGCAGAAGCGGCCTTCTGCAACATTAAGCAGGCTATGGTGAGCAGCTGCACGTTGGCCCTGCCAAATTATGAGAAAAAGTTTGTACAAATGGTGGACTGCAAAGGTCATTTTATGACCTCAGTATTAACTCAAATGCATGGAAATAAATTAAGGCCAGTGGCATACTATTCTACTAAATTAGATGTGGTAGCATGTGCACTTCCACATTGTGTGCAAGCAGTGATAGCTGCTTCATTAGCAGTAACGTCCAGTGCTGACATAGTATTATTCCATCCACTGACATTAAAAGTTCCTCACTCGGTGTCTGCTCTGCTTTTACAAACAAAAATGACTTTTCTATCCCCAGCCAGACACCTCTCATGCATGTCTATACTCCTGTCACAGCCGCATCTAAAAATAGAACGCTGCACGGTGCTGAACCCAGCAACACTTATCCCCACACCAGATGATGGGGAATCCCATGATTGTGAGGCTCTGGCTGAACAAACTGCTAAAAGTAGGCCAGATTTAAAAGACACTCCTTTGTCAGAAGGAGAAACATTATTTGTTGATGGATCCTCTAAAAAAGATGAAAAAGGGAAAACGAGAACTGGTTATGCTGTAGTGACACATACCGCTGTGCTAAAAGCGGAAGCCTTACCACAACATTACTCTGCACAAGCAGCAGAACTGATTGCTCTCACTGAAGCGTGCAAACTTATGAAAGACAAAAAACTAACTATCTGGACAGATAGTCAATATGCTTATGCTACAACACATACATATGGATTTTATTGAACTAAATCCAAGCGAAGGTAAAAAATTCTGTTTAGTTATAATAGATTTGTTTTTTAAATGGATTGAACTATTTCCAATAAAAAACCCTGATGCCCTTACAGTAGCAAGAGCACTCTGTAAAGATAATACCAAGATATGGCATTCCAGAGAAAATATATAGTGAGAATGATTCTTACTTTGTAAATTAAATAGTGTCCAAAATAGGATTAGCCTTCCACATTGATTTAAAAAATCATTGTGGATATCATCCACAGAGCGCAGGACTTGTGGAATGAATAAATTGTACTGTTAAAAACAGACTAAGAAAGACCAAAGAAGAAACATTGGTATTCACCTAAGTGGGAAGGACCCTATCAGGTTTTGTTGACCACTCCAACTGCATTGAAAATAGCTGAAAGAAGCACATGGATCCACTTGTCACACTGTAAAAAGGTGATAGATAGATCAGATGATTAATGGATAAAATCACTCTCTTAATTATTCTGTAGAACCTTACTATAGTGTTTAGCATTCTAGTAATCCTACTGTGGTGCCTGTTATAGAATACACATTTGGTCTCCTTCACCGACCTTCAGAGGAAGTCCATCGTACAAAGGGGGTTGTATTTTTAGTATAAAACCATCTCAAACTGGTGAAGATTGTCCACAACTCTGCCGAAAGGTCATAGGAAGTAGACCATTGTGTGAAAGATTACCCATAAGAAACTTTTTGAAGTTTGAACCTAGATAATGTTGCGATTATTCATATTAGTTTTGTCTTTAGCTCTCACTCAGGGCAAGGATTCTTGTTGCCCCCATGATCCAGCTATTTGTAAAAGGGACGTCTATCTCTGCTATAACTCTATAGTCAGTTTGGTGACTATTCCTTTTCAAACATTCTCGCAAAGATTCAAAATTGACCCAGGAGTCTGGCGAGGTTATGATTTCTACCTATATCCCTGTGTAGTTCAAAGAACTCAAAAGAGTTGGGGAGACGTTTTTAGAACCACTGGACAGTGGAAGAAAGGATCATATGGATGGACATCTTTAGCTAAGAAATGGATGAGTAGAATATCAGGGTTAACTGTTAACCATGACTCCAAAGTTTTCACTATGACGATAAACTCCACAGCAGAACCCCTTGAGAAGGAAGGCTGTTCCTCCTCATTTATATGTGCACGGTCTGCTGGAACCGATCCATGTTGGACATTGTATTTGTGCCCCGCAAATATTACACAAGAAGGAGATGAGATACAAGGGATTCTTACTTCTGCTCAAGATGAACAGATAAAAATTCAAAATATTAATGGACCGCTTAAAACAGATGAATTGTTAACGACCGTAAACAGCATTTTACCTCACACATGGCATACTAGAAGGAAGAGGTCATCTGAAAACGCGTGGAGTGGAGATGACCCTACTTATATTGACAGCATTGGGGTACCCAGAGGTGTTCCAGATGAGTATAAACTAGCGAATCAAGTTACTGCAGGATTTGAATCTATCTTATGCTGGTGGTGCACTATAAACAAAAATGTAGACAGAATAAATTACATCCACTATAACGTCCAGAGGCTGGGAAATAAAACAGAACAAGGCTTCTCCGCTGTCCATGAACAATAGTCAGCTACCTCTCTGATGGCTTTCCAGAACCGTATTGCTGTTGACATGTTGTTAGCTGAAAAAGGTGGTGTGTGCTCTATTTGTGGAGATCAGTGTTGCACCTTTATTCCCAACAACACCGCTGCTGATGGCAGCCTCACAAAGGCCCTTGAAGGCCTTCGCTCTCTTAACAGCAAAATGAAAGACCATTCTGGAGTTGACACAAAATTGTGGGACGGATTTGGAGACATTTTTGGTAAATACAAACAATTGGTAGTTTCTATTTTAATGTCTATAGCTGTATTTGCCGCCACCCTGACCTTATGTGGATGTTGTTGTATTCCATGTATTAGAGTGCTGCTAAATAGACTAATTACCGCAGCAATACAACCCATGAAAACAGAGATGTATGCCCTCATGTCCACTGAGAAACATCCATCGGATGATGAAGACAGCGAAGAGGATGAAACCTCTTTACACTTTCCTGATCTTTATCCTAATCCCAACGATAATAACCCACCAGCTTAAAGTACCTCTGAGCGTACCCTTTACAGCTAAAAATGATTTCATAGTTGAAAATCTTGAAAAGAAGTAACTATTGAATGATAAAATAAATAGCTTAAAGTGAATAAACAGGAGGGAAATGTTGGATTAATTGTACATAAGTTATTCTACTTTAATCATATTATACACATTTGTTATCTCTATCTTACTTATATTACAAAGAGTGAACTTTGCTTGCTATGATTACTAATGTTTTGCTGTCAGTTTGTGCAGGAGGATGTTGAGGTCACAGCTGGGGTAAGCTGTTGAACTTTACTTGTTGTAAGTCTGTGCAAGGAGGTTGCTGGGGTCAAAGCTGGGTTAATGTTGTGAAACTCGGAGAGCTGCGCAGAGTTGCACACACCGGATGTGGAGAGAAACTTTCCTTATCTTATGATGTTGTACGAAACTTCTGGTTTCAACTGGCTTCTGTTGACCCCCCTTCCCCTTAGAGGTTGAAACCACATTGTAACCAGGGCGTTCCAAATAAAAAGCTTGGAGAGCAGAGACTGCTTCAGAGTGGGTTGGAGATTGTAACTGACTGCAGTCTCTGATCCCCTCTCCTTGCAAGTAAATTATACTCAATTCTCTGTGTCTTTCTTTGTGCAGGTTGAATAAGATGTTTGGTGTTTAAACCTAACAGCTTCCTCGTCAGCTCTAATCACACCTGTTCCCTATCAGCTCGTTAACTCTACCTTTGTTCAGTCAGCCATAAATACTCTCCCTCTGCAGTCCCTCTTTGCTGGTTCCTCGTCTTACCTTTCCTCACCCTGGCTCCTTGATGGTTTTCCCCTGATGTCTCCATGGTTCTGGTTAGTGTTTGATTTTTAAGTTGGATTTTTGGATACCTGTTTTGTTTGCCTGAACTCTCATTAAACCCTCCAAGAACTCACCTCTGCCTCTCAGCTTCTGCTTTTGGGTCCAATCTTTACACCAAATCGTGACAGAAGGAACCAGCCAACATTGGACCCAGCAGAACACGGCCTGGACGCCCACAGGAGAATTTCCATTATTCTCAGGAATGCTCTGGACTCCATAGCCGCTCTCAGTCCGCCTTGGAAGAGGGTGAGTGCAGCTGACCAGTTGAAGCCAGTATTCCTCTCTAACTCCTCACATCTATCACCCCCAGTTTTATCTGAGCTATTCGAGGAGTTGGAGTGGAACCGCCAAGCCGCCTTTGCCCAACTCTGCAATAGACCTCCACCACCCAAACCATCTTTCCATCACCTTCCCACTCTGCTGTCTCTTACCTCATATCCTGTTCCCCCACCATTACCAGCTGTTGGTCCTCCCCTGCCATCTACTTCCTCCAGGCGTAAGCAACGCCGCCGGGGGAGGAAGACAACCACCTCTCCGGCGGGTCAGCCTGACTCCTTTTTCAGTCCCTCTCTTAACCTGGTTGGTTTCCACTATGGCTTTAGTCGTCACCTCCATGACAAACAGCTAGCTTCTCGGGTTGGTAGGTTTAGACCAGCTTCCATAACTACACCCCCCACAGTCAGAGCTCCCCATATTACCAGAGTCAGATCTCTGGGGTTTCTTTTATGGGGAGAGGGAAGATCTTTTCCCTTTTCTGCCATCTCCATCAGCTCCTAGCAGTCCAGTTTCCCTAGCTCCAGAACCTGTTAGCCTAGCACCAGAGGCCGTTAGCAGGCTAGTTAGCCTAGCACCCGAGGCCGTTAGCAGGCTAGTTAGCCTAGCACCCGAGGCCGTTAGCAGGCTAGTTAGCCCAGCACCCAAGGCCGTTAGCTGGCTAGTTAGCCCAGCACCCGAGGCCGTTAGCTGGCTAGTTAGCCCAGCACCCGAGGCCCCTGAGCCTGCTCTGTGCCGTCCGGAGACCCCTGAGCCTGCTCTGTGCCGTCCGGAGACCCCTGAGCTCGCTCTGTGCCGTCCGGAGACCCCTGAGCCTGCTCTGTGCCGCCGGAGACCCCTGAGCCTGCTCTGTGCCGTCCGGAGACTCCTGAGCTCTCTCTGCTTCTTCCTGAGACTCCTGAGCTCTCTCTGCTTCTTCCTGAGACTCCTGAGCTCGCTCTGCTTCTTCCTGAGACTCCTTATGTGGAACAACAGTCGGTGGTCTCCCCTGTTCCAGATGTGGAGCCGCAATCGGCGGGCTCCTCTGTTCCTGTCCAGGAGCCGCAGGTGGCGGTCTCCTATGAGCCTGATCCGGAGCCGCAGTCGGCGGGCTCCCCTGTTCCTGATCCGGAGCCGCAGTCGGCGGGCTCCCCTGTTCCTGTCCTGGAGCCGCATCGGCGGGCTCCCCTGTTCCAGTCCTGGAGCCGCAGTCGGCGGGCACCCCTGTTCCAGTCCTGGAGCCGCAGTCGGCGGGCACCCCTGTTCCAGTCCTGGAGCCGCAGTCGGCGGGCACCCCTGTTCCAGTCCTGGAGCCGCAGTCGGCGGCCACCCCTTTTCCAGTCCTGGAGCCGCAGTCGGCGGCCACCCCTGTTCCAGTCCTGGAGCCGCAGTTGGCGGCCACCTCAGAGACTGTTTCCGCGCTGCTGAAACTGAGACGGGGTCCCCCAGGGTGTCTGCGTCTGCGTCTGAGACGGTGTCGGCGTCCTCCAGAGACCCTCCTTCGTCAGAGACGCCGTCGCCGCAGCCGGCCTTTCAGAGACTCTGCCTCGCCTCCGGCCCCGCGGCCGGCCTTTCAGAGACTCTGCCTCGCCTCCGGCCCCGCGGCCGGCCACCAGAGACTCTGCCTCGCCTCCGGCCCCGCGGCCGGCCTTTCAGAGACTTTCGGTTTTCCTCGCCCACTCTGGATGGGTTGCGTTTTGTTTCTTGGACTGTTTTTGCCTTCTTGCCCTCCTTCCTGGTTCCCCCTCCGCCCACCCGGGGTTTTTTGTTTTTGGACATTAAAGGGGCGCCTGGAATCCGCCCTTAAGTGGGGGGCTCTGTAACGATCTTGGTTCTGTTGTTTTTCTTTAAGTTTTCTGTTTCAAGTTTAGCCAGGTTTTTCATTGTTTTCTAGCTTTTTTTGGTGTGTCTGGATTCATTTAAGTTGCTTAGGTTTTTCTGTCTGTCCTCTGCTGCCTCCTTGTGTTCTTTTCCCTTGGCTTCTGTTGGATTAATTGTACATAAGTTATTCTACTTTAATCATAATATACACATTTGTTATCTCTATCTTACTTATGTGGCGAGATTAGATTGAAATCGGGAAATTATAAATTTCTAAACCCAAATAAAATTGCTCTGCAACGCCACCTTGGGAATTTCACCCAAAGAATATTACTCCCCTTTTTGATAGGACACACAAGTTCGCTCATGCATGGATCAAGACATCTGAGACAATTTTAAAATGTACAAACAACTTTTTTTATTAGAGGCTTCTTAAAATATTCTTCTTAAAACCAATTCGTTATAACACTAAAGAGAAAAAAAGAAAAGTAACTACAGTAGCTGAGGTTACCGGCGGAAGGGGGCCGCCATAGGACGGGATCCACCTAAACACAGCAATCCAAACCCCTGTAAAGCACCAGACGCAGTGAGAAGACCAAAACTCAGGAATCACGGCACACAAAAAAAAGAAGACACCGTCACCACATCAACACCGCCGCCGGGCCTCAGCACTGTCAGCAGAGAGAGAGAGAGAAAAACAATACAATACAGACAACAAGCCAAAATGTACAACAAAAAGAAAACAGTATCAGCCTAAATATATAAATAGTTATACTACACCAAAAGGCTGGGACAAAAAGAAAAACAAATTAAAATATCCGAATCCGGTGCGACCCTCTGGCCACACAACAATAGGAGGTGAATGGAGCGCGCCGGTGCCGCACGCCACCGCCGCACGCCAAACACCACTTCAACTAGGGCGTGTAGCCGCCCCCACAATCCGAGGTGGATGATGCGCAGAATCCGGAATATCAACAGAGCAGCAATGGTAATATGGGGAGACCTGTGAAAGTTTATTAGTCACTATTTAACAAAACTGCAACAAATAGGCGCTAACAATGAGCGTTACTTCTTACCTCCCAATCCAGACAAACTCATGTATGCGCACACACACACCAGCCGACGACGAGGAGGAGAGCGGCACAATAGCGTTTTGCCTATGATCACACCTGATTTAGATCTTCTGTTAACAAGCAGCAATAGTGCAAAGAGAGGGGAGACCTACCAGCAAGATCAGAGCAGCATGCACCTAATGCTATGCCCTTCGACTGTCAGTCCCTGAGACGCGAGTCACAGCCAAAGCTTGAGGAGGACGTGTCTCCGATTGGGCGCAGCGGCTTCTTATATACCACGCCCACTCTGCCCAACCTGAACCTCGCACCTGAAAGCTATTTGTATAGCAATACATATATTTCTATACCACTACATTCTACCCCCTCTTCTTGCATCGTCGACCCGACGATGGCTGATTCGAAACTACTAAAATCAGTTCCAAGGTCTAAACAACGCTGACTGAGTTGACAAAGATGCAGAAGAGCCCCCAGGATGAACGTCCCCTGCTGGCCGTGGGAGACGGTGCATATTAGTATGTTGACCAGCAGTTGGACGTCTGGAGCGACGTAGGGCCACTGGGTCAGCATAGCTGGTAGATGGAACAGCCAAAGATGTAGAGGGTTCAATAGATGCAGCAGGTTCAGAAGGTGGCCCAAGGTCCTGAGGTGGAGTTTGAGGCAGCAACCCACCAGAAGGTAAGGCAGAAGCAACCACTAGGGGTTGCTGTTCACAAACAAACAGATCATAATCAAAGGGGCCACTATCTTCAGACAGTCCCTTTTCCACCGGAGGCGAGTTATGGGGAGAAATGTGATCAGGAGGGACAACACCAACCACAGGTTTTAACATGGTACGGTGCAGCTGTCTTACTTTAGTTTGGTCATCCAGAGGCACAATGGTGTAAACAGAGCCGCCCTCCTTTGGTGCCCTCAATACCTTGTACTTCACAGAGCTCCATCGGTCCCTTGTCTTATAAGGCCCCCCAGCAGTGAAGTCACGCAAAAACACGAGTTGCCCTTCCTTTAGTGGCTGATGTTTCACCTGAGTATCATGAGTCTGCCTTCGACGATCTGCAGCATGTTTCAGGTGCTCCCTAGCCCCATCAAAGGCTACCTGCAACCGAGCTTGATGTTCTTGAACCCACTCATGGACAGAACCACCAACTGGACTCTCGACTCTACCCAAAAGAAAATCCAGGGGCAATCTAGGTTCCTGCCCAAACATTAAGAGAAAGGGTGACTCTCCAGTAGACTGGTGAGGAGTTGTATTATAACAATAGAGAACCTGGGGCAAACAGGCATGCCAATCCCTTTTTCGGGACACAGGCAGTGTTCTTAACAGATTGTGCAGCGTCCGATTGAAGCGCTCACATTGGCCATTTCCTTCTGGATGGTAAGGAGTGGTGCGTGATTTTGCTATGCCGTACAAGTTACACAGCTGCTGGATAAGCAAGCTCTCAAAGTTACGACCCTGATCGGAGTGCAACCGAGCAGGAACACCAAACTTGTAAAACCATTCAGACACCAAAACCTTAGCCACAGTGGCCGCTCGCTGATCCCGTGTAGGGACAGCAACAGTATACTTACTAAAAACATCCGTCAAGACCAAAACATTTTCCAACCCATTATGGGTGGGCTCTAAGGTGGTATAATCAATGGCCAAAATTTCATTAGGACGTGATGCCAGTAAATGTCCCATATAGCCATAAGCTTTAGGGTGAACATCCTTTGCCACTTGGCATCTCTCACAAGCCCGGCACCACTGAGCCACATCAGAGGCCATATGAGGCCAATAACACCGGGACCGTAAGAGCGCCAACGTTCGCTCCACTCCCTGGTGGCCATGCTCTTCATGGACTTTAGTCAGAACATCCTTAATTAGCACACTTGGCAGCACCAACTGAAACACAGCATCACCACCATCTGACCTAAATACCTTTCGATAGAGAACTCCATCTCTCTCGACAAACCGGTCCCACTGTCGCAGCAGAACCAAAGTGGATGGGGACAGCTGGGCTCGCTCCTCTCGATTGGGGTGCTGTCCTTTCCTCCAGAACACCAGCAAGTCCTGTAAAAATGGATCAGCATGCTGCAAAGCACAAAGTTCAGCCGTAGTATGCTGTGGCAAAACTACAACTGCCGCCTGGGTTGCCTCAACCCTTTCAAACCCCAAAGCATCCTGCAATGCTTTAGGCAGAGCTGTACCTAGGAGCATTGCTTTCACATCTGGCGGATCAGGTGAGTGCTGACGAGAAAGTGCATCAGCATTGGTATTGCACCGCCCTGACCGATACTTTATCTCAAAATCAAAAGAGGCTAGCTGGGCAGCCCACCGCTGTTCAGTGGCAGCCAATTTAGCAGTGGACAAATGGCTGAGAGGGTTGTTATCAGTATATACAATACATTTGTTTCCCAACAGATACTCTCTAAACTTGTCAGTCATGGCCCACTTGAGGGCCAGAAACTCAAGCTTCATGGAGCTGTAATTTGCCATATTTCGCTCTGTGGGTCTCAAGCCTCGACTAGCATAAGCAATCGGTCTCACTTTGCCGACCTGCATTTGTGAGAGGACTGCTCCTAGGCCACCATGGCTGGCATCAACCTCCAAGATAAATGGTTGAGTGAAATCTGCATAGGCTAGCACTGGCGTTGTTGTTAGCTTAGCCTTCAAGGTTTCAAAACTCTTTTGACATTCATCAGTCCAGCATGCAACAAGTCCACGATCAGGTTTCTTACCGGTACCACCACACTGAGCCACCGCTTTATGCAATGGAGCTGCCAATTTTGCGAAACCTTCCACAAAACGACGGTAATAAATGGCAAAACCAAGGAATGACCGAAGTTCTGAGGCCTTAGTGGGAGTTGGCCAATTGGCTACAACTTCAGTTTTACTAGGATCTGTAGCAACCCCCTCACCAGAGATCACATGTCCCAAATAACGTACCTCTTTTTGAAAGAAGGAACATTTACTGAGCTTTGCTTTAAGCCCCTGTTGTTGAAGCACCACTTTCAAGCGCTCCAGATGTTGATCCACACTTGAAGAGAAAACAACAATGTCATCAAGATATAACAGGACAGACTGGTAATGTTAGTCCCCAAAAATCCGCTGCATTAGCCGTTGGAAAGTGCTAGGCGCATTACAAAGCCCGAAAGGCATTCGGTTCCATTCAAACAGCCCAAAGGGAGTACAGAAGGCAGTTTTTGGACGGTCTGCCTCCGCAACTGGAACCTGATTATATCCGCTAGCGAGATCGAGGGTAGAAAACAAGCATGCACCAGACAAGGCATCCAACGATTCTTCTATTCGTGGAAGGGGGAAAGAGTCTTTCCGGGTCTTACTATTTAGTCTCCTATAGTCAACACACATACGAAAACTCCCATCTTTCTTCCTCACTAAGACTATGGGAGATGCATATGGGCTGCTACTTTCTCTAATGATCTGTGAAGCAAGCAACTGATTTATATGGTCCTTCACCACCTCATAATCTGAAGGCGGAATACGCCGATAGCGTTGTTTAACTGGAACATCGTCGACCAGAGGAATGTCATGGGCTATCACATTGGTACAGCCCAGGTCACCATCATGAGAGGAGAAAACTGTCATATACTGATTGAGCAATGACCTTAACTGACCCTGTCCTTCCACAGACAAAGAGGACAAATCCAGGTCCTCCACCTGCTGTTGCACATTAACTGAGGCCGTCTGGCACCCCATCGTCGCTACCTTTGCTGGGACTTCAGTAATTCCTGCAGGGAGACTAACAACATTGACAACATTTAAGGTGCCAACAACGGTGCGGGGGTATACCACCACTTCTGTCGTACCAACATTGATAATGGGCACATAAGCTGTACCCCTGATTACCTGAACCAAGGCAGGGGAAGCAAGCAAACCAGAAGGCAATCCAGACTCTAAAGGCTCAAACAAAACAGTAGAACCTGAGTACACATCCGAACATGTGGTAGCCACAATTTTCATGACTCCACCAGGAATCCGACAGCCCTTTTTACCCCTGACCTTAACCCTTCCAGGACTACCTCGAGGCTCTTGTGAGTTGGCAGACTGGCACTGCTGCAGGGCCTGCATGACTGACTGAGGGGCCCCGGAAACACCAGCCACAGAAGACCAAGCCACACCATGTTGCCCAAACAGTTCGCGGTAACACCTCCTGATCACATTCATCCCCAAAACACCTGGGACCCTAGCCGGGACCTCACCCCCAGGGTCCTGCACAACCAAAACACCACAGTGGGGAATCAATTTACCACAGAGGTGTACATCAAGTTCCGAATAGCCAATATAAGGAATCTTAAGACCATTGGCAGCTCTAAGCTCCAACCAATGACACGACTGGAGGTGCTCAGAACCCCAAGACTCCATATGCTGACGAAAAAAGCTTTCAGAAACCGTGGACACCATCGAACCAGTATCCACCAAACATGGGACTGTCACCCCACCCATGACTACATCTGCATGAGGGCAATCTGAAATCAACTTAGAAGCGCCCGAACTCCCAATAGTGGCTAGTGAGCCAATAGCATCCCCACCCAAACTGTGGCTCAGCAGTTCGGTGGGAACTAGTTTTCCGCCGCAGAAACAGGACGGGACTGGGCAGCTGAATTTGGCGGACATAGGGTTCGACGGGGGACACGCACCCCATCACACTCTCGTGCGAAATGACCTGGCTGGTTACACCGCCTGCAGATTACTGGACTATTGGTGCGTGGATGATTAGGGCGGTGGAAATTCTGCAACTGAGAAATGCCCTCACTAAGCTGCTGGAGCTGCTTTTGCTGACACTTTAGCATTTCTCTTATTTGACTCATCTCCGTTGCTGATGTTACAGAAGCTACCTGAGGACCACCATGTACCCCATACTGGACGCCATAAACTGAAGGAAGCGACTGGCTACGGTTCCTCCCACCATGAGGTACCCCTTCGCGTTCCCACTGGATTGCTGCGGCCCTAACCTCAAGTAAGGTGCTGTCAGGCCTTGTGCGTACCAGCTGCTTCAACTCGCGTCTCAGGGAACTGTCCAACACCTGTTCAACAAACTGATCTCTTAACAGTGTCTCAAAATTCAACATACCAGCAGGTGCACGCTGTTTTACCCGCTCCATAAGGCTCATTAATGCGAGGGAGAACTCCTGAAGACTCTCTCCCTCTTGTTGTCTTCTAGAAAAGAAGGCCTCTTGAAGAGCAACATAGGACTCAGAACAACCATACAACTCTTGTAGGATCTCCAATATTCTAGCAGGGTCCTCTCTCTCTGCACTAGAGCGATATTTTATTTCATTTCTAGCTTCTCCCTCCAGGTGATCAAACAGGAAAAACGCTTGGTCAGCTACAGACAGATGCCGGGCTCTCATACACAATCTTGCTTCCTCAGTCCACTCACTCAAACCTATACCTGTCCCTCCTCTAAAGATAGGACATTTCCTATCTCTAGGCACAAAAATCAGTCTCTCTGCTACAGGGAGACTAGGTGTAGGAGGGGCATTAGGCAATGCTGAAGACGTGGATGGCTGAGCACTTAAGCTAGCCTGTCCTCGTCGCAACTGCTCATTGTCAGCTCTTAACTTGCTACCAGCTCTTTAAGTTCCTGAATTTCTTCTTCCATAATTATCACGAGCTTATTCTGCTTCTTGTGATTACTACAGTGCAGAATTACAACCCAAGGTTAACTGTTAACACCTCACCCACCGCTTTGATGCTCTGCACGAAACCACTGCTGCTCTGTTGACGGATTAGCCAATCTGCACAAACAAAAAAAAGAAAAACACAAATATTTAAAAACTACTTGTCCCAGATGTTCATAAAGAGCATGAGTCCTACCAGCAACGCCAAGAATGTGGCGTGATTAGATTGAAATCGGGAAATTATAAATTTCTAAACCCAAATAAAATTGCTCTGCAACGCCACCTTGGGAATTTCACCCAAAGAATATTACTCCCCTTTTTGATAGGACACACAAGTTCGCTCATGCATGGATCAAGACATCTGAGACAATTTTAAAATGTACAAACAACTTTTTTTATTAGAGGCTTCTTAAAATATTCTTCTTAAAACCAATTCGTTATAACACTAAAGAGAAAAAAAGAAAAGTAACTACAGTAGCTGAGGTTACCGGCGGAAGGGGGCCGCCATAGGACGGGATCCACCTAAACACAGCAATCCAAACCCCTGTAAAGCACCAGACGCAGTGAGAAGACCCAAACTCAGGAATCACGGCACACAAAAAAAAGAAGACACCGTCACCACATCAACACCGCCGCCGGGCCTCAGCACTGTCAGCAGAGAGAGAGAGAGAAAAACAATACAATACAGACAACAAGCCAAAATGTACAACAAAAAGAAAACAGTATCAGCCTAAATATATAAATAGTTATACTACACCAAAAGGCTGGGACAAAAAGAAAAACAAATTAAAATATCCGAATCCGGTGCGACCCTCTGGCCACACAACAATAGGAGGTGAATGGAGCGCGCCGGTGCCACACGCCACCGCCGCACGCCAAACACCACTTCAACTAGGGCGTGTAGCCGCCCCCACAATCCGAGGTGGATGATGCGCAGAATCCGGAATATCAACAGAGCAGCAATGGTAATATGGGGAGACCTGTGAAAGTTTATTAGTCACTATTTAACAAAACTGCAACAAATAGGCGCTAACAATGAGCGTTACTTCTTACCTCCCAATCCAGACAAACTCATGTATGCGCACACACACACCAGCCGACGACGAGGAGGAGAGCCGCACAATAGCGTTTTGCCTATGATCACACCTGATTTAGATCTTCTGTTAACAAGCAGCAATAGTGCAAAGAGAGGGGAGACCTACCAGCAAGATCAGAGCAGCATGCACCTAATGCTATGCCCTTCGACTGTCAGTCCCTGAGACGCGAGTCACAGCCAAAGCTTGAGGAGGACGTGTCTCCGATTGGGCGCAGCGGCTTCTTATATACCACGCCCACTCTGCCCAACCTGAACCTCGCACCTGAAAGCTATTTGTATAGCAATACATATATTTCTATACCACTACACTTATATTACAAAGAGTGAAGACTGCTTCAGAGTGGGTTGGAGATTGTAACTGAATGCAGTCTCTGATCCCCTCTCCTTGCAAGTAAATTATACTCAATTCTCTGTGTCTTTCTTTTATGCAGGTTGAATAAGATGTTTGGTGTTTAAACCTAACATTTAAATGGTCCTTCGAGCCGGATTGCAAGATACCCGACGACCCCCAGCAGGTGAGTGAGATCCAGACAAGTCTGCGGCCGCAGCAAACAGACCCTTTACGGGACTGGTCTCTCCCTTACAAGCTGGGGTCCGACGGTTGAAGCATTTCGAGGACGCAGAGAATTGTGAGTAGTTTTTCTTTTAATAAGGAGTGAGTAAATTATATATATAAAAAAAAAAGATAGAAGTGAAGGACGGCGAAGTCCTCTCAGCGTACTAAAACCCTGACAATTCTAGACTCTATCAGGTAAAACAGAAATTTTAAAACAGTTAAAGTCCGCGGGAGGGCAGTCTCCCCTAGTGTAAACTAGTTAAATTCTGCGTAGGACGGCGGCTTCCTCTGTGTTTAAAATAAAGAAAACGGGAATAAAGTAAAAGTTAACTGCACAGTGTGTGTGTGTGTGTGTGTGTGTGTGTGTGTGTGTGTGTGTGTGTGTGTGTGAAAGGAAATATAGATATCACTAGATATCTGTATTTCATACCAAAAAGACAAGGGTTAAATGGTGAGCTTTTGTGGATGTTTGTAGACAAGAAAACTCCACCTGCAAGGGTTGAAGTGAGTTTTACCACAAAGGTACTTGATCACCATCTTGTCTGAAGCCCCAGTGTTTAGAACACGACAGGTGTTGAAAACCCACTGGGCCCAAATTTAGTTCAAAATGGGAAAGGGCAAAGTAAACCATAAAAAAATTATTGGAGGAACTCCAGTGTTAAGACTGGAAAGCAGTTGAAAATGATGACCCGGCGGTGGTAGAGCCGTTGTGTTACTGGATAAAAAACTATGGTTTTAATGGTAAATTGAGCACCACAAACATAAAAGAATTACAACAAAAAATAAAAACAAAAGAATAAAAATAAAGATTCCACTGTGTTTTATCAGGAGGAAGAGGACACTGTGTTTTATCAGCAGTCCAGAGGTAGAGGCCGAGGCAGAGGTCGAGGCCATGGAAGGGGAAGAGGGTTTGGATCACACTCAACCGATAATTCCAGAGCGTGTTGGTCATGTGGAAAAGAAGGCCACATGGCTAGAGACTGTCGAAGTAACCCAAAAAGAAAAATTCAGGGAGCTCAGCATGACTAGATGAGCAACCATTCTCTATTGAAGAAATAGAAGATGAAAACATGGATGTATTAAACCTAGAGGATTTGATTTTTGAAGAAAAATATAGGCCAGAAATAGTTCTGATGGTCCAGGGCACTCCTGTTAAATTTTGTGTGATACAGGAGCATGCAGAACCACAATAAAAGAACCCATACCCCACGCACCTCTAAGTTCAAATTATGCAGGAATAACTGCACCGTTAAAACTTTTTTATTTATAAAGAGGAACTGAAAATGTCAGATAAACTAAAACGAAGCAGAAGCGGCCTTCTGCAACATTAAGCAGGCTATGGTGAGCAGCTGCACGTTGGCCCTGCCAAATTATGAGAAAAAGTTTGTACAAATGGTGGACTGCAAAGGTCATTTTATGACCTCAGTATTAACTCAAATGCATGGAAATAAATTAAGGCCAGTAGCATACTATTCTACTAAATTAGATGTGGTAGCATGTGCACTTCCACATTGTGTGCAAGCAGTGATAGCTGCTTCATTAGCAGTAACGTCCAGTGCTGACATAGTATTATTCCATCCACTGACATTAAAAGTTCCTCACTCAGTGTCTGCTCTGCTTTTACAAACAAAAATGACTTTTCTATCCCCAGCCAGACACCTCTCATGCATGTCTATACTCCTGTCACAGCCGCATCTAAAAATAGAACGCTGCACGGTGCTGAACCCAGCAACACTTATCCCCACACCTGATGATGGGGAATCCCATGATTGTGAGGCTCTGGCTGAACAAACTGCTAAAAGTAGGCCAGATTTAAAAGACACTCCTTTGTCAGAAGGAGAAACATTATTTGTTGATGGATCCTCTAAAAAAGATGAAAAAGGGAAAACGAGAACTGGTTATGCTGTAGTGACACATACCGCTGTGCTAAAAGCGGAAGCCTTACCACAACATTACTCTGCACAAGCAGCAGAACTGATTGCTCTCACTGAAGCGTGCAAACTTATGAAAGACAAAAGAGTAACTATCTGGACAGATAGTCAATATGCTTATGCTACAACACATACATATGGATTTTATTGAACTAAATCCAAGCGAAGGTAAAAAATTCTGTTTAGTTATAATAGATTTGTTTTTTAAATGGATTGAACTATTTCCAATAAAAAACCCTGATGCCCTTACAGTAGCAAAAGCACTCTGTAAAGATAATACCAAGATATGGCATTCCAGAGAAAATATATAGTGAGAATGATTCTTACTTTGTAAATTAAATAGTGTCCAAAATAGGATTAGCCTTCCACATTGATTTAAAAAATCATTGTGGATATCATCCACAGAGCGCAGGACTTGTGGAATGAATAAATTGTACTGTTAAAAACAGACTAAGAAAGACCAAAGAAGAAACATTGGTATTCACCTAAGTGGGAAGGACCCTATCAGGTTTTGTTGACCACTCCAACTGCATTGAAAATAGCTGAAAGAAGCACATGGATCCACTTGTTACACTGTAAAAAGGTGATAGATAGATCAGATGATTAATGGATAAAATCACTCTCTTAATTATTCTGTAGAACCTTACTATAGTGTTTAGCATTCTAGTAATCCTACTGTGGTGCCTGTTATAGAATACACATTTGGTCTCCTTCACCGACCTTCAGAGGAAGTCCATCGTACAAAGGGGGTTGTATTTTTAGTATACAACCATCTCAAACTGGTGAAGATTGTCCACAACTCTGCCGAAAGGTCATAGGAAGTAGACCATTGTGTGAAAGATTACCCATAAGAAACTTTTTGAAGTTTGAACCTAGATAATGTTGCGATTATTCATATTAGTTTTGTCTTTAGCTCTCACTCAGGGCAAGGATTCTTGTTGCCCCCATGATCCAGCTATTTGTAAAAGGGACGTCTATCTCTGCTATAACTCTATAGTCAGTTTGGTGACTATTCCTTTTCAAACATTCTCGCAAAGATTCAAAATTGACCCAGGAGTCTGGCGAGGTTATGATTTCTACCTATATCCCTGTGTAGTTCAAAGAACTCAAAAGAGTTGGGGAGACGTTTTTAGAACCACTGGACAGTGGAAGAAAGGATAATATGGATGGACATCTTTAGCTAAGAAATGGATGAGTAGAATATCAGGGTTAACTGTTAACCATGACTCCAAAGTTTTCACTATGACGATAAACTCCACAGCAGAACCCCTTGAGAAGGAAGGCTGTTCCTCCTCATTTATATGTGCACGGTCTGCTGGAACCGATCCATGTTGGACATTGTATTTGTGCCCCGCAAATATTACACAAGAAGGAGATGAGATACAAGGGATTCTTACTTCTGCTCAAGATGAACAGATAAAAATTCAAAATATTAATGGACCGCTTAAAACAGATGAATTGTTAACGACCGTAAACAGCATTTTACCTCACACATGGCATACTAGAAGGAAGAGGTCATCTGAAAACGCGTGGAGTGGAGATGACCCTACTTATATTGACAGCATTGGGGTACCTAGAGGTGTTCCAGATGAGTATAAACTAGCGAATCAAGTTACTGCAGGATTTGAATCTATCTTATGCTGGTGGTGCACTATAAACAAAAATGTAGACAGAATAAATTACATCCACTATAACGTCCAGAGGCTGGGAAATAAAACAGAACAAGGCTTCTCCGCTGTCCATGAACAATAGTCAGCTACCTCTCTGATGGCTTTCCAGAACCGTATTGCTGTTGACATGTTGTTAGCTGAAAAAGGTGGTGTGTGCTCTATTTTTGGAGATCAGTGTTGCACCTTTATTCCCAACAACACCGCTGCTGATGGCAGCCTCACAAAGGCCCTTGAAGGCCTTCGCTCTCTTAACAGCAAAATGAAAGACCATTCTGGAGTTGACACAAAATTGTGGGACGGATTTGGAGACATTTTTGGTAAATACAAACAATTGGTAGTTTCTATTTTAATGTCTATAGCTGTATTTGCCGCCATCCTGACCTTATGTGGATGTTGTTGTATTCCATGTATTAGAGTGCTGCTAAATAGACTAATTACCACATCAATACAACCCATGAAAACAGAGATGTATGCCCTCATGTCCACTGAGAAACATCCATCGGATGATGAAGACAGCGAAGAGGATGAAACCTCTTTACACTTTCCTGATCTTTATCCTAATCCCAACGACAATAACCCACCAGCTTAAAGTACCTCTGAGCGTACCCTTTACAGCTAAAAATGATTTCATAGTTGAAAATCTTGAAAAGAAGTAACTATTGAATGATAAAATAAATAGCTTAAAGTGAATAAACAGGAGGAAAATGTTGGATTAATTGTACATAAGTTATTCTACTTTAATCATATTATACACATTTGTTATCTCTATCTTACTTATATTACAAAGAGTGAACTTTGCTTGCTATGATTACTAATGTTTTGCTGTCAGTTTGTGCAGGAGGATGTTGAGGTCACAGCTGGGGTAAGCTGTTGAACTTTACTTGTTGTAAGTCTGTGCAAGGAGGTTGCTGGGGTCAAAGCTGGGTTAATGTTGTGAAACTCGGAGAGCTGCGCAGAGTTGCACACACCGGATGTGGAGAGAAACTTTCCTTATCTTATGATGTTGTACGAAACTTCTGGTTTCAACTGGCTTCTGTTGACCCCCCTTCCCCTTAGAGGTTGAAACCACATTGTAACCAGGGCGTTCCAAATAAAAAGCTTGGAGAGCAGAGACTGCTTCAGAGTGGGTTGGAGATTGTAACTGACTGCAGTCTCTGATCCCCTCTCCTTGCAAGTAAATTATACTCAATTCTCTGTGTCTTTCTTTGTGCAGGTTGAATAAGATGTTTGGTGTTTAAACCTAACAGCTTCCTCGTCAGCTCTAATCACACCTGTTCCCTATCAGCTCGTTAACTCTACCTTTGTTCAGTCAGCCATAAATACTCTCCCTCTGCAGTCCCTCTTTGCTGGTTCCTCGTCTTACCTTTCCTCACCCTGGCTCCTTGATGGTTTTCCCCTGATGTCTCCATGGTTCTGGTTAGTGTTTTTAAGTTTTTTAAGTTGGATTTTTGGATACCTGTTTTGTTTGCCTGAACTCTCATTAAACCCTCCAAGAACTCACCTCTGCCTCTCAGCTTCTGCTTTTGGGTCCAATCTAAAACCTTTACACCAAATCGTGACAATATCAAGAAATCTAGTGGTGTGGTCACATATGGCTTGGATTGGAACTGAATGCAATAATTTGAGGTTAAAGCTACAGTGTGTAATTACAGGGATATACAGTCAGAAATGTAATATATTATACATAACTATGTTAATCATCATCTACGAGCTCAGCCTCTTAACCTTAATATTTGCGTTGCCTTAGAATTCGTTATTTATAATCACATAGGAGCGGGTCTCACAGCCATGGAGGCAGACATCTTTGCGCTATGGCAGCGCAGAGCCAACAAACTAGCGATTGCGAGATCGCCCATTACGCTCGAAAGTAACTACGGCAAGTTGAGAGAGATGAACTGAGAACACAGACTAACGAAATGCTATCTGTAAAATTATCTATGTAAACAAACCTCATCACTTGAGAAGGTAGGTGATGCGGACATCGTGGAAGACATTTTGTCCTGTAACGCTCGTCGTACAGTTGGGGGGGAGAAGCGGTGGGGGGGAGATGTTCATGTTGCTGCGGTCTGCAGTCTGGACGTTAGATGTCGCTGGAAATTACACACTGTAGCTTTAAAATAACATTCTGTGTTTTCTTTAGGCGGCTTGATCTGGATGCCATCAATGCTGCCAACCCCATTTTTGCAGGCAGTGAATCCAGAAAGTTGCTGGAAGCCAGCTGCTACCTCAGCCAGCTGGTTTCCATGGGGGAAGAGGATCACACTGTTTTTCAGGCCTAGAATACCCTCTGCCACCCTGTGGACAATGTAGCAGATGGTGGAATATCAAAGGATCTGGAAACAACACGATAGGAGAAAGAATATGTGGTTCATCTAAAAATAAAAGTGTTAAGTCTGTGTAAGTGCTTATTTTGTTAATATTTACTGTTTTTTTTATGTTCAATACATTTTTGTTAAATTGTTTTATTGTATTCTGTATTGTAGTCTTTAAGCCAGTGATTCAAAAAGGTTTATGGAAAAAAATTCTATAAAGCTTTACCAACATGAAATAAAAGAGGTAATAAATTATTGGTAAAGGAAGCTCAAAAAACTTGGATGTAGTTGTGTGATATTTTTGATTTAGGTCAAATAATTTAGGCAATATCAAATCAGTTTAAAAAGGTTTTAACTTTGCCCAGCAGATGGTTAACACACTTACTGCCCGATGTCTGGCCAAGAAAAGAAGAGCCAATCTCCTAAAACGTCTCCTCCTCAGTTCCTCTCTCCTTCTTATTTTAAGATTTACAATAAATTCCCAAACATTAAAAACATTAAAAATATATCTTTCATCAGATTTGATCAGAATCTAAGGTATCCAAAATGCTACATGTTGTGTTTGGTGAAGGAGTCACAGCATTTGGAAAGCATCCCTCACATGCAAGCATTTCCGTGACATTGCATCTAACCAATCATTCCAGAACAAAGCAGAGCTCTGTTGGTTGGACACTATGTTTGCTTAAATGTTTAAACCTCTCGTTTTTAAAATAATTAATTGTTGCTATAATACACAACATTTAAGCAAATCTTAAAATATAATTTAATATTGCTGTGTCTTCACATATTTTTTTTTAACTTTAAAGGCACATCTACACAAACACACCATGTAAAATGCTCCAAGAAGTAACAGTGGCTTTCAAATGACTTCATACTCCCTGATTGATCCTAATCACATTTTGCTGACGTTACAATTGCTAAAGAAAATATGTTGTATTGGAGGTTTCTGAGAAATACTACAACTTTATGTGTGATCTCGTTTTTATGACAGTGTGGGCACTTTAATCTGTTTACACCAGGGGTGTCAAACTGGTTCCAGAAAGGGTTGTGTGGCTGCAGGATTTCTTTCCAATAGCACACCAGACTCCATTCATCTCATCAAGTCATCATGTTAGGACTGGACTCACTTGATGAGATGACAGTAGTGATGTTAGACTCGTTCCGGTCAGCTAGAAACGGCTTTAATCTTTTTGAGGCAGAGGTTTTTCTGGAAATGTTCCGATCTTACCCCCTTCACGTGACAAGGGTTCATTACGTCATACCTTGTTTTGAGCTGCTGGGAAAACTCAAATAAACTGGGTGTTTCCACAATGCTTGTCAAGTGTTTAAAAAGCATCAGAATCAAGGCTCAAACCGTGGGTTTGGAGAGAATCCCTCAGAGTGAAGACCAGTTGTTGCAAAGTGAGGACATTTTGCTAGTCCTCACATGGTATTTTGCCAATGGTTAGGCTTAGAGCTAAGGTGTCAGTTGGTTAGGGTTAGGGTGAGGTATGAATTAGTAATGGTTACATTTAGTTTTAGGGTTAGGGCATAGAAAGGGTTGAAAATGGAAAATCAATGGAAGTCAACACATGATCCTCACATACAGGAGGACGCATCTGTGTGTGTGTGTGTGTGTGTGTGTGTGTACCTGTCTAGCCCTAAGAGTGAGGACGATTTTTACAATTTCACCATCAAATTGAGGCCCAATTGTTGCAAAATGAGGACATTTTGCCGGTCCTCACATGCTATTTTGCTAATGGTTAGGTTTAGGGCTAAGTTGTCAGTTGGTTAGGGTTAACGTGATGTCTGCATTGGTAATGGTTAGTTTTAGGGTTATGGCAAAGAAAGGGTTGAAAATTACTAAAAATCAATGAAAGTCAATTGGAGTCAACACATGGTCACTATCACTATGATGGCAGAATGAATATGTGTGTGTATCTGTGTGGGTGTATGTGTGTGTGTGCAACTCGATGTAATACCTTACGGCCACAGTAGGTGGCAGTCTGCATCTGCAAATGGAATCAGAGGCAATGACTTGGCCAGCATGCCGATTGAGTGTGTCAGGGCTCCAGTCTGTGTGTCTGTTTTTTTGTGTTTGTCTCCCTTCCTCCAACAGGAGGCGCCTGGTTCTGGTCCGCCTCCTCACAGTTTTGGGTACTCTAGCCAAGCTGAGTTTTTGCTGAGTAAGACTGAGTTCTTGTCAACCTGAGTTTAAACTTTGTTTTTTGTCTTTGCTTCTCGGCACAGAGATTGGAGTCAAAGATTCTACAACTTCTCTGGAAATGTGAGTCAACAACCATATCCTCTTCTCCAAATCCACAAATGAAATTTCCCACTGAGCCTGAACTAATCGCTGTGTCTTCCTCTCACCTTCCAGTTCCAGCTGAACAGAGTTCAGAGCAACACTGCACCATGCTTTATCTCTTCAATAAAAACTGTTAAACCTTTTCCCCTGGTCTCTCTGAATTGGTTTCTCTGCACGTGGGTCAGAGCTTTATATAAAACCATGACAGCTGGCATGTTGAACCGTCCATTCCACCTGCTCTTAGCAGCAATAATTTTATGGGGTTCTTTATAAATAAGATTGATCTTATTAAAAATAAGATCATAAGCACTCCTCTATTCCCGATTGTACCTGAGGTAGTCATGGAATCTAAACCGGGTTTAGACTGCTTTGATCCAATTGAACTTTCCGAATTAGCAAAATTATTGTCTTCATCTAAGCCTTCAACTTGTATGTTAGATCCAGTTCCAACCAGGTTATTTAAGGAGGTATTCTCTTTGATCTCCTCCTCCATTTTAGATGTGATTAATCTATCTCGGTTACAGGGATATGTACCTAAAGCTTTTAAGGTTGCTGTAATTAAACCTCTGCTTAAGAAACCGTCTCTTGACCAAGATGACTTGGTCAATTATAGACCTATATCCAATCTTCCTTCCTTATCTAAAATTCTTGAGAAAGTAGTTGCCAAACAAGTTTGCAATCACTTACACCATAATGAACTTTTTGAAGAGTTTCAGTCTGGCTTTAGAGCTCATCATAGCACTGAGACAGCTCTGGTGAAAGTTACTAATGATATTCTCATGGCCTCAGATAATGGACTTGTATCTGTGCTCGTCCTGCTCGACTTGAATATTTTGTTGGAATTAAAGGAACAGCACTGGACTGATTTAAATCTTATCTATCTGATCGAATTCAGTTTGTTCATGTTAATGATAGATCTTCAACATGCTCAAAGGTTACCTGTGGAGTACCACAGGGATCGGTGCTAGGACCAATTCTCTTTACTTTATACATGCTCCCAATTGGTAGAGTTATTAGACAGCATGGGATTAATTTTCACTGATATGCTGATGATACCCAGCTATATCTGTCTATAAATCCAGATGAAGCTAACCCATTGCATAGATTACAGGCATGTCTTGAAGACATAAAAACCTGGATGACTCTTAACTTTCTGCTTCTGAATGCAGACAAAACAGAAGTTATAGTCTTTGGACCAGAGTCTCTGAAAAAGAAGCTGATTAGCCAGTCACTTCATTTGGATGGGATTAAACTGATTTCAGATAATAAAGTAAAAAATCTTGGTGTTATTTTTGATCAGGACCTGTCATTTAAATCCCAGATCAAAGAGGTTTCTAGAATTTCCTTCTTTCATCTGAGGAACATTGCAAAAATTAGAAATCTCCTGTCCAGGGGTGATGCTGAGAAACTAGTCCATGCATTTGTTACTTCAAGGCTGGACTATTGTAATTCTTTACTATCAGGAAGTCCACAAACTGTAGTTAAAAGCCTTCAGCTGATCCAAAATGCTGCAGCCAGAGTTATGATGAAAATTAAAAAGAGAGATCATATCTCTCCTATCCTGGCTTCTCTTCACTGGCTTCCTGTTAAATCCAGAATAGAATTTAAAATCCTCCTTCTCACATCTAAAGCCTTAAATGGCCAAGCTCCATCTTATATCAGAGATCTGATTGTTCCTTATGTTCCTAACAGAGCACTTCGCTCTCAATCTGCAGGTTTACTAGTGGTTCCTAGAATTTCTAAAAGTAGAATGGGAGGCAGATCTTTTAGTTATCAGGCTCCTCTCCTGTGGAACCAACTACCAGTTTTAGTCCGTGATGCAGACACCCTGTCTACTTTTAAGGCTAGGCTTAAAACTTTCCTTTTTGATAAAGCTTATAGTTAGGTTGGCTTAGGTTATCCTGAGCTATCTCTATAGTTATGCTGCTATAGGCTTAGACTTCTGGAGGACATAGGAACCCCCATTTTATCATTCTGCTTCATTCTCTCTCTATTCTCCTATTCTGCAGAATCTGTTTGTTCAATCTCTAACGTTCTGCTCTCTCTGCTTTTCCTCAGAGTAGCTTTGCCTCGTCTGTTCCTGTTTGGCTGTGACGGCATCCTGGAAAGAAACATCAGCTCTGCTGCTTCCATCAAGACCCTTGTTTATAGATGTTGGAGATCGGCCTGTTTTCCAGTGTGGTCCTGTTTCTGTGACCGTGACTGAGTGGATGTGCTCTCTTCGTCCTCTGGCATGGGAGCTGGCTCGGAGCTCGTCTGCCTGGCTGTGCGTTTCCTGGACGGGGCCGCCTTTTACAGCTGCTTTTTGTGTCTCTGCTTCTGTCTCCTTGAACCCCAGTCGGCCTCAGCAGATGGCCGCTCACACCGAGCCTGGTTCTGCTGGAGGTTTCTTCCAGTTAAAAGGGAGTTTTTCCTCTCCACTGTCGCTACAAGCATGCTTAGTGTGAGGGATTGTATTTGAGTCAATGAGTCAATGCAATCAACTGGTAAGAATCAGGGCAAACTAAACTTCTGACTGGATGGATTTCTACAATCTATTCTAACGTCAATATAATCTCAAACATTTCTCCTCTGTTCACTAAAACTCCATCACTGATTCTTTGACCTGATTTAAAAATAAATGCTGGAACTACAAACTAAACCCTCCATCACCAAACCTCCTGACTCCCTTCCCCATCATATTTTGAACACACAAATGTATAGAAAAAGCACAGCTTAAGTACAGCTCTCTAGACTTTCTCATTTTTTTAAATGCAGCCTTGATGAGGTCAGCAGCAGTGATAAAAACACTGTGATGAAAAAAAAAAATGATGTAAACATATAACTGTACAGTTACAGTTCCAACATTCAGGGTTTTTTATATTTTTCTATAACCCATTTTACCCAACATTCAGCAGTCTAATGGCAGTGGGGAAGAAACTCTTCTGGAATCTGCTGGACCTGCATCGGATGGTTTGAAGTCTCTTCCCAGAGGGCAGCAGGGAGAACAGTCCATGGTGGGGGGGTGAGGGGTCATTGATGATGTTACGGGACACGCAGCGCTGGGATGAAATGTCTTTAATGGAGGGAAGAGGAGCCCCCATGATCCTCTCTGCTGTTCTCACCTTCTTCCAGTCTGACGCGCTGCAGCCTCCACACCACACAGTGAGACAGCTGCTCAGAACGCTCTCTATGGCGCTTCTGTAGAAGGTGGGGAGGATGGGTGGGGGCAGGTGGGCTCTCCTCATCCTCTGCAGGAAGAACATGCGCTTCTGTGCCCTTTTGACCAGAGAGGTGGTGTTTACATTCCAGGTGAGGGTGTCTGTGATGTGCACCCCCAGGAATTTGGTGCTGCTGACCACCTCTACAGCTGAGCTGTTGATGAGCAGTGGAGCGTGGTTATCAGGCATATTACTTCCTGAAGTAATGTGCAAAACCAGCTACTAAAAGCAGTCAGATTGATACCATAGAAACATTTAGTAAAGGTGAAATGATATCAATGATCAGAGCAAGATGGCAGAATTAGACCCAGTTATGCCCCAACCCCAAAAAGACATCAGTTTCATTTTTTTATTAATCATTCTGTTTTTAACATATAATATTTCATTAGAACACTAACACCTGTTCCTTCTTTTGATGTGTTTTAGTAGAACAGTCTTAAAGGAGGCAGTGCTGCCAGGTTGGTCAGCCCAGCATGGGCAGCTAAACAGTGGGAAGATTTCAAAAAGACCTTGAAGGTTTGTGACCATCTTTAGTTCAGTCATTTATTGAATATTTGAAGCAGCTCAGGATGCTCCCCACTGACAGTGGAACTGTTTCCCTGCCTGTGGGGAGCATCAGGAGCTGCTTCAAATATTCTAATATTAATCTAACTTCAGGACTCAGAGGAGGAGCTGCGGTCTGCAGCATGAAACGTTTCCAGACTTTGGAGATGGCCAGGAAAGAGGAGGAGAATGGAAATGATTGTAGAGAAGATGGAGAGATTCATTAAACATTCATCAAAACCAGTTAAACTGTGATGTTAAGAAATATTTTAGAGACGTTAAACATTAAAAATACAACTATATACATGTGACAACAACTTCAAACACATTTAATAATTGAACAAAAACAGGAAATAATTATATAATTTCAACCATTTAAGAAATATTTACATGAACAAAATGCAATTTATTTATTGAGATTGAAATGTTTTAAAGCTTTCTAAATGTAATCCTGCTCCTGCAGAGCCTGGGCTCTGATCCTTGGAGCTGACACTGCAGCCTCCAGTCCTGCTCTCAGGGGCTCTCCACTCTGCTGCTCCTGGTCGTCTCCTTGGAAGGTTTCCTCTGCTGCCTCTGGTTCCTCCTCCAGCACCTCCATAATGTCCCCCTGACTGAGGCAGAAGTTACAGCAAAGCACTGGAGGTTTTACCTCCAGTGCTTTTAGAAATATTGCTCTCCACCTGCCTTCATAATTCTGAAGGAGCTTTCTATGACAGCTCTTGCAGGAGAGTGATGGCAGTTAAATGGAGCTTCAACTGGATTCCTCACAGGTTCTCCTTATATGGCGTGAGGAGCGTGATTGGCTGTTCCAGGCATGGATAACCACCATCGCCAAGCATCACATACTGGTTTGGTGGGTAGAGGGAGTGGGTGTAAACAGGACAATTTTTTAGAACAGTGGAATCATGGATACCCAATAAAAATATCTGTAACGATCTTGGTTCTGTTGTTTTTCTTTAAGTTTTCTGTTTCAAGTTTAGCCAGGTTTTTCATTGTTTTCTAGCTTTTTTTGGTGTGTCTGAAATCATTTAAGTTGCTTAGGTTTTTCTGTCTGTCCTCTGCTGCCTCCTTGTGTTCTTTTCCCTTGGCTTCCTCGTCAGCTCTAATCACACCTGTTCCCTATCAGCTTGTTAACTCTACCTTTGTTCAGTCAGCCATAAATACTCTCCCTCTGCAGTCCCTCTTTGCTGGTTCCTCGTCTTACCTTTCCTCACCCTGGCTCCTTGATGGTTTTCCCCTGATGTCTCCATGGTTCTGGTTAGTGTTTGATTTTTAAGTTGGATTTTTGGATACCTGTTTTGTTTGCCTGAACTCTCATTAAACCCTCCAAGAACTCAGCTCTGCCTCTCAGCTTCTGCTTATGGGTCCAATCTAAAACCTTTACACCAAATCGTGACAGAAGGAACCAGCCAACATTGGACCCAGCAGAACACGGCCCGGACGCCCACAGGAGAATTTCCATTATTCTCAGGAATGCTCTGGACTCCATAGCCGCTCTCAGTCCGCCTTGGAAGAGGGTGAGTGCGGCTGACCAGTTGAAGCCAGTATTCCTCTCTAACTCCTCACTTCTATCACCCCCAGTTTTATCTGAGCTATTCGAGGAGTTGGAGTGGAACCGCCAAGCCGCCTTTGCCCAACTCTGCAATAGACCTCCACCACCCAAACCATCTTTCCATCACCTTCCCACTCTGCTGTCTTTTACCTCCGGTCCTGTTCCCCCACCATTACCAGCTGTTGGTCCTCCCCTGCCATCTACTTCCTCCAGGCGTAAGCAACGCCGCCGGGGGAGAAAGACAACCACCTCTCCGGCGGGTCAGCCTGACTCCTTTTTCAGTCCCTCTCTTAACCTGGTTGGTTTCCCCTATGGCTTTAGTCGTCACCTCCATGACAAACAGCTAGCTTCTCGGGTTGGTAGGTTTAGACCAGCTTCCATAACTACACCCCCCCACAGTCAGAGCTCCCCATATTACCAGAGTCAGATCTCTGGGGTTTCTTTTATGGGGAGAGGGAAGATCTTTTCCCTTTTCTGCCATCTCCATCAGCTCCTAGCAGTCCAGTTTCCCTAGCTCCAGAACCTGTTAGCCTAGCACCAGAGGCCGTTAGCAGGCTAGTTAGCCTAGCACCAGAGGCCGTTAGCAGGCTAGTTAGCCCAGCACCCGAGGCCGTTAGCAGGCTAGTTAGCCCAGCACCCGAGGCCGTTAGCAGGCTAGTTAGCCCAGCACCCGAGGCCGTTAGCAGGCTAGTTAGCCCAGCACCCGAGGCCCCTGAGCCTGCTCTGTGCCGTCCGGAGACCCCTGAGCCTGCTCTGTGCCGTCCGGAGACCCCTGAGCCTGCTCTGTGCCATCCGGAGACCCCTGAGCCTGCTCTGTGCCGTCCGGAGACCCCTGAGCTCTCTCTGCTTCTTCCTGAGACTCCTGAGCTCGCTCTGCTTCTTCCTGAGACTCCTGAGCTCGCTCTGCTTCTTCCTGAGACTCCTGAGCTCGCTCTGCTTCTTCCTGAGACTCCTGATGTGGAACAACAGTCGGTGGTCTCCCCTGTTCCAGATGTGGAGCCGCAATCGGCGGGCTCCTCTGTTCCTGTCCAGGAGCCGCAGGTGGCGGTCTCCTATGAGCCTGATCCGGAGCCGCAGTCGGCGGGCTCCCCTGTTCCTGATCCGGAGCCGCAGTCGGCGGGCTCCCCTGTTCCTGTCCTGGAGCCGCAGTCGGCGGGCTCCCCTGTTCCAGTCCTGGAGCCGCAGTCGGTGGGCACCCCTGTTCCAGTCCTGGAGCCGCAGTCGGCGGGCACCCCTGTTCCAGTCCTGGAGCCGCAGTCGGCGGCCACCCCTGTTCCAGTCCTGGAGCCGCAGTTGGCGGCCACCTCAGAGACTGTTTCCGCGCTGCTGAAACTGAGACGGGGTCCCCCAAGGTGTCTGCGTCTGCGTCTGAGACGGTGTCGGCGTCCTCCAGAGACCCTCCTTCGTCAGAGACGCCGTCGCCGCGGCCGGCCTTTCAGAGACTCTGCCTCGCCTCAGGCCCCGCGGCCGGCCACCAGAGACTCTGCCTCGCCTCCGTCCCCGCGGCCGGCCACCAGAGACTCTGCCTCGCCTCCGGCCCCGCGGCCGGCCTTTCAGAGACTTTCGGTTTTCCTCGCCCACTCTGGATGGGTTGCGTTTTGTTTCTTGGACTGTTTTTGCCTTCTTGCCCTCCTTCCTGGTTCCCCCTCCGCCCACCCGGGGTTTTTTGTTTTTGGATATTAAAGGGGCGCCTGGAATCCGCCCTTAAGTGGGGGGCTCTGTAACGATCTTGGTTCTGTTGTTTTTCTTTAAGTTTTCTGTTTCAAGTTTAGCCAGGTTTTTCATTGTTTTCTAGCTTTTTTTGGTGTGTCTGGATTCATTTAAGTTGCTTAGGTTTTTCTGTCTGTCCTCTGCTGCCTCCTTGTGTTCTTTTCCCTTGGCTTCTGTTGGATTAATTGTACATAAGTTATTCTGCTTTAATCATATTATACACATTTGTTATCTCTATCTTACTTATATTACAAAGAGTGAAGACTGCTTCAGAGTGGGTTGGAGATTGTAACTGAATGCAGTCTCTGATCCCCTCTCCTTGCAAGTAAATTATACTCAATTCTCTGTGTCTTTCTTTTATGCAGGTTGAATAAGATGTTTGGTGTTTAAACCTAACATTTAAATGGTCCTTCGAGCCGGATTGCAAGATACCCGACGACCCCCAGCAGGTGAGTGAGATCCAGACAAGTCTGCGGCCGCAGCAAACAGACCCTTTACGGGACTGGTCTCTCCCTTACAAGCTGGGGTCCGACGGTTGAAGCATTTCGAGGACGCAGAGAATTGTGAGTAGTTTTTCTTTTAATAAGGAGTGAGTAAATTATATAAAAAAAAAAAAAAAAAAGATAGAAGTGAAGGACGGCGAAGTCCTCTCAGCGTACTAAAACCCTGACAATTCTAGACTCTATCAGGTAAAACAGAAATTTTAAAACAGTTAAAGTCCGCGGGAGGGCAGTCTCCCCTAGTGTAAACTAGTTAAATTCTGCGTAGGACGGCGGCTTCCTCTGTGTTTAAAATAAAGAAAACGGGAATAAAGTAAAAGTTAACTGCGCAGTGTGTGTGTGTGTGTGTGTGTGTGTGAAAGGAAATATAGATATCACTAGATATCTGTATTTCATACCAAAAAGACAAGGGTTAAATGGTGAGCTTTTGTGGATGTTTGTAGACAAGAAAACTCCACCTGCAAGGGTTGAAGTGAGTTTTACCACAAAGGTAGTTGATCACCATCTTGTCTGAAGCCCCAGTGTTTAGAACACGACAGGTGTTGAAAACCCACTGGGCCCAAATTTAGTTTAAAAATGGGAAAGGGCAAAGTAAACCATAAAAAAATTATTGGAGGAACTCCAGTGTTAAGACTGGAAAGCAGTTGAAAATGATGACCCGGCGGTGGTAGAGCCGTTGTGTTACTGGATAAAAAACTATGGTTTTAATGCTAAATTGAGCACCACAAACGTAAAAGAATTACAACAAAAAATAAAAACAAAAGAATAAAAATAAAGATTCCACTGTGTTTTATCAGGAGGAAGAGGACACTGTGTTTTATCAGCAGTCCAGAGGTAGAGGCCGAGGCAGAGGTTGAGGCCATGGAAGGGGAAGAGGGTTTGGATCACACTCAACCGATAATTCCAGAGCGTGTTGGTCATGTGGAAAAGAAGGCCACATGGCTAGAGACTGTCGAAGTAACCCAAAAAGAAAAATTCAGGGAGCTCAGCATGACTAGATGAGAAACCATTCTCTATTGAAGAAATAGAAGATGAAAACATGGATGTATTAAACCTAGAGGATTTGATTTTTGAAGAAAAATATAGGCCAGAAATAGTTCTGATGGTCCAGGGCACTCCTGTTAAATTTTGTGTGATACAGGAGCCTGCAGAACCACAATAAAAGAACCCATACTCCACGCACCTCTAAGTTCAAATTATGCAGGAATAACTGCACCGTTAAAACTTTTTATGTATAAAGAGGAACTGAAAATGTCAGATAAACTAAAACAAAGCAGAAGCGGCCTTCTGCAACATTAAGCAGGCTATGGTGAGCAGCTGCACGTTGGCCCTGCCAAATTATGAGAAAAAGTTTGTACAAATGGTGGACTGCAAAGGTCATTTTATGACCTCAGTATTAACTCAAATGCATGGAAATAAATTAAGGCCAGTGGCATACTATTCTACTAAATTAGATGTGGTAGCATGTGCACTTCCACATTGTGTGCAAGCAGTGATAGCTGCTTCATTAGCAGTAACGTCCAGTGCTGACATAGTATTATTCCATCCACTGACATTAAAAGTTCCTCACTCGGTGTCTGCTCTGCTTTTACAAACAAAAATGACTTTTCTATCCCCAGCCAGACACCTCTCATGCATGTCTATACTCCTGTCACAGCCGCATCTAAAAATAGAACGCTGCACGGTGCTGAACCCAGCAACACTTATCCCCACACCAGATGATGGGGAATCCCATGATTGTGAGGCTCTGGCTGAACAAACTGCTAAAAGTAGGCCAGATTTAAAAGACACTCCTTTGTCAGAAGGAGAAACATTATTTGTTGATGGATCCTCTAAAAAAGATGAAAAAGGGAAAACGAGAACTGGTTATGCTGTAGTGACACATACCGCTGTGCTAAAAGCGGAAGCCTTACCACAACATTACTCTGCACAAGCAGCAGAACTGATTGCTCTCACTGAAGCGTGCAAACTTATGAAAGACAAAAAACTAACTATCTGGACAGATAGTCAATATGCTTATGCTACAACACATACATATGGATTTTATTGAACTAAATCCAAGCGAAGGTAAAAAATTCTGTTTAGTTATAATAGATTTGTTTTTTAAATGGATTGAACTATTTCCAATAAAAAACCCTGATGCCCTTACAGTAGCAAGAGCACTCTGTAAAGATAATACCAAGATATGGCATTCCAGAGAAAATATATAGTGAGAATGATTCTTACTTTGTAAATTAAATAGTGTCCAAAATAGGATTAGCCTTCCACATTGATTTAAAAAATCATTGTGGATATCATCCACAGAGCGCAGGACTTGTGGAATGAATAAATTGTACTGTTAAAAACAGACTAAGAAAGACCAAAGAAGAAACATTGGTATTCACCTAAGTGGGAAGGACCCTATCAGGTTTTGTTGACCACTCCAACTGCATTGAAAATAGCTGAAAGAAGCACATGGATCCACTTGTCACACTGTAAAAAGGTGATAGATAGATCAGATGATTAATGGATAAAATCACTCTCTTAATTATTCTGTAGAACCTTACTATAGTGTTTAGCATTCTAGTAATCCTACTGTGGTGCCTGTTATAGAATACACATTTGGTCTCCTTCACCGACCTTCAGAGGAAGTCCATCGTACAAAGGGGGTTGTATTTTTAGTATAAAACCATCTCAAACTGGTGAAGATTGTCCACAACTCTGCCGAAAGGTCATAGGAAGTAGACCATTGTGTGAAAGATTACCCATAAGAAACTTTTTGAAGTTTGAACCTAGATAATGTTGCGATTATTCATATTAGTTTTGTCTTTAGCTCTCACTCAGGGCAAGGATTCTTGTTGCCCCCATGATCCAGCTATTTGTAAAAGGGACGTCTATCTCTGCTATAACTCTATAGTCAGTTTGGTGACTATTCCTTTTCAAACATTCTCGCAAAGATTCAAAATTGACCCAGGAGTCTGGCGAGGTTATGATTTCTACCTATATCCCTGTGTAGTTCAAAGAACTCAAAAGAGTTGGGGAGACGTTTTTAGAACCACTGGACAGTGGAAGAAAGGATCATATGGATGGACATCTTTAGCTAAGAAATGGATGAGTAGAATATCAGGGTTAACTGTTAACCATGACTCCAAAGTTTTCACTATGACGATAAACTCCACAGCAGAACCCCTTGAGAAGGAAGGCTGTTCCTCCTCATTTATATGTGCACGGTCTGCTGGAACCGATCCATGTTGGACATTGTATTTGTGCCCCGCAAATATTACACAAGAAGGAGATGAGATACAAGGGATTCTTACTTCTGCTCAAGATGAACAGATAAAAATTCAAAATATTAATGGACCGCTTAAAACAGATGAATTGTTAACGACCGTAAACAGCATTTTACCTCACACATGGCATACTAGAAGGAAGAGGTCATCTGAAAACGCGTGGAGTGGAGATGACCCTACTTATATTGACAGCATTGGGGTACCCAGAGGTGTTCCAGATGAGTATAAACTAGCGAATCAAGTTACTGCAGGATTTGAATCTATCTTATGCTGGTGGTGCACTATAAACAAAAATGTAGACAGAATAAATTACATCCACTATAACGTCCAGAGGCTGGGAAATAAAACAGAACAAGGCTTCTCCGCTGTCCATGAACAATAGTCAGCTACCTCTCTGATGGCTTTCCAGAACCGTATTGCTGTTGACATGTTGTTAGCTGAAAAAGGTGGTGTGTGCTCTATTTGTGGAGATCAGTGTTGCACCTTTATTCCCAACAACACCGCTGCTGATGGCAGCCTCACAAAGGCCCTTGAAGGCCTTCGCTCTCTTAACAGCAAAATGAAAGACCATTCTGGAGTTGACACAAAATTGTGGGACGGATTTGGAGACATTTTTGGTAAATACAAACAATTGGTAGTTTCTATTTTAATGTCTATAGCTGTATTTGCCGCCACCCTGACCTTATGTGGATGTTGTTGTATTCCATGTATTAGAGTGCTGCTAAATAGACTAATTACCGCAGCAATACAACCCATGAAAACAGAGATGTATGCCCTCATGTCCACTGAGAAACATCCATCGGATGATGAAGACAGCGAAGAGGATGAAACCTCTTTACACTTTCCTGATCTTTATCCTAATCCCAACGATAATAACCCACCAGCTTAAAGTACCTCTGAGCGTACCCTTTACAGCTAAAAATGATTTCATAGTTGAAAATCTTGAAAAGAAGTAACTATTGAATGATAAAATAAATAGCTTAAAGTGAATAAACAGGAGGGAAATGTTGGATTAATTGTACATAAGTTATTCTACTTTAATCATATTATACACATTTGTTATCTCTATCTTACTTATATTACAAAGAGTGAACTTTGCTTGCTATGATTACTAATGTTTTGCTGTCAGTTTGTGCAGGAGGATGTTGAGGTCACAGCTGGGGTAAGCTGTTGAACTTTACTTGTTGTAAGTCTGTGCAAGGAGGTTGCTGGGGTCAAAGCTGGGTTAATGTTGTGAAACTCGGAGAGCTGCGCAGAGTTGCACACACCGGATGTGGAGAGAAACTTTCCTTATCTTATGATGTTGTACGAAACTTCTGGTTTCAACTGGCTTCTGTTGACCCCCCTTCCCCTTAGAGGTTGAAACCACATTGTAACCAGGGCGTTCCAAATAAAAAGCTTGGAGAGCAGAGACTGCTTCAGAGTGGGTTGGAGATTGTAACTGACTGCAGTCTCTGATCCCCTCTCCTTGCAAGTAAATTATACTCAATTCTCTGTGTCTTTCTTTGTGCAGGTTGAATAAGATGTTTGGTGTTTAAACCTAACAGCTTCCTCGTCAGCTCTAATCACACCTGTTCCCTATCAGCTCGTTAACTCTACCTTTGTTCAGTCAGCCATAAATACTCTCCCTCTGCAGTCCCTCTTTGCTGGTTCCTCGTCTTACCTTTCCTCACCCTGGCTCCTTGATGGTTTTCCCCTGATGTCTCCATGGTTCTGGTTAGTGTTTGATTTTTAAGTTGGATTTTTGGATACCTGTTTTGTTTGCCTGAACTCTCATTAAACCCTCCAAGAACTCACCTCTGCCTCTCAGCTTCTGCTTTTGGGTCCAATCTTTACACCAAATCGTGACAGAAGGAACCAGCCAACATTGGACCCAGCAGAACACGGCCTGGACGCCCACAGGAGAATTTCCATTATTCTCAGGAATGCTCTGGACTCCATAGCCGCTCTCAGTCCGCCTTGGAAGAGGGTGAGTGCAGCTGACCAGTTGAAGCCAGTATTCCTCTCTAACTCCTCACATCTATCACCCCCAGTTTTATCTGAGCTATTCGAGGAGTTGGAGTGGAACCGCCAAGCCGCCTTTGCCCAACTCTGCAATAGACCTCCACCACCCAAACCATCTTTCCATCACCTTCCCACTCTGCTGTCTCTTACCTCATATCCTGTTCCCCCACCATTACCAGCTGTTGGTCCTCCCCTGCCATCTACTTCCTCCAGGCGTAAGCAACGCCGCCGGGGGAGGAAGACAACCACCTCTCCGGCGGGTCAGCCTGACTCCTTTTTCAGTCCCTCTCTTAACCTGGTTGGTTTCCACTATGGCTTTAGTCGTCACCTCCATGACAAACAGCTAGCTTCTCGGGTTGGTAGGTTTAGACCAGCTTCCATAACTACACCCCCCACAGTCAGAGCTCCCCATATTACCAGAGTCAGATCTCTGGGGTTTCTTTTATGGGGAGAGGGAAGATCTTTTCCCTTTTCTGCCATCTCCATCAGCTCCTAGCAGTCCAGTTTCCCTAGCTCCAGAACCTGTTAGCCTAGCACCAGAGGCCGTTAGCAGGCTAGTTAGCCTAGCACCCGAGGCCGTTAGCAGGCTAGTTAGCCTAGCACCCGAGGCCGTTAGCAGGCTAGTTAGCCCAGCACCCAAGGCCGTTAGCTGGCTAGTTAGCCCAGCACCCGAGGCCGTTAGCTGGCTAGTTAGCCCAGCACCCGAGGCCCCTGAGCCTGCTCTGTGCCGTCCGGAGACCCCTGAGCCTGCTCTGTGCCGTCCGGAGACCCCTGAGCTCGCTCTGTGCCGTCCGGAGACCCCTGAGCCTGCTCTGTGCCGCCGGAGACCCCTGAGCCTGCTCTGTGCCGTCCGGAGACTCCTGAGCTCTCTCTGCTTCTTCCTGAGACTCCTGAGCTCTCTCTGCTTCTTCCTGAGACTCCTGAGCTCGCTCTGCTTCTTCCTGAGACTCCTTATGTGGAACAACAGTCGGTGGTCTCCCCTGTTCCAGATGTGGAGCCGCAATCGGCGGGCTCCTCTGTTCCTGTCCAGGAGCCGCAGGTGGCGGTCTCCTATGAGCCTGATCCGGAGCCGCAGTCGGCGGGCTCCCCTGTTCCTGATCCGGAGCCGCAGTCGGCGGGCTCCCCTGTTCCTGTCCTGGAGCCGCATCGGCGGGCTCCCCTGTTCCAGTCCTGGAGCCGCAGTCGGCGGGCACCCCTGTTCCAGTCCTGGAGCCGCAGTCGGCGGGCACCCCTGTTCCAGTCCTGGAGCCGCAGTCGGCGGGCACCCCTGTTCCAGTCCTGGAGCCGCAGTCGGCGGCCACCCCTTTTCCAGTCCTGGAGCCGCAGTCGGCGGCCACCCCTGTTCCAGTCCTGGAGCCGCAGTTGGCGGCCACCTCAGAGACTGTTTCCGCGCTGCTGAAACTGAGACGGGGTCCCCCAGGGTGTCTGCGTCTGCGTCTGAGACGGTGTCGGCGTCCTCCAGAGACCCTCCTTCGTCAGAGACGCCGTCGCCGCAGCCGGCCTTTCAGAGACTCTGCCTCGCCTCCGGCCCCGCGGCCGGCCTTTCAGAGACTCTGCCTCGCCTCCGGCCCCGCGGCCGGCCACCAGAGACTCTGCCTCGCCTCCGGCCCCGCGGCCGGCCTTTCAGAGACTTTCGGTTTTCCTCGCCCACTCTGGATGGGTTGCGTTTTGTTTCTTGGACTGTTTTTGCCTTCTTGCCCTCCTTCCTGGTTCCCCCTCCGCCCACCCGGGGTTTTTTGTTTTTGGACATTAAAGGGGCGCCTGGAATCCGCCCTTAAGTGGGGGGCTCTGTAACGATCTTGGTTCTGTTGTTTTTCTTTAAGTTTTCTGTTTCAAGTTTAGCCAGGTTTTTCATTGTTTTCTAGCTTTTTTTGGTGTGTCTGGATTCATTTAAGTTGCTTAGGTTTTTCTGTCTGTCCTCTGCTGCCTCCTTGTGTTCTTTTCCCTTGGCTTCTGTTGGATTAATTGTACATAAGTTATTCTACTTTAATCATAATATACACATTTGTTATCTCTATCTTACTTATGTGGCGAGATTAGATTGAAATCGGGAAATTATAAATTTCTAAACCCAAATAAAATTGCTCTGCAACGCCACCTTGGGAATTTCACCCAAAGAATATTACTCCCCTTTTTGATAGGACACACAAGTTCGCTCATGCATGGATCAAGACATCTGAGACAATTTTAAAATGTACAAACAACTTTTTTTATTAGAGGCTTCTTAAAATATTCTTCTTAAAACCAATTCGTTATAACACTAAAGAGAAAAAAAGAAAAGTAACTACAGTAGCTGAGGTTACCGGCGGAAGGGGGCCGCCATAGGACGGGATCCACCTAAACACAGCAATCCAAACCCCTGTAAAGCACCAGACGCAGTGAGAAGACCAAAACTCAGGAATCACGGCACACAAAAAAAAGAAGACACCGTCACCACATCAACACCGCCGCCGGGCCTCAGCACTGTCAGCAGAGAGAGAGAGAGAAAAACAATACAATACAGACAACAAGCCAAAATGTACAACAAAAAGAAAACAGTATCAGCCTAAATATATAAATAGTTATACTACACCAAAAGGCTGGGACAAAAAGAAAAACAAATTAAAATATCCGAATCCGGTGCGACCCTCTGGCCACACAACAATAGGAGGTGAATGGAGCGCGCCGGTGCCGCACGCCACCGCCGCACGCCAAACACCACTTCAACTAGGGCGTGTAGCCGCCCCCACAATCCGAGGTGGATGATGCGCAGAATCCGGAATATCAACAGAGCAGCAATGGTAATATGGGGAGACCTGTGAAAGTTTATTAGTCACTATTTAACAAAACTGCAACAAATAGGCGCTAACAATGAGCGTTACTTCTTACCTCCCAATCCAGACAAACTCATGTATGCGCACACACACACCAGCCGACGACGAGGAGGAGAGCCGCACAATAGCGTTTTGCCTATGATCACACCTGATTTAGATCTTCTGTTAACAAGCAGCAATAGTGCAAAGAGAGGGGAGACCTACCAGCAAGATCAGAGCAGCATGCACCTAATGCTATGCCCTTCGACTGTCAGTCCCTGAGACGCGAGTCACAGCCAAAGCTTGAGGAGGACGTGTCTCCGATTGGGCGCAGCGGCTTCTTATATACCACGCCCACTCTGCCCAACCTGAACCTCGCACCTGAAAGCTATTTGTATAGCAATACATATATTTCTATACTACTACATTCTACCCCCTCTTCTTGCATCGTCGACCCGACGATGGCTGATTCGAAACTACTAAAATCAGTTCCAAGGTCTAAACAACGCTGACTGAGTTGACAAAGATGCAGAAGAGCCCCCAGGATGAACGTCCCCTGCTGGCCGTGGGAGACGGTGCATATTAGTATGTTGACCAGCAGTTGGACGTCTGGAGCGACGTAGGGCCACTGGGTCAGCATAGCTGGTAGATGGAACAGCCAAAGATGTAGAGGGTTCAATAGATGCAGCAGGTTCAGAAGGTGGCCCAAGGTCCTGAGGTGGAGTTTGAGGCAGCAACCCACCAGAAGGTAAGGCAGAAGCAACCACTAGGGGTTGCTGTTCACAAACAAACAGATCATAATCAAAGGGGCCACTATCTTCAGACAGTCCCTTTTCCACCGGAGGCGAGTTATGGGGAGAAATGTGATCAGGAGGGACAACACCAACCACAGGTTTTAACATGGTACGGTGCACCTGTCTTACTTTAGTTTGGTCATCCAGAGGCACAATGGTGTAAACAGAGCCGCCCTCCTTTGGTGCCCTCAATACCTTGTACTTCACAGAGCTCCATCGGTCCCTTGTCTTATAAGGCCCCCCAGCAGTGAAGTCACGCAAAAACACGAGTTGCCCTTCCTTTAGTGGCTGATGTTTCACCTGAGTATCATGAGTCTGCCTTCGACGATCTGCAGCATGTTTCAGGTGCTCCCTAGCCCCATCAAAGGCTACCTGCAACTGAGCTTGATGTTCTTGAACCCACTCATGGACAGAACCACCAACTGGACTCTCGACTCTACCCAAAAGAAAATCCAGGGGCAATCTAGGTTCCTGCCCAAACATTAAGAGAAAGGGTGACTCTCCAGTAGACTGGTGAGGAGTTGTATTATAACAATAGAGAACCTGGGGCAAACAGGCATGCCAATCCCTTTTTCGGGACACAGGCAGTGTTCTTAACAGATTGTGCAGCGTCCGATTGAACCGCTCACATTGGCCATTTCCTTCTGGATGGTAAGGAGTGGTGCGTGATTTTGCTATGCCGTACAAGTTACACAGCTGCTGGATAAGCAAGCTCTCAAAGTTACGACCCTGATCGGAGTGCAACCGAGCAGGAACACCAAACTTGTAAAACCATTCAGACACCAAAACCTTAGCCACAGTGGCCGCTCGCTGATCCCGTGTAGGGACAGCAACAGTATACTTACTAAAAACATCCGTCAAGACCAAAACATTTTCCAACCCATTATGGGTGGGCTCTAAGGTGGTATAATCAATGGCCAAAATTTCATTAGGACGTGATGCCAGTAAATGTCCCATATAGCCATAAGCTTTAGGGTGAACATCCTTTGCCACTTGGCATCTCTCACAAGCCCGGCACCACTGAGCCACATCAGAGGCCATATGAGGCCAATAACACCGGGACCGTAAGAGCGCCAACGTTCGCTCCACTCCCTGGTGGCCATGCTCTTCATGGACTTTAGTCAGAACATCCTTAATTAGCACACTTGGCAGCACCAACTGAAACACAGCATCACCACCATCTGACCTAAATACCTTTCGATAGAGAACTCCATCTCTCTCGACAAACCGGTCCCACTGTCGCAGCAGAACCAAAGTGGATGGGGACAGCTGGGCTCGCTCCTCTCGATTGGGGTGCTGTCCTTTCCTCCAGAACACCAGCAAGTCCTGTAAAAATGGATCAGCATGCTGCAAAGCACAAAGTTCAGCCGTAGTATGCTGTGGCAAAACTACAACTGCCGCCTGGGTTGCCTCAACCCTTTCAAACCCCAAAGCATCCTGCAATGCTTTAGGCAGAGCTGAACCTAGGAGCATTGCTTTCACATCTGGCGGATCAGGTGAGTGCTGACGAGAAAGTGCATCAGCATTGGTATTGCACCGCCCTGACCGATACTTTATCTCAAAATCAAAAGAGGCTAGCTGGGCAGCCCACCGCTGTTCAGTGGCAGCCAATTTAGCAGTGGACAAATGGCTGAGAGGGTTGTTATCAGTATATACAATACATTTGTTTCCCAACAGATACTCTCTAAACTTGTCAGTCATGGCCCACTTGAGGGCCAGAAACTCAAGCTTCATGGAGCTGTAATTTGCCATATTTCGCTCTGTGGGTCTCAAGCCTCGACTAGCATAAGCAATCGGTCTCACTTTGCCGACCTGCATTTGTGAGAGGACTGCTCCTAGGCCACCATGGCTGGCATCAACCTCCAAGATAAATGGTTGAGTGAAATCTGCATAGGCTAGCACTGGCGTTGTTGTTAGCTTAGCCTTCAAGGTTTCAAAACTCTTTTGACATTCATCAGTCCAGCATGCAACAAGTCCACGATCAGGTTTCTTACCGGTACCACCACACTGAGCCACCGCTTTATGCAATGGAGCTGCCAATTTTGCGAAACCTTCCACAAAATGACGGTAATAAATGGCAAAACCAAGGAATGACCGAAGTTCTGAGGCCTTAGTGGGAGTTGGCCAATTGGCTACAACTTCAGTTTTACTAGGATCTGTAGCAACCCCCTCACCAGAGATCACATGTCCCAAATAACGTACCTCTTTTTGAAAGAAGGAACATTTACTGAGCTTTGCTTTAAGCCCCTGTTGTTGAAGTCGGCCCAGCACCACTTTCAAGCGCTCCAGATGTTGATCCACACTTGAAGAGAAAACAACAATGTCATCAAGATATAACAGGACAGACTGGTAATGTTGGTCCCCAAAAATCCGCTGCATTAGCCGTTGGAAAGTGCTAGGCGCATTACAAAGCCCGAAAGGCATTCGGTTCCATTCAAACAGCCCAAAGGGAGTACAGAAGGCAGTTTTTGGACGGTCTGCCTCCGCAACTGGAACCTGATTATATCCGCTAGCGAGATCGAGGGTAGAAAACAAGCATGCACCAGACAAGGCATCCAACGATTCTTCTATTCGTGGAAGGGGGAAAGAGTCTTTCCGGGTCTTACTATTTAGTCTCCTATAGTCAACACACATACGAAAACTCCCATCTTTCTTCCTCACTAAGACTATGGGAGATGCATATGGGCTGCTACTTTCTCTAATGATCTGTGAAGCAAGCAACTGATTTATATGGTCCTTCACCACCTCATAATCTGAAGGCGGAATACGCCGATAGCGTTGTTTAACTGGAACATCGTCGACCAGAGGAATGTCATGGGCTATCACATTGGTACAGCCCAGGTCACCATCATGAGAGGAGAAAACTGTCATATACTGATTGAGCAATGACCTTAACTGACCCTGTCCTTCCACAGACAAAGAGGACAAATCCAGGTCCTCCACCTGCTGTTGCACATTAACTGAGGCCGTCTGGCACCCCATCGTCGCTACCTTTGCTGGGACTTCAGTAATTCCTGCAGGGAGACTAACAACATTGACAACATTTAAGGTGCCAACAACGGTGCGGGGGTATACCACCACTTCTGTCGTACCAACATTGATAATGGGCACATAAGCTGTACCCCTGATTACCTGAACCAAGGCAGGGGAAGCAAGCAAACCAGAAGGCAATCCAGACTCTAAAGGCTCAAACAAAACAGTAGAACCTGAGTACACATCCGAACATGTGGTAGCCACAATTTTCATGACTCCACCAGGAATCCGACAGCCCTTTTTACCCCTGACCTTAACCCTTCCAGGACTACCTCGAGGCTCTTGTGAGTTGGCAGACTGGCACTGCTGCAGGGCCTGCATGACTGACTGAGGGGCCCCGGAAACACCAGCCACAGAAGACCAAGCCACACCATGTTGCCCAAACAGTTCGCGGTAACACCTCCTGATCACATTCATCCCCAAAACACCTGGGACCCTAGCCGGGACCTCACCCCCAGGGTCCTGCACAACCAAAACACCACAGTGGGGAATCAATTTACCACAGAGGTGTACATCAAGTTCCGAATAGCCAATATAAGGAATCTTAAGACCATTGGCAGCTCTAAGCTCCAACCAATGACACGACTGGAGGTGCTCAGAACCCCAAGACTCCATATGCTGACGAAAAAAGCTTTCAGAAACCGTGGACACCATCGAACCAGTATCCACCAAACATGGGACTGTCACCCCACCCATGACTACATCTGCATGAGGGCAATCTGAAATCAACTTAGAAGCGCCCGAACTCCCAATAGTGGCTAGTGAGCCAATAGCATCCCCACCCAAACTGTGGCTCAGCAGTTCGGTGGGAACTAGTTTTCCGCCGCAGAAACAGGACGGGACTGGGCAGCTGAATTTGGCGGACATAGGGTTCGACGGGGGACACGCACCCCATCACACTCTCGTGCGAAATGACCTGGCTGGTTACACCGCCTGCAGATTACTGGACTATTGGTGCGTGGATGATTAGGGCGGTGGAAATTCTGCAACTGAGAAATGCCCTCACTAAGCTGCTGGAGCTGCTTTTGCTGACACTTTAGCATTTCTCTTATTTGACTCATCTCCGTTGCTGATGTTACAGAAGCTACCTGAGGACCACCATGTACCCCATACTGGACGCCATAAACTGAAGGAAGCGACTGGCTACGGTTCCTCCCACCATGAGGTACCCCTTCGCGTTCCCACTGGATTGCTGCGGCCCTAACCTCAAGTAAGGTGCTGTCAGGCCTTGTGCGTACCAGCTGCTTCAACTCGCGTCTCAGGGAACTGTCCAACACCTGTTCAACAAACTGATCTCTTAACAGTGTCTCAAAATTCAACATACCAGCAGGTGCACGCTGTTTTACCCGCTCCATAAGGCCCATTAATGCGAGGGAGAACTCCTGAAGACTCTCTCCCTCTTGTTGTCTTCTAGAAAAGAAGGCCTCTTGAAGAGCAACATAGGACTCAGAACAACCATACAACTCTTGTAGGATCTCCAATATTCTAGCAGGGTCCTCTCTCTCTGCACTAGAGCGATATTTTATTTCATTTCTAGCTTCTCCCTCCAGGTGATCAAACAGGAAAAACGCTTGGTCAGCTACAGACAGATGCCGGGCTCTCATACACAATCTTGCTTCCTCAGTCCACTCACTCAAACCTATACCTGTCCCTCCTCTAAAGATAGGACATTTCCTATCTCTAGGCACAAAAATCAGTCTCTCTGCTACAGGGAGACTAGGTGTAGGAGGGGCATTAGGCAATGCTGAAGACGTGGATGGCTGAGCACTTAAGCTAGCCTGTCCTCGTCGCAACTGCTCATTGTCAGCTCTTAACTTGCTACCAGCTCTTTAAGTTCCTGAATTTCTTCTTCCATAATTATCACGAGCTTATTCTGCTTCTTGTGATTACTACAGTGCAGAATTACAACCCAAGGTTAACTGTTAACACCTCACCCACCGCTTTGATGCTCTGCACGAAACCACTGCTGCTCTGTTGACGGATTAGCCAATCTGCACAAACAAAAAAAAGAAAAACACAAATATTTAAAAACTACTTGTCCCAGATGTTCATAAAGAGCATGAGTCCTACCAGCAACGCCAAGAATGTGGCGTGATTAGATTGAAATTGGGAAATTATAAATTTCTAAACCCAAATAAAATTGCTCTGCAACGCCACCTTGGGAATTTCACCCAAAGAATATTACTCCCCTTTTTGATAGGACACACAAGTTCGCTCATGCATGGATCAAGACATCTGAGACAATTTTAAAATGTACAAACAACTTTTTTTATTAGAGGCTTCTTAAAATATTCTTCTTAAAACCAATTCGTTATAACACTAAAGAGAAAAAAAGAAAAGTAACTACAGTAGCTGAGGTTACCGGCGGAAGGGGGCCGCCATAGGACGGGATCCACCTAAACACAGCAATCCAAACCCCTGTAAAGCACCAGACGCAGTGAGAAGACCCAAACTCAGGAATCACGGCACACAAAAAAAAGAAGACACCGTCACCACATCAACACCGCCGCCGGGCCTCAGCACTGTCAGCAGAGAGAGAGAGAGAAAAACAATACAATACAGACAACAAGCCAAAATGTACAACAAAAAGAAAACAGTATCAGCCTAAATATATAAATAGTTATACTACACCAAAAGGCTGGGACAAAAAGAAAAACAAATTAAAATATCCGAATCCGGTGCGACCCTCTGGCCACACAACAATAGGAGGTGAATGGAGCGCGCCGGTGCCACACGCCACCGCCGCACGCCAAACACCACTTCAACTAGGGCGTGTAGCCGCCCCCACAATCCGAGGTGGATGATGCGCAGAATCCGGAATATCAACAGAGCAGCAATGGTAATATGGGGAGACCTGTGAAAGTTTATTAGTCACTATTTAACAAAACTGCAACAAATAGGCGCTAACAATGAGCGTTACTTCTTACCTCCCAATCCAGACAAACTCATGTATGCGCACACACACACCAGCCGACGACGAGGAGGAGAGCCGCACAATAGCGTTTTGCCTATGATCACACCTGATTTAGATCTTCTGTTAACAAGCAGCAATAGTGCAAAGAGAGGGGAGACCTACCAGCAAGATCAGAGCAGCATGCACCTAATGCTATGCCCTTCGACTGTCAGTCCCTGAGACGCGAGTCACAGCCAAAGCTTGAGGAGGTCTCCGATTGGGCGCAGCGGCTTCTTATATACCACGCCCACTCTGCCCAACCTGAACCTCGCACCTGAAAGCTATTTGTATAGCAATACATATATTTCTATACCACTACACTTATATTACAAAGAGTGAAGACTGCTTCAGAGTGGGTTGGAGATTGTAACTGAATGCAGTCTCTGATCCCCTCTCCTTGCAAGTAAATTATACTCAATTCTCTGTGTCTTTCTTTTATGCAGGTTGAATAAGATGTTTGGTGTTTAAACCTAACATTTAAATGGTCCTTCGAGCCGGATTGCAAGATACCCGACGACCCCCAGCAGGTGAGTGAGATCCAGACAAGTCTGCGGCCGCAGCAAACAGACCCTTTACGGGACTGGTCTCTCCCTTACAAGCTGGGGTCCGACGGTTGAAGCATTTCGAGGACGCAGAGAATTGTGAGTAGTTTTTCTTTTAATAAGGAGTGAGTAAATTATATATATAAAAAAAAAAGATAGAAGTGAAGGACGGCGAAGTCCTCTCAGCGTACTAAAACCCTGACAATTCTAGACTCTATCAGGTAAAACAGAAATTTTAAAACAGTTAAAGTCCGCGGGAGGGCAGTCTCCCCTAGTGTAAACTAGTTAAATTCTGCATAGGACGGCGGCTTCCTCTGTGTTTAAAATAAAGAAAACGGGAATAAAGTAAAAGTTAACTGCACTGTGTGTGTGTGTGTGTGTGTGTGTGTGTGTGTGTGTGTGTGTGTGTGTGTGAAAGGAAATATAGATATCACTAGATATCTGTATTTCATACCAAAAAGACAAGGGTTAAATGGTGAGCTTTTGTGGATGTTTGTAGACAAGAAAACTCCACCTGCAAGGGTTGAAGTGAGTTTTACCACAAAGGTACTTGATCACCATCTTGTCTGAAGCCCCAGTGTTTAGAACACGACAGGTGTTGAAAACCCACTGGGCCCAAATTTAGTTCAAAATGGGAAAGGGCAAAGTAAACCATAAAAAAATTATTGGAGGAACTCCAGTGTTAAGACTGGAAAGCAGTTGAAAATGATGACCCGGCGGTGGTAGAGCTGTTGTGTTACTGGATAAAAAACTATGGTTTTAATGGTAAATTGAGCACCACAAACATAAAAGAATTACAACAAAAAATAAAAACAAAAGAATAAAAATAAAGATTCCACTGTGTTTTATCAGGAGGAAGAGGACACTGTGTTTTATCAGCAGTCCAGAGGTAGAGGCCGAGGCAGAGGTCGAGGCCATGGAAGGGGAAGAGGGTTTGGATCACACTCAACCGATAATTCCAGAGCGTGTTGGTCATGTGGAAAAGAAGGCCACATGGCTAGAGACTGTCGAAGTAACCCAAAAAGAAAAATTCAGGGAGCTCAGCATGACTAGATGAGCAACCATTCTCTATTGAAGAAATAGAAGATGAAAACATGGATGTATTAAACCTAGAGGATTTGATTTTTGAAGAAAAATATAGGCCAGAAATAGTTCTGATGGTCCAGGGCACTCCTGTTAAATTTTGTGTGATACAGGAGCATGCAGAACCACAATAAAAGAACCCATACCCCACGCACCTCTAAGTTCAAATTATGCAGGAATAACTGCACCGTTAAAACTTTTTATGTATAAAGAGGAACTGAAAATGTCAGATAAACTAAAACGAAGCAGAAGCGGCCTTCTGCAACATTAAGCAGGCTATGGTGAGCAGCTGCACGTTGGCCCTGCCAAATTATGAGAAAAAGTTTGTACAAATGGTGGACTGCAAAGGTCATTTTATGACCTCAGTATTAACTCAAATGCATGGAAATAAATTAAGGCCAGTAGCATACTATTCTACTAAATTAGATGTGGTAGCATGTGCACTTCCACATTGTGTGCAAGCAGTGATAGCTGCTTCATTAGCAGTAACGTCCAGTGCTGACATAGTATTATTCCATCCACTGACATTAAAAGTTCCTCACTCAGTGTCTGCTCTGCTTTTACAAACAAAAATGACTTTTCTATCCCCAGCCAGACACCTCTCATGCATGTCTATACTCCTGTCACAGCCGCATCTAAAAATAGAACGCTGCACGGTGCTGAACCCAGCAACACTTATCCCCACACCTGATGATGGGGAATCCCATGATTGTGAGGCTCTGGCTGAACAAACTGCTAAAAGTAGGCCAGATTTAAAAGACACTCCTTTGTCAGAAGGAGAAACATTATTTGTTGATGGATCCTCTAAAAAAGATGAAAAAGGGAAAACGAGAACTGGTTATGCTGTAGTGACACATACCGCTGTGCTAAAAGCGGAAGCCTTACCACAACATTACTCTGCACAAGCAGCAGAACTGATTGCTCTCACTGAAGCGTGCAAACTTATGAAAGACAAAAGAGTAACTATCTGGACAGATAGTCAATATGCTTATGCTACAACACATACATATGGATTTTATTGAACTAAATCCAAGCGAAGGTAAAAAATTCTGTTTAGTTATAATAGATTTGTTTTTTAAATGGATTGAACTATTTCCAATAAAAAACCCTGATGCCCTTACAGTAGCAAAAGCACTCTGTAAAGATAATACCAAGATATGGCATTCCAGAGAAAATATATAGTGAGAATGATTCTTACTTTGTAAATTAAATAGTGTCCAAAATAGGATTAGCCTTCCACATTGATTTAAAAAATCATTGTGGATATCATCCACAGAGCGCAGGACTTGTGGAATGAATAAATTGTACTGTTAAAAACAGACTAAGAAAGACCAAAGAAGAAACATTGGTATTCACCTAAGTGGGAAGGACCCTATCAGGTTTTGTTGACCACTCCAACTGCATTGAAAATAGCTGAAAGAAGCACATGGATCCACTTGTTACACTGTAAAAAGGTGATAGATAGATCAGATGATTAATGGATAAAATCACTCTCTTAATTATTCTGTAGAACCTTACTATAGTGTTTAGCATTCTAGTAATCCTACTGTGGTGCCTGTTATAGAATACACATTTGGTCTCCTTCACCGACCTTCAGAGGAAGTCCATCGTACAAAGGGGGTTGTATTTTTAGTATACAACCATCTCAAACTGGTGAAGATTGTCCACAACTCTGCCGAAAGGTCATAGGAAGTAGACCATTGTGTGAAAGATTACCCATAAGAAACTTTTTGAAGTTTGAACCTAGATAATGTTGCGATTATTCATATTAGTTTTGTCTTTAGCTCTCACTCAGGGCAAGGATTCTTGTTGCCCCCATGATCCAGCTATTTGTAAAAGGGACGTCTATCTCTGCTATAACTCTATAGTCAGTTTGGTGACTATTCCTTTTCAAACATTCTCGCAAAGATTCAAAATTGACCCAGGAGTCTGGCGAGGTTATGATTTCTACCTATATCCCTGTGTAGTTCAAAGAACTCAAAAGAGTTGGGGAGACGTTTTTAGAACCACTGGACAGTGGAAGAAAGGATCATATGGATGGACATCTTTAGCTAAGAAATGGATGAGTAGAATATCAGGGTTAACTGTTAACCATGACTCCAAAGTTTTCACTATGACGATAAACTCCACAGCAGAACCCCTTGAGAAGGAAGGCTGTTCCTCCTCATTTATATGTGCACGGTCTGCTGGAACCGATCCATGTTGGACATTGTATTTGTGCCCCGCAAATATTACACAAGAAGGAGATGAGATACAAGGGATTCTTACTTCTGCTCAAGATGAACAGATAAAAATTCAAAATATTAATGGACCGCTTAAAACAGATGAATTGTTAACGACCGTAAACAGCATTTTACCTCACACATGGCATACTAGAAGGAAGAGGTCATCTGAAAACGCGTGGAGTGGAGATGACCCTACTTATATTGACAGCATTGGGGTACCTAGAGGTGTTCCAGATGAGTATAAACTAGCGAATCAAGTTACTGCAGGATTTGAATCTATCTTATGCTGGTGGTGCACTATAAACAAAAATGTAGACAGAATAAATTACATCCACTATAACGTCCAGAGGCTGGGAAATAAAACAGAACAAGGCTTCTCCGCTGTCCATGAACAATAGTCAGCTACCTCTCTGATGGCTTTCCAGAACCGTATTGCTGTTGACATGTTGTTAGCTGAAAAAGGTGGTGTGTGCTCTATTTTTGGAGATCAGTGTTGCACCTTTATTCCCAACAACACCGCTGCTGATGGCAGCCTCACAAAGGCCCTTGAAGGCCTTCGCTCTCTTAACAGCAAAATGAAAGACCATTCTGGAGTTGACACAAAATTGTGGGACGGATTTGGAGACATTTTTGGTAAATACAAACAATTGGTAGTTTCTATTTTAATGTCTATAGCTGTATTTGCCGCCACCCTGACCTTATGTGGATGTTGTTGTATTCCATGTATTAGAGTGCTGCTAAATAGACTAATTACCGCAGCAATACAACCCATGAAAACAGAGATGTATGCCCTCATGTCCACTGAGAAACATCCATCGGATGATGAAGACAGCGAAGAGGATGAAACCTCTTTACACTTTCCTGATCTTTATCCTAATCCCAACGATAATAACCCACCAGCTTAAAGTACCTCTGAGCGTACCCTTTACAGCTAAAAATGATTTCATAGTTGAAAATCTTGAAAAGAAGTAACTATTGAATGATAAAATAAATAGCTTAAAGTGAATAAACAGGAGGGAAATGTTGGATTAATTGTACATAAGTTATTCTACTTTAATCATATTATACACATTTGTTATCTCTATCTTACTTATATTACAAAGAGTGAACTTTGCTTGCTATGATTACTAATGTTTTGCTGTCAGTTTGTGCAGGAGGATGTTGAGGTCACAGCTGGGGTAAGCTGTTGAACTTTACTTGTTGTAAGTCTGTGCAAGGAGGTTGCTGGGGTCAAAGCTGGGTTAATGTTGTGAAACTCGGAGAGCTGCGCAGAGTTGCACACACCGGATGTGGAGAGAAACTTTCCTTATCTTATGATGTTGTACGAAACTTCTGGTTTCAACTGGCTTCTGTTGACCCCCCTTCCCCTTAGAGGTTGAAACCACATTGTAACCAGGGCGTTCCAAATAAAAAGCTTGGAGAGCAGAGACTGCTTCAGAGTGGGTTGGAGATTGTAACTGACTGCAGTCTCTGATCCCCTCTCCTTGCAAGTAAATTATACTCAATTCTCTGTGTCTTTCTTTGTGCAGGTTGAATAAGATGTTTGGTGTTTAAACCTAACAGCTTCCTCGTCAGCTCTAATCACACCTGTTCCCTATCAGCTCGTTAACTCTACCTTTGTTCAGTCAGCCATAAATACTCTCCCTCTGCAGTCCCTCTTTGCTGGTTCCTCGTCTTACCTTTCCTCACCCTGGCTCCTTGATGGTTTTCCCCTGATGTCTCCATGGTTCTGGTTAGTGTTTGATTTTTAAGTTGGATTTTTGGATACCTGTTTTGTTTGCCTGAACTCTCATTAAACCCTCCAAGAACTCACCTCTGCCTCTCAGCTTCTGCTTTTGGGTCCAATCTAAAACCTTTACACCAAATCGTGACAGAAGGAACCAGCCAACATTGGACCCAGCAGAACACGGCCCGGACGCCCACAGGAGAATTTCCATTATTCTCAGGAATGCTCTGGACTCCATAGCCGCTCTCAGTCCGCCTTGGAAGAGGGTGAGTGCGGCTGACCAGTTGAAGCCAGTATTCCTCTCTAACTCCTCACTTCTATCACCCCCAGTTTTATCTGAGCTATTCGAGGAGTTGGAGTGGAACCGCCAAGCCGCCTTTGCCCAACTCTGCAATAGACCTCCACCACCCAAACCATCTTTCCATCACCTTCCCACTCTGCTGTCTCTTACCTCCGATCCTGTTCCCCCACCATTACCAGCTGTTGGTCCTCCCCTGCCATCTACTTCCTCCAGGCGTAAGCAACGCCGCCGGGGGAGGAAGACAACCACCTCTCCGGCGGGTCAGCCTGACTCCTTTTTCAGTCCCTCTCTTAACCTGGTTGGTTTCCCCTATGGCTTTAGTCGTCACCTCCATGACAAACAGCTAGCTTCTCGGGTTGGTAGGTTTAGACCAGCTTCCATAACTACACCCCCCACAGTCAGAGCTCCCCATATTACCAGAGTCAGATCTCTGGGGTTTCTTTTATGGGGAGAGGGAAGATCTTTTCCCTTTTCTGCCATCTCCATCAGCTCCTAGCAGTCCAGTTTCCCTAGCTCCAGAACCTGTTAGCCTAGCACCAGAGGCCGTTAGCAGGCTAGTTAGCCTAGCACCCGAGGCCGTTAGCAGGCTAGTTAGCCTAGCACCCGAGGCCGTTAGCAGGCTAGTTAGCCCAGCACCCAAGGCCGTTAGCTGGCTAGTTAGCCCAGCACCCGAGGCCGTTAGCTGGCTAGTTAGCCCAGCACCCGAGGCCCCTGAGCCTGCTCTGTGCCGTCCGGAGACCCCTGAGCCTGCTCTGTGCCGTCCGGAGACCCCTGAGCTCGCTCTGTGCCGTCCGGAGACCCCTGAGCCTGCTCTGTGCCGCCGGAGACCCCTGAGCCTGCTCTGTGCCGTCCGGAGACTCCTGAGCTCTCTCTGCTTCTTCCTGAGACTCCTGAGCTCTCTCTGCTTCTTCCTGAGACTCCTGAGCTCGCTCTGCTTCTTCCTGAGACTCCTGATGTGGAACAACAGTCGGTGGTCTCCCCTGTTCCAGATTTGGAGCCGCAATCGGCGGGCTCCTCTGTTCCTGTCCAGGAGCCGCAGGTGGCGGTCTCCTATGAGCCTGATCCGGAGCCGCAGTCGGCGGGCTCCCCTGTTCCTGATCCGGAGCCGCAGTCGGCGGGCTCCCCTGTTCCTGTCCTGGAGCCGCATCGGCGGGCTCCCCTGTTCCAGTCCTGGAGCCGCAGTCGGCGGGCACCCCTGTTCCAGTCCTGGAGCCGCAGTCGGCGGGCACCCCTGTTCCAGTCCTGGAGCCGCAGTCGGCGGGCACCCCTGTTCCAGTCCTGGAGCCGCAGTCGGCGGCCACCCCTTTTCCAGTCCTGGAGCCGCAGTCGGCGGCCACCCCTGTTCCAGTCCTGGAGCCGCAGTTGGCGGCCACCTCAGAGACTGTTTCCGCGCTGCTGAAACTGAGACGGGGTCCCCCAGGGTGTCTGCGTCTGCGTCTGAGACGGTGTCGGCGTCCTCCAGAGACCCTCCTTCGTCAGAGACGCCGTCGCCGCAGCCGGCCTTTCAGAGACTCTGCCTCGCCTCCGGCCCCGCGGCCGGCCTTTCAGAGACTCTGCCTCGCCTCCGGCCCCACGGCCGGCCACCAGAGACTCTGCCTCGCCTCCGGCCCCGCGGCCGGCCTTTCAGAGACTCTGCCTCGCCTCCGGCCCCGCGGCCGGCCACCAGAGACTCTGCCTCGCCTCCGGCCCCGTGGCCGGCCTTTCAGAGACTTTCGGTTTTCCTCGCCCACTCTGGATGGGTTGCGTTTTGTTTCTTGGACTGTTTTTGCCTTCTTGCCCTCCTTCCTGGTTCCCCCTCCGCCCACCCGGGGTTTTTTGTTTTTGGACATTAAAGGGGCGCCTGGAATCCGCCCTTAAGTGGGGGGCTCTGTAACGATCTTGGTTCTGTTGTTTTTCTTTAAGTTTTCTGTTTCAAGTTTAGCCAGGTTTTTCATTGTTTTCTAGCTTTTTTTGGTGTGTCTGTATTCATTTAAGTTGCTTAGGTTTTTCTGTCTGTCCTCTGCTGCCTCCTTGTGTTCTTTTCCCTTGGCTTCTGTTGGATTAATTGTACATAAGTTATTCTACTTTAATCATAATATACACATTTGTTATCTCTATCTTACTTATGTGGCGAGATTAGATTGAAATCGGGAAATTATAAATTTCTAAACCCAAATAAAATTGCTCTGCAACGCCACCTTGGGAATTTCACCCAAAGAATATTACTCCCCTTTTTGATAGGACACACAAGTTCGCTCATGCATGGATCAAGACATCTGAGACAATTTTAAAATGTACAAACAACTTTTTTTATTAGAGGCTTCTTAAAATATTCTTCTTAAAACCAATTCGTTATAACACTAAAGAGAAAAAAAGAAAAGTAACTACAGTAGCTGAGGTTACCGGCGGAAGGGGGCCGCCATAGGACGGGATCCACCTAAACACAGCAATCCAAACCCCTGTAAAGCACCAGACGCAGTGAGAAGACCCAAACTCAGGAATCACGGCACACAAAAAAAAGAAGACACCGTCACCACATCAACACCGCCGCCGGGCCTCAGCACTGTCAGCAGAGAGAGAGAGAGAAAAACAATACAATACAGACAACAAGCCAAAATGTACAACAAAAAGAAAACAGTATCAGCCTAAATATATAAATAGTTATACTACACCAAAAGGCTGGGACAAAAAGAAAAACAAATTAAAATATCCGAATCCGGTGCGACCCTCTGGCCACACAACAATAGGAGGTGAATGGAGCGCGCCGGTGCCGCACGCCACCGCCGCACGCCAAACACCACTTCAACTAGGGCGTGTAGCCGCCCCCACAATCCGAGGTGGATGATGCGCAGAATCCGGAATATCAACAGAGCAGCAATGGTAATATGGGGAGACCTGTGAAAGTTTATTAGTCACTATTTAACAAAACTGCAACAAATAGGCGCTAACAATGAGCGTTACTTCTTACCTCCCAATCCAGACAAACTCATGTATGCGCACACACACACCAGCCGACGACGAGGAGGAGAGCGGCACAATAGCGTTTTGCCTATGATCACACCTGATTTAGATCTTCTGTTAACAAGCAGCAATAGTGCAAAGAGAGGGGAGACCTACCAGCAAGATCAGAGCAGCATGCACCTAATGCTATGCCCTTCGACTGTCAGTCCCTGAGACGCGAGTCACAGCCAAAGCTTGAGGAGGACGTGTCTCCGATTGGGCGCAGCGGCTTCTTATATACCACGCCCACTCTGCCCAACCTGAACCTCGCACCTGAAAGCTATTTGTATAGCAATACATATATTTCTATACCACTACATTCTACCCCCTCTTCTTGCATCGTCGACCCGACGATGGCTGATTCGAAACTACTAAAATCAGTTCCAAGGTCTAAACAACGCTGACTGAGTTGACAAAGATGCAGAAGAGCCCCCAGGATGAACGTCCCCTGCTGGCCGTGGGAGACGGTGCATATTAGTATGTTGACCAGCAGTTGGACGTCTGGAGCGACGTAGGGCCACTGGGTCAGCATAGCTGGTAGATGGAACAGCCAAAGATGTAGAGGGTTCAATAGATGCAGCAGGTTCAGAAGGTGGCCCAAGGTCCTGAGGTGGAGTTTGAGGCAGCAACCCACCAGAAGGTAAGGCAGAAGCAACCACTAGGGGTTGCTGTTCACAAACAAACAGATCATAATCAAAGGGGCCACTATCTTCAGACAGTCCCTTTTCCACCGGAGGCGAGTTATGGGGAGAAATGTGATCAGGAGGGACAACACCAACCACAGGTTTTAACATGGTACGGTGCAGCTGTCTTACTTTAGTTTGGTCATCCAGAGGCACAATGGTGTAAACAGAGCCGCCCTCCTTTGGTGCCCTCAATACCTTGTACTTCACAGAGCTCCATCGGTCCCTTGTCTTATAAGGCCCCCCAGCAGTGAAGTCACGCAAAAACACGAGTTGCCCTTCCTTTAGTGGCTGATGTTTCACCTGAGTATCATGAGTCTGCCTTCGACGATCTGCAGCATGTTTCAGGTGCTCCCTAGCCCCATCAAAGGCTACCTGCAACCGAGCTTGATGTTCTTGAACCCACTCATGGACAGAACCACCAACTGGACTCTCGACTCTACCCAAAAGAAAATCCAGGGGCAATCTAGGTTCCTGCCCAAACATTAAGAGAAAGGGTGACTCTCCAGTAGACTGGTGAGGAGTTGTATTATAACAATAGAGAACCTGGGGCAAACAGGCATGCCAATCCCTTTTTCGGGACACAGGCAGTGTTCTTAACAGATTGTGCAGCGTCCGATTGAAGCGCTCACATTGGCCATTTCCTTCTGGATGGTAAGGAGTGGTGCGTGATTTTGCTATGCCGTACAAGTTACACAGCTGCTGGATAAGCAAGCTCTCAAAGTTACGACCCTGATCGGAGTGCAACCGAGCAGGAACACCAAACTTGTAAAACCATTCAGACACCAAAACCTTAGCCACAGTGGCCGCTCGCTGATCCCGTGTAGGGACAGCAACAGTATACTTACTAAAAACATCCGTCAAGACCAAAACATTTTCCAACCCATTATGGGTGGGCTCTAAGGTGGTATAATCAATGGCCAAAATTTCATTAGGACGTGATGCCAGTAAATGTCCCATATAGCCATAAGCTTTAGGGTGAACATCCTTTGCCACTTGGCATCTCTCACAAGCCCGGCACCACTGAGCCACATCAGAGGCCATATGAGGCCAATAACACCGGGACCGTAAGAGCGCCAACGTTCGCTCCACTCCCTGGTGGCCATGCTCTTCATGGACTTTAGTCAGAACATCCTTAATTAGCACACTTGGCAGCACCAACTGAAACACAGCATCACCACCATCTGACCTAAATACCTTTCGATAGAGAACTCCATCTCTCTCGACAAACCGGTCCCACTGTCGCAGCAGAACCAAAGTGGATGGGGACAGCTGGGCTCGCTCCTCTCGATTGGGGTGCTGTCCTTTCCTCCAGAACACCAGCAAGTCCTGTAAAAATGGATCAGCATGCTGCAAAGCACAAAGTTCAGCCGTAGTATGCTGTGGCAAAACTACAACTGCCGCCTGGGTTGCCTCAACCCTTTCAAACCCCAAAGCATCCTGCAATGCTTTAGGCAGAGCTGTACCTAGGAGCATTGCTTTCACATCTGGCGGATCAGGTGAGTGCTGACGAGAAAGTGCATCAGCATTGGTATTGCACCGCCCTGACCGATACTTTATCTCAAAATCAAAAGAGGCTAGCTGGGCAGCCCACCGCTGTTCAGTGGCAGCCAATTTAGCAGTGGACAAATGGCTGAGAGGGTTGTTATCAGTATATACAATACATTTGTTTCCCAACAGATACTCTCTAAACTTGTCAGTCATGGCCCACTTGAGGGCCAGAAACTCAAGCTTCATGGAGCTGTAATTTGCCATATTTCGCTCTGTGGGTCTCAAGCCTCGACTAGCATAAGCAATCGGTCTCACTTTGCCGACCTGCATTTGTGAGAGGACTGCTCCTAGGCCACCATGGCTGGCATCAACCTCCAAGATAAATGGTTGAGTGAAATCTGCATAGGCTAGCACTGGCGTTGTTGTTAGCTTAGCCTTCAAGGTTTCAAAACTCTTTTGACATTCATCAGTCCAGCATGCAACAAGTCCACGATCAGGTTTCTTACCGGTACCACCACACTGAGCCACCGCTTTATGCAATGGAGCTGCCAATTTTGCGAAACCTTCCACAAAACGACGGTAATAAATGGCAAAACCAAGGAATGACCGAAGTTCTGAGGCCTTAGTGGGAGTTGGCCAATTGGCTACAACTTCAGTTTTACTAGGATCTGTAGCAACCCCCTCACCAGAGATCACATGTCCCAAATAACGTACCTCTTTTTGAAAGAAGGAACATTTACTGAGCTTTGCTTTAAGCCCCTGTTGTTGAAGCACCACTTTCAAGCGCTCCAGATGTTGATCCACACTTGAAGAGAAAACAACAATGTCATCAAGATATAACAGGACAGACTGGTAATGTTAGTCCCCAAAAATCCGCTGCATTAGCCGTTGGAAAGTGCTAGGCGCATTACAAAGCCCGAAAGGCATTCGGTTCCATTCAAACAGCCCAAAGGGAGTACAGAAGGCAGTTTTTGGACGGTCTGCCTCCGCAACTGGAACCTGATTATATCCGCTAGCGAGATCGAGGGTAGAAAACAAGCATGCACCAGACAAGGCATCCAACGATTCTTCTATTCGTGGAAGGGGGAAAGAGTCTTTCCGGGTCTTACTATTTAGTCTCCTATAGTCAACACACATACGAAAACTCCCATCTTTCTTCCTCACTAAGACTATGGGAGATGCATATGGGCTGCTACTTTCTCTAATGATCTGTGAAGCAAGCAACTGATTTATATGGTCCTTCACCACCTCATAATCTGAAGGCGGAATACGCCGATAGCGTTGTTTAACTGGAACATCGTCGACCAGAGGAATGTCATGGGCTATCACATTGGTACAGCCCAGGTCACCATCATGAGAGGAGAAAACTGTCATATACTGATTGAGCAATGACCTTAACTGACCCTGTCCTTCCACAGACAAAGAGGACAAATCCAGGTCCTCCACCTGCTGTTGCACATTAACTGAGGCCGTCTGGCACCCCATCATCGCTACCTTTGCTGGGACTTCAGTAATTCCTGCAGGGAGACTAACAACATTGACAACATTTAAGGTGCCAACAACGGTGCGGGGGTATACCACCACTTCTGTCGTACCAACATTGATAATGGGCACATAAGCTGTACCCCTGATTACCTGAACCAAGGCAGGGGAAGCAAGCAAACCAGAAGGCAATCCAGACTCTAAAGGCTCAAACAAAACAGTAGAACCTGAGTACACATCCGAACATGTGGTAGCCACAATTTTCATGACTCCACCAGGAATCCGACAGCCCTTTTTACCCCTGACCTTAACCCTTCCAGGACTACCTCGAGGCTCTTGTGAGTTGGCAGACTGGCACTGCTGCAGGGCCTGCATGACTGACTGAGGGGCCCCGGAAACACCAGCCACAGAAGACCAAGCCACACCATGTTGCCCAAACAGTTCGCGGTAACACCTCCTGATCACATTCATCCCCAAAACACCTGGGACCCTAGCCGGGACCTCACCCCCAGGGTCCTGCACAACCAAAACACCACAGTGGGGAATCAATTTACCACAGAGGTGTACATCAAGTTCCGAATAGCCAATATAAGGAATCTTAAGACCATTGGCAGCTCTAAGCTCCAACCAATGACACGACTGGAGGTGCTCAGAACCCCAAGACTCCATATGCTGACGAAAAAAGCTTTCAGAAACCGTGGACACCATCGAACCAGTATCCACCAAATTGTCACCCCACCCATGACTACATCTGCATGAGGGCAATCTGAAATCAACTTAGAAGCGCCCGAACTCCCAATAGTGGCTAGTGAGCCAATAGCATCCCCACCCAAACTGTGGCTCAGCAGTTCGGTGGGAACTAGTTTTCCGCCGCAGAAACAGGACGGGACTGGGCAGCTGAATTTGGCGGACATAGGGTTCGACGGGGGACACGCACCCCATCACACTCTCGTGCGAAATGACCTGGCTGGTTACACCGCCTGCAGATTACTGGACCATTGGTGCGTGGATGATTAGGGCGGTGGAAATTCTGCAACTGAGAAATGCCCTCACTAAGCTGCTGGAGCTGCTTTTGCTGACACTTTAGCATTTCTCTTATTTGACTCATCTCCGTTGCTGATGTTACAGAAGCTACCTGAGGACCACCATGTACCCCATACTGGACGCCATAAACTGAAGGAAGCGACTGGCTACGGTTCCTCCCACCATGAGGTACCCCTTCGCGTTCCCACTGGATTGCTGCGGCCCTAACCGTAAGGTGCTGTCAGGCCTTGTGCGTACCAGCTGCTTCAACTCGCGTCTCAGGGAACTGTCCAACACCTGTTCAACAAACTGATCTCTTAACAGTGTCTCAAAATTCAACATACCAGCAGGTGCACGCTGTTTTACCCGCTCCATAAGGCCCATTAATGCGAGGGAGAACTCCTGAAGACTCTCTCCCTCTTGTTGTCTTCTAGAAAAGAAGGCCTCTTGAAGAGCAACATAGGACTCAGAACAACCATACAACTCTTGTAGGATCTCCAATATTCTAGCAGGGTCCTCTCTCTCTGCACTAGAGCGATATTTTATTTCATTTCTAGCTTCTCCCTCCAGGTGATCAAACAGGAAAAACGCTTGGTCAGCTACAGACAGATGCCGGGCTCTCATACACAATCTTGCTTCCTCAGTCCACTCACTCAAACCTATACCTGTCCCTCCTCTAAAGATAGGACATTTCCTATCTCTAGGCACAAAAATCAGTCTCTCTGCTACAGGGAGACTAGGTGTAGGAGGGGCATTAGGCAATGCTGAAGACGTGGATGGCTGAGCACTTAAGCTAGCCTGTCCTCGTCGCAACTGCTCATTGTCAGCTCTTAACTTGCTACCAGCTCTTTAAGTTCCTGAATTTCTTCTTCCATAATTATCACGAGCTTATTCTGCTTCTTGTGATTACTACAGTGCAGAATTACAACCCAAGGTTAACTGTTAACACCTCACCCACCGCTTTGATGCTCTGCACGAAACCACTGCTGCTCTGTTGACGGATTAGCCAATCTGCACAAACAAAAAAAAGAAAAACACAAATATTTAAAAACTACTTGTCCCAGATGTTCATAAAGAGCATGAGTCCTACCAGCAACGCCAAGAATGTGGCGTGATTAGATTGAAATCGGGAAATTATAAATTTCTAAACCCAAATAAAATTGCTCTGCAACGCCACCTTGGGAATTTCACCCAAAGAATATTACTCCCCTTTTTGATAGGACACACAAGTTCGCTCATGCATGGATCAAGACATCTGAGACAATTTTAAAATGTACAAACAACTTTTTTTATTAGAGGCTTCTTAAAATATTCTTCTTAAAACCAATTCGTTATAACACTAAAGAGAAAAAAAGAAAAGTAACTACAGTAGCTGAGGTTACCGGCGGAAGGGGGCCGCCATAGGACGGGATCCACCTAAACACAGCAATCCAAACCCCTGTAAAGCACCAGACGCAGTGAGAAGACCCAAACTCAGGAATCACGGCACACAAAAAAAAGAAGACACCGTCACCACATCAACACCGCCGCCGGGCCTCAGCACTGTCAGCAGAGAGAGAGAGAGAAAAACAATACAATACAGACAACAAGCCAAAATGTACAACAAAAAGAAAACAGTATCAGCCTAAATATATAAATAGTTATACTACACCAAAAGGCTGGGACAAAAAGAAAAACAAATTAAAATATCCGAATCCGGTGCGACCCTCTGGCCACACAACAATAGGAGGTGAATGGAGCGCGCCGGTGCCACACGCCACCGCCGCACGCCAAACACCACTTCAACTAGGGCGTGTAGCCGCCCCCACAATCCGAGGTGGATGATGCGCAGAATCCGGAATATCAACAGAGCAGCAATGGTAATATGGGGAGACCTGTGAAAGTTTATTAGTCACTATTTAACAAAACTGCAACAAATAGGCGCTAACAATGAGCGTTACTTCTTACCTCCCAATCCAGACAAACTCATGTATGCGCACACACACACCAGCCGACGACGAGGAGGAGAGCCGCACAATAGCGTTTTGCCTATGATCACACCTGATTTAGATCTTCTGTTAACAAGCAGCAATAGTGCAAAGAGAGGGGAGACCTACCAGCAAGATCAGAGCAGCATGCACCTAATGCTATGCCCTTCGACTGTCAGTCCCTGAGACGCGAGTCACAGCCAAAGCTTGAGGAGGACGTGTCTCCGATTGGGCGCAGCGGCTTCTTATATACCACGCCCACTCTGCCCAACCTGAACCTCGCACCTGAAAGCTATTTGTATAGCAATACATATATTTCTATACCACTACACTTATATTACAAAGAGTGAAGACTGCTTCAGAGTGGGTTGGAGATTGTAACTGAATGCAGTCTCTGATCCCCTCTCCTTGCAAGTAAATTATACTCAATTCTCTGTGTCTTTCTTTTATGCAGGTTGAATAAGATGTTTGGTGTTTAAACCTAACATTTAAATGGTCCTTCGAGCCGGATTGCAAGATACCCGACGACCCCCAGCAGGTGAGTGAGATCCAGACAAGTCTGCGGCCGCAGCAAACAGACCCTTTACGGGACTGGTCTCTCCCTTACAAGCTGGGGTCCGACGGTTGAAGCATTTCGAGGACGCAGAGAATTGTGAGTAGTTTTTCTTTTAATAAGGAGTGAGTAAATTATATATATAAAAAAAAAAGATAGAAGTGAAGGACGGCGAAGTCCTCTCAGCGTACTAAAACCCTGACAATTCTAGACTCTATCAGGTAAAACAGAAATTTTAAAACAGTTAAAGTCCGCGGGAGGGCAGTCTCCCCTAGTGTAAACTAGTTAAATTCTGCGTAGGACGGCGGCTTCCTCTGTGTTTAAAATAAAGAAAACGGGAATAAAGTAAAAGTTAACTGCACAGTGTGTGTGTGTGTGTGTGTGTGTGTGTGTGTGTGTGTGTGTGTGTGTGTGTGAAAGGAAATATAGATATCACTAGATATCTGTATTTCATACCAAAAAGACAAGGGTTAAATGGTGAGCTTTTGTGGATGTTTGTAGACAAGAAAACTCCACCTGCAAGGGTTGAAGTGAGTTTTACCACAAAGGTACTTGATCACCATCTTGTCTGAAGCCCCAGTGTTTAGAACACGACAGGTGTTGAAAACCCACTGGGCCCAAATTTAGTTCAAAATGGGAAAGGGCAAAGTAAACCATAAAAAAATTATTGGAGGAACTCCAGTGTTAAGACTGGAAAGCAGTTGAAAATGATGACCCGGCGGTGGTAGAGCCGTTGTGTTACTGGATAAAAAACTATGGTTTTAATGGTAAATTGAGCACCACAAACATAAAAGAATTACAACAAAAAATAAAAACAAAAGAATAAAAATAAAGATTCCACTGTGTTTTATCAGGAGGAAGAGGACACTGTGTTTTATCAGCAGTCCAGAGGTAGAGGCCGAGGCAGAGGTCGAGGCCATGGAAGGGGAAGAGGGTTTGGATCACACTCAACCGATAATTCCAGAGCGTGTTGGTCATGTGGAAAAGAAGGCCACATGGCTAGAGACTGTCGAAGTAACCCAAAAAGAAAAATTCAGGGAGCTCAGCATGACTAGATGAGCAACCATTCTCTATTGAAGAAATAGAAGATGAAAACATGGATGTATTAAACCTAGAGGATTTGATTTTTGAAGAAAAATATAGGCCAGAAATAGTTCTGATGGTCCAGGGCACTCCTGTTAAATTTTGTGTGATACAGGAGCATGCAGAACCACAATAAAAGAACCCATACCCCACGCACCTCTAAGTTCAAATTATGCAGGAATAACTGCACCGTTAAAACTTTTTTATTTATAAAGAGGAACTGAAAATGTCAGATAAACTAAAACGAAGCAGAAGCGGCCTTCTGCAACATTAAGCAGGCTATGGTGAGCAGCTGCACGTTGGCCCTGCCAAATTATGAGAAAAAGTTTGTACAAATGGTGGACTGCAAAGGTCATTTTATGACCTCAGTATTAACTCAAATGCATGGAAATAAATTAAGGCCAGTAGCATACTATTCTACTAAATTAGATGTGGTAGCATGTGCACTTCCACATTGTGTGCAAGCAGTGATAGCTGCTTCATTAGCAGTAACGTCCAGTGCTGACATAGTATTATTCCATCCACTGACATTAAAAGTTCCTCACTCAGTGTCTGCTCTGCTTTTACAAACAAAAATGACTTTTCTATCCCCAGCCAGACACCTCTCATGCATGTCTATACTCCTGTCACAGCCGCATCTAAAAATAGAACGCTGCACGGTGCTGAACCCAGCAACACTTATCCCCACACCTGATGATGGGGAATCCCATGATTGTGAGGCTCTGGCTGAACAAACTGCTAAAAGTAGGCCAGATTTAAAAGACACTCCTTTGTCAGAAGGAGAAACATTATTTGTTGATGGATCCTCTAAAAAAGATGAAAAAGGGAAAACGAGAACTGGTTATGCTGTAGTGACACATACCGCTGTGCTAAAAGCGGAAGCCTTACCACAACATTACTCTGCACAAGCAGCAGAACTGATTGCTCTCACTGAAGCGTGCAAACTTATGAAAGACAAAAGAGTAACTATCTGGACAGATAGTCAATATGCTTATGCTACAACACATACATATGGATTTTATTGAACTAAATCCAAGCGAAGGTAAAAAATTCTGTTTAGTTATAATAGATTTGTTTTTTAAATGGATTGAACTATTTCCAATAAAAAACCCTGATGCCCTTACAGTAGCAAAAGCACTCTGTAAAGATAATACCAAGATATGGCATTCCAGAGAAAATATATAGTGAGAATGATTCTTACTTTGTAAATTAAATAGTGTCCAAAATAGGATTAGCCTTCCACATTGATTTAAAAAATCATTGTGGATATCATCCACAGAGCGCAGGACTTGTGGAATGAATAAATTGTACTGTTAAAAACAGACTAAGAAAGACCAAAGAAGAAACATTGGTATTCACCTAAGTGGGAAGGACCCTATCAGGTTTTGTTGACCACTCCAACTGCATTGAAAATAGCTGAAAGAAGCACATGGATCCACTTGTTACACTGTAAAAAGGTGATAGATAGATCAGATGATTAATGGATAAAATCACTCTCTTAATTATTCTGTAGAACCTTACTATAGTGTTTAGCATTCTAGTAATCCTACTGTGGTGCCTGTTATAGAATACACATTTGGTCTCCTTCACCGACCTTCAGAGGAAGTCCATCGTACAAAGGGGGTTGTATTTTTAGTATACAACCATCTCAAACTGGTGAAGATTGTCCACAACTCTGCCGAAAGGTCATAGGAAGTAGACCATTGTGTGAAAGATTACCCATAAGAAACTTTTTGAAGTTTGAACCTAGATAATGTTGCGATTATTCATATTAGTTTTGTCTTTAGCTCTCACTCAGGGCAAGGATTCTTGTTGCCCCCATGATCCAGCTATTTGTAAAAGGGACGTCTATCTCTGCTATAACTCTATAGTCAGTTTGGTGACTATTCCTTTTCAAACATTCTCGCAAAGATTCAAAATTGACCCAGGAGTCTGGCGAGGTTATGATTTCTACCTATATCCCTGTGTAGTTCAAAGAACTCAAAAGAGTTGGGGAGACGTTTTTAGAACCACTGGACAGTGGAAGAAAGGATAATATGGATGGACATCTTTAGCTAAGAAATGGATGAGTAGAATATCAGGGTTAACTGTTAACCATGACTCCAAAGTTTTCACTATGACGATAAACTCCACAGCAGAACCCCTTGAGAAGGAAGGCTGTTCCTCCTCATTTATATGTGCACGGTCTGCTGGAACCGATCCATGTTGGACATTGTATTTGTGCCCCGCAAATATTACACAAGAAGGAGATGAGATACAAGGGATTCTTACTTCTGCTCAAGATGAACAGATAAAAATTCAAAATATTAATGGACCGCTTAAAACAGATGAATTGTTAACGACCGTAAACAGCATTTTACCTCACACATGGCATACTAGAAGGAAGAGGTCATCTGAAAACGCGTGGAGTGGAGATGACCCTACTTATATTGACAGCATTGGGGTACCTAGAGGTGTTCCAGATGAGTATAAACTAGCGAATCAAGTTACTGCAGGATTTGAATCTATCTTATGCTGGTGGTGCACTATAAACAAAAATGTAGACAGAATAAATTACATCCACTATAACGTCCAGAGGCTGGGAAATAAAACAGAACAAGGCTTCTCCGCTGTCCATGAACAATAGTCAGCTACCTCTCTGATGGCTTTCCAGAACCGTATTGCTGTTGACATGTTGTTAGCTGAAAAAGGTGGTGTGTGCTCTATTTTTGGAGATCAGTGTTGCACCTTTATTCCCAACAACACCGCTGCTGATGGCAGCCTCACAAAGGCCCTTGAAGGCCTTCGCTCTCTTAACAGCAAAATGAAAGACCATTCTGGAGTTGACACAAAATTGTGGGACGGATTTGGAGACATTTTTGGTAAATACAAACAATTGGTAGTTTCTATTTTAATGTCTATAGCTGTATTTGCCGCCATCCTGACCTTATGTGGATGTTGTTGTATTCCATGTATTAGAGTGCTGCTAAATAGACTAATTACCACATCAATACAACCCATGAAAACAGAGATGTATGCCCTCATGTCCACTGAGAAACATCCATCGGATGATGAAGACAGCGAAGAGGATGAAACCTCTTTACACTTTCCTGATCTTTATCCTAATCCCAACGACAATAACCCACCAGCTTAAAGTACCTCTGAGCGTACCCTTTACAGCTAAAAATGATTTCATAGTTGAAAATCTTGAAAAGAAGTAACTATTGAATGATAAAATAAATAGCTTAAAGTGAATAAACAGGAGGAAAATGTTGGATTAATTGTACATAAGTTATTCTACTTTAATCATATTATACACATTTGTTATCTCTATCTTACTTATATTACAAAGAGTGAACTTTGCTTGCTATGATTACTAATGTTTTGCTGTCAGTTTGTGCAGGAGGATGTTGAGGTCACAGCTGGGGTAAGCTGTTGAACTTTACTTGTTGTAAGTCTGTGCAAGGAGGTTGCTGGGGTCAAAGCTGGGTTAATGTTGTGAAACTCGGAGAGCTGCGCAGAGTTGCACACACCGGATGTGGAGAGAAACTTTCCTTATCTTATGATGTTGTACGAAACTTCTGGTTTCAACTGGCTTCTGTTGACCCCCCTTCCCCTTAGAGGTTGAAACCACATTGTAACCAGGGCGTTCCAAATAAAAAGCTTGGAGAGCAGAGACTGCTTCAGAGTGGGTTGGAGATTGTAACTGACTGCAGTCTCTGATCCCCTCTCCTTGCAAGTAAATTATACTCAATTCTCTGTGTCTTTCTTTGTGCAGGTTGAATAAGATGTTTGGTGTTTAAACCTAACAGCTTCCTCGTCAGCTCTAATCACACCTGTTCCCTATCAGCTCGTTAACTCTACCTTTGTTCAGTCAGCCATAAATACTCTCCCTCTGCAGTCCCTCTTTGCTGGTTCCTCGTCTTACCTTTCCTCACCCTGGCTCCTTGATGGTTTTCCCCTGATGTCTCCATGGTTCTGGTTAGTGTTTTTAAGTTTTTTAAGTTGGATTTTTGGATACCTGTTTTGTTTGCCTGAACTCTCATTAAACCCTCCAAGAACTCACCTCTGCCTCTCAGCTTCTGCTTTTGGGTCCAATCTAAAACCTTTACACCAAATCGTGACAATATCAAGAAATCTAGTGGTGTGGTCACATATGGCTTGGATTGGAACTGAATGCAATAATTTGAGGTTAAAGCTACAGTGTGTAATTACAGGGATATACAGTCAGAAATGTAATATATTATACATAACTATGTTAATCATCATCTACGAGCTCAGCCTCTTAACCTTAATATTTGCGTTGCCTTAGAATTCGTTATTTATAATCACATAGGAGCGGGTCTCACAGCCATGGAGGCAGACATCTTTGCGCTATGGCAGCGCAGAGCCAACAAACTAGCGATTGCGAGATCGCCCATTACGCTCGAAAGTAACTACGGCAAGTTGAGAGAGATGAACTGAGAACACAGACTAACGAAATGCTATCTGTAAAATTATCTATGTAAACAAACCTCATCACTTGAGAAGGTAGGTGATGCGGACATCGTGGAAGACATTTTGTCCTGTAACGCTCGTCGTACAGTTGGGGGGGAGAAGCGGTGGGGGGGAGATGTTCATGTTGCTGCGGTCTGCAGTCTGGACGTTAGATGTCGCTGGAAATTACACACTGTAGCTTTAAAATAACATTCTGTGTTTTCTTTAGGCGGCTTGATCTGGATGCCATCAATGCTGCCAACCCCATTTTTGCAGGCAGTGAATCCAGAAAGTTGCTGGAAGCCAGCTGCTACCTCAGCCAGCTGGTTTCCATGGGGGAAGAGGATCACACTGTTTTTCAGGCCTAGAATACCCTCTGCCACCCTGTGGACAATGTAGCAGATGGTGGAATATCAAAGGATCTGGAAACAACACGATAGGAGAAAGAATATGTGGTTCATCTAAAAATAAAAGTGTTAAGTCTGTGTAAGTGCTTATTTTGTTAATATTTACTGTTTTTTTTATGTTCAATACATTTTTGTTAAATTGTTTTATTGTATTCTGTATTGTAGTCTTTAAGCCAGTGATTCAAAAAGGTTTATGGAAAAAAATTCTATAAAGCTTTACCAACATGAAATAAAAGAGGTAATAAATTATTGGTAAAGGAAGCTCAAAAAACTTGGATGTAGTTGTGTGATATTTTTGATTTAGGTCAAATAATTTAGGCAATATCAAATCAGTTTAAAAAGGTTTTAACTTTGCCCAGCAGATGGTTAACACACTTACTGCCCGATGTCTGGCCAAGAAAAGAAGAGCCAATCTCCTAAAACGTCTCCTCCTCAGTTCCTCTCTCCTTCTTATTTTAAGATTTACAATAAATTCCCAAACATTAAAAACATTAAAAAAATATCTTTCATCAGATTTGATCAGAATCTAAGGTATCCAAAATGCTACATGTTGTGTTTGGTGAAGGAGTCACAGCATTTGGAAAGCATCCCTCACATGCAAGCATTTCCGTGACATTGCATCTAACCAATCATTCCAGAACAAAGCAGAGCTCTGTTGGTTGGACACTATGTTTGCTTAAATGTTTAAACCTCTCGTTTTTAAAATAATTAATTGTTGCTATAATACACAACATTTAAGCAAATCTTAAAATATAATTTAATATTGCTGTGTCTTCACATATTTTTTTTTAACTTTAAAGGCACATCTACACAAACACACCATGTAAAATGCTCCAAGAAGTAACAGTGGCTTTCAAATGACTTCATACTCCCTGATTGATCCTAATCACATTTTGCTGACGTTACAATTGCTAAAGAAAATATGTTGTATTGGAGGTTTCTGAGAAATACTACAACTTTATGTGTGATCTCGTTTTTATGACAGTGTGGGCACTTTAATCTGTTTACACCAGGGGTGTCAAACTGGTTCCAGAAAGGGTTGTGTGGCTGCAGGATTTCTTTCCAATAGCACACCAGACTCCATTCATCTCATCAAGTCATCATGTTAGGACTGGACTCACTTGATGAGATGACAGTAGTGATGTTAGACTCGTTCCGGTCAGCTAGAAACGGCTTTAATCTTTTTGAGGCAGAGGTTTTTCTGGAAATGTTCCGATCTTACCCCCTTCACGTGACAAGGGTTCATTACGTCATACCTTGTTTTGAGCTGCTGGGAAAACTCAAATAAACTGGGTGTTTCCACAATGCTTGTCAAGTGTTTAAAAAGCATCAGAATCAAGGCTCAAACCGTGGGTTTGGAGAGAATCCCTCAGAGTGAAGACCAGTTGTTGCAAAGTGAGGACATTTTGCTAGTCCTCACATGGTATTTTGCCAATGGTTAGGCTTAGAGCTAAGGTGTCAGTTGGTTAGGGTTAGGGTGAGGTATGAATTAGTAATGGTTACATTTAGTTTTAGGGTTAGGGCATAGAAAGGGTTGAAAATGGAAAATCAATGGAAGTCAACACATGATCCTCACATACAGGAGGACGCATCTGTGTGTGTGTGTGTGTGTGTGTGTGTGTACCTGTCTAGCCCTAAGAGTGAGGACGATTTTTACAATTTCACCATCAAATTGAGGCCCAATTGTTGCAAAATGAGGACATTTTGCCGGTCCTCACATGCTATTTTGCTAATGGTTAGGTTTAGGGCTAAGTTGTCAGTTGGTTAGGGTTAACGTGATGTCTGCATTGGTAATGGTTAGTTTTAGGGTTATGGCAAAGAAAGGGTTGAAAATTACTAAAAATCAATGAAAGTCAATTGGAGTCAACACATGGTCACTATCACTATGATGGCAGAATGAATATGTGTGTGTATCTGTGTGGGTGTATGTGTGTGTGTGCAACTCGATGTAATACCTTACGGCCACAGTAGGTGGCAGTCTGCATCTGCAAATGGAATCAGAGGCAATGACTTGGCCAGCATGCCGATTGAGTGTGTCAGGGCTCCAGTCTGTGTGTCTGTTTTTTTGTGTTTGTCTCCCTTCCTCCAACAGGAGGCGCCTGGTTCTGGTCCGCCTCCTCACAGTTTTGGGTACTCTAGCCAAGCTGAGTTTTTGCTGAGTAAGACTGAGTTCTTGTCAACCTGAGTTTAAACTTTGTTTTTTGTCTTTGCTTCTCGGCACAGAGATTGGAGTCAAAGATTCTACAACTTCTCTGGAAATGTGAGTCAACAACCATATCCTCTTCTCCAAATCCACAAATGAAATTTCCCACTGAGCCTGAACTAATCGCTGTGTCTTCCTCTCACCTTCCAGTTCCAGCTGAACAGAGTTCAGAGCAACACTGCACCATGCTTTATCTCTTCAATAAAAACTGTTAAACCTTTTCCCCTGGTCTCTCTGAATTGGTTTCTCTGCACGTGGGTCAGAGCTTTATATAAAACCATGACAGCTGGCATGTTGAACCGTCCATTCCACCTGCTCTTAGCAGCAATAATTTTATGGGGTTCTTTATAAATAAGATTGATCTTATTAAAAATAAGATCATAAGCACTCCTCTATTCCCGATTGTACCTGAGGTAGTCATGGAATCTAAACCGGGTTTAGACTGCTTTGATCCAATTGAACTTTCCGAATTAGCAAAATTATTGTCTTCATCTAAGCCTTCAACTTGTATGTTAGATCCAGTTCCAACCAGGTTATTTAAGGAGGTATTCTCTTTGATCTCCTCCTCCATTTTAGATGTGATTAATCTATCTCGGTTACAGGGATATGTACCTAAAGCTTTTAAGGTTGCTGTAATTAAACCTCTGCTTAAGAAACCGTCTCTTGACCAAGATGACTTGGTCAATTATAGACCTATATCCAATCTTCCTTCCTTATCTAAAATTCTTGAGAAAGTAGTTGCCAAACAAGTTTGCAATCACTTACACCATAATGAACTTTTTGAAGAGTTTCAGTCTGGCTTTAGAGCTCATCATAGCACTGAGACAGCTCTGGTGAAAGTTACTAATGATATTCTCATGGCCTCAGATAATGGACTTGTATCTGTGCTCGTCCTGCTCGACTTGAATATTTTGTTGGAATTAAAGGAACAGCACTGGACTGATTTAAATCTTATCTATCTGATCGAATTCAGTTTGTTCATGTTAATGATAGATCTTCAACATGCTCAAAGGTTACCTGTGGAGTACCACAGGGATCGGTGCTAGGACCAATTCTCTTTACTTTATACATGCTCCCAATTGGTAGAGTTATTAGACAGCATGGGATTAATTTTCACTGATATGCTGATGATACCCAGCTATATCTGTCTATAAATCCAGATGAAGCTAACCCATTGCATAGATTACAGGCATGTCTTGAAGACATAAAAACCTGGATGACTCTTAACTTTCTGCTTCTGAATGCAGACAAAACAGAAGTTATAGTCTTTGGACCAGAGTCTCTGAAAAAGAAGCTGATTAGCCAGTCACTTCATTTGGATGGGATTAAACTGATTTCAGATAATAAAGTAAAAAATCTTGGTGTTATTTTTGATCAGGACCTGTCATTTAAATCCCAGATCAAAGAGGTTTCTAGAATTTCCTTCTTTCATCTGAGGAACATTGCAAAAATTAGAAATCTCCTGTCCAGGGGTGATGCTGAGAAACTAGTCCATGCATTTGTTACTTCAAGGCTGGACTATTGTAATTCTTTACTATCAGGAAGTCCACAAACTGTAGTTAAAAGCCTTCAGCTGATCCAAAATGCTGCAGCCAGAGTTATGATGAAAATTAAAAAGAGAGATCATATCTCTCCTATCCTGGCTTCTCTTCACTGGCTTCCTGTTAAATCCAGAATAGAATTTAAAATCCTCCTTCTCACATCTAAAGCCTTAAATGGCCAAGCTCCATCTTATATCAGAGATCTGATTGTTCCTTATGTTCCTAACAGAGCACTTCGCTCTCAATCTGCAGGTTTACTAGTGGTTCCTAGAATTTCTAAAAGTAGAATGGGAGGCAGATCTTTTAGTTATCAGGCTCCTCTCCTGTGGAACCAACTACCAGTTTTAGTCCGTGATGCAGACACCCTGTCTACTTTTAAGGCTAGGCTTAAAACTTTCCTTTTTGATAAAGCTTATAGTTAGGTTGGCTTAGGTTATCCTGAGCTATCTCTATAGTTATGCTGCTATAGGCTTAGACTTCTGGAGGACATAGGAACCCCCATTTTATCATTCTGCTTCATTCTCTCTCTATTCTCCTATTCTGCAGAATCTGTTTGTTCAATCTCTAACGTTCTGCTCTCTCTGCTTTTCCTCAGAGTAGCTTTGCCTCGTCTGTTCCTGTTTGGCTGTGACGGCATCCTGGAAAGAAACATCAGCTCTGCTGCTTCCATCAAGACCCTTGTTTATAGATGTTGGAGATCGGCCTGTTTTCCAGTGTGGTCCTGTTTCTCTGACCGTGACTGAGTGGATGTGCTCTCTTCGTCCTCTGGCATGGGAGCTGGCTCGGAGCTCGTCTGCCTGGCTGTGCGTTTCCTGGACGGGGCCGCCTTTTACAGCTGCTTTTTGTGTCTCTGCTTCTGTCTCCTTGAACCCCAGTCGGCCTCAGCAGATGGCCGCTCACACCGAGCCTGGTTCTGCTGGAGGTTTCTTCCAGTTAAAAGGGAGTTTTTCCTCTCCACTGTCGCTACAAGCATGCTTAGTGTGAGGGATTGTATTTGAGTCAATGAGTCAATGCAATCAACTGGTAAGAATCAGGGCAAACTAAACTTCTGACTGGATGGATTTCTACAATCTATTCTAACGTCAATATAATCTCAAACATTTCTCCTCTGTTCACTAAAACTCCATCACTGATTCTTTGACCTGATTTAAAAATAAATGCTGGAACTACAAACTAAACCCTTTTCCTGTTATTGAATCTTTTGAGGCATCAAATATCAATAATATAAACATATACATAATATAATTATATAAACATATATATAAATAAATATCCATAATATTTATTATCTGAATATTGCTGCAGCATAACTGAATCAGAAATATCCTCCTTGTTTTTCCGGTTAAACAGCAAAGTTAGATCCACATCTATAAGCAGATCCTCTGATTTTCAAAATAAAATCGAGGGTGACCCGGATGTAGATGTAGCTGCGCATGCGCAATGAGCTGCTGGTAAAGATCGGGTAGCATTAGCAGCATTAGCTTAGCTTGTGTGTGGAGTCATTGTAGAGAGGCTGGTAATCTGGGAGTGTTTGCAGTGAGAATGTCTTCAGTCCAGCTTCAAGGAGAGTTTATCACCGAGCAGTTAACTCCTGCTGAAGAAACATTCACGGAGTTTAAAGGGAGTTTGGTCAATTCGGAGGAAAAGATGGACGATCAACATCTACTGCTGGATTTCACCAGGATCCCCCAGATCATCTTACACCGGATAGGTAGGAAACACCTGATAGAAACGATTCCCTGATGATGCACACTGTGGATTTTAGCCTCATCTGATTGGAAAACTGAGATCAGGGGAGACCAAGATGCTAAGCTAAAGCTAACTTCCGGTTGATAGTGAGTTCACGATGTTGTGCTTAAAAATCTGTAGTGAAGTTAATGTCAAGTTGGATATTCGATATTCACGCTCCGCGGGCCAAGCGGTGTTTAGCTCGCGGCTGATCCGATTTATGTTCGCTAATGTCGGCCAGCAGTTCAACACCGCTCCCTTCCCAAGCGCTCGGTGCTTCACTTAGGGACCGTCAACAAATTCCCGAACCAAACAGTGCCGACATAAAAATATTAATAAATGTCTTTCCTTGTGACCAACTAACATATAAAGTGCTAATTCATGCTTTTACATTAGATAAATTACATTTTATTTAATTTTAAAGCCATAATCAATGTTTAAACAATTTAAATATTAAATAATATAATCTTTTCTTCAATAGCTCCCAGGTCATGTGACCTATTGACCCAAAATCAGTGTGAAATTGTTCTACTAGTCTCTGTAGATGAGGCACACTTATTTGTTTTTCATTTTAACCATTTTTTATTATTTAGGAGTGTGTTTTGTAAAAATTGAGATTTTTTCGTCAATAGTTTCCTAGTTTGAAATTGTTCTGCTAGTCTGAGTCCAAAGGGCACACTTATTTGTTTTTCATTTTAACCATTTTTTTTGTTTTTTAATGAAATGTGGGACTTTACTTCCATAGATTCCAAGTTATGTCACCTATGCATTTGCAGCTAGTTGCAGCTTTGGCTATCTTGCCTCTTTTAAAGTATTTTGCTGGTCTGAATCTCTGTTCTTTTTTATGGTGTGTCACTAAACCAAGATGTTTTACAGTAAAATAGATTTCCCTGTCATCTGATTTTGGGATGTTTTTTTTCTTTCTAAAAGTATAAATTGCCTTGCATCCATTAAAAGTGCATTTCGACACTTTTTTTTTACGGCTGCTGCTCAGTTTATCTAAAAGAAAGTTTTAAAAAATAAAATTTTAAACTTCATATGGCCTTCCTTGCATTGTCTGTAGTCACTTTTGCTGTGTTTATGTTGTTCTTTTCTGTCCATTGTCTTTGTTGGATTTCTCTTACATTTAGCATCATTTCCATGATGTGTTATTTCATCTTTCCTGATTTTAATCCCCTGCCCTTTCCTCATTTTGGTCCTCTGCTCTTTCCTGATTTGGTCCTCTGCTCTTTCCTCATTTTGGTCCTCTGCTCTTTCCTCATTTGGTCCTCTGCTCTTTCCTCATTTGGTCCTCTGCTCTTTCCTCATTTGGTCCTCTGCTCTTTCCTCATTTTGGTCCTCTGCTCTTTCCTCATTTGGTCCTCTGCTCTTTCCTCATTTGGTCCTCTGCTCTTTCCTCATTTGGTCCTCTGCTCTTTCCTCATTTGGTCCTCTGCTCTTTGCTCTGTCCTCATTTGGTCCTCTGCTCTTTCCTCATTTTGGTCCTCTGCTCTTTCCTCATTTTGGTCCTCTGCTCTTTCCTCATTTTGGTCCTCTATCCTTTCCTCTGTTATATGCTCATTTTCATCCCCATATCCTGTTTCATGGTATTTTGTTTTGTGTAGTCAGCAGAATGTTCTTCGTCTGTAAAAATAAAGATATAGATACAAAATTAAATAAATAAAGAGACCCTTATTGGTAGAATAACAATAGGTTCCTACCATGCTTTGCATAGGGCAGGCCCCAATAAATAAATAGAACTAAGACAATTATTGCTAAGTTGATAGAACAAAGAAGCCCATTAATTGTGTGCTAACTTACTGACTTATTTAATTTTCAGTTAAACGGCTCTCCATATTTGGGGCACATTACATATAAAAAAATAAGCAAAAAAAAAAGTTAATAAAAGCTAAATGTCATGGTCTTGTTTCTGTTGTGCTTTACCTTGCTCCATGTTTCCCAGTTTTATGGTTTAATTCCTTTTTATGTTGTAATTTTTAGATTTATGTTAGTTCTCATGTTTTTTTGTTCTCTGTTGCCCTCTTGTGTGTTTGTGTGTGTGTGTATGTGTGTGTGTGTGTGTGTGTGTGTGTTCCTTTCCCCTTGGCTCCCTCGTTGTCTCCTCTCACACCTGCTCCTTGTCAGCTCGTTAGCCCTGCCTTTGTCTCAGTCAGCTATATATGTTCTCCCTCTGCTCTCACTCTTTGTTGGTTCCTTGTCTTTGCTGTCCTCCCATGCTGTTGTCCACCTACCTCGTCTCTCCCTGGCTCCTCGTGTTTGGTTTCCCCAGATGTCTCTGTAGTTCTGGTTTGCTTTTCATTATTAGTTGGATTTTTAGATTCCTGCCTTTGTTTACTGTTTTTGCTCCATTAAACTGCAATAAATCTCCTCAGCCTCTCCGCCTCTGCATTTGGGTCCTCAAACCACAACTAAACCCTGCCACTAACATAAACTGTACCTGCATGAAGGACCCTTGTCCGTACTCCTTGGCGATCTGAATACCAAATGACCTTCAACCACTTTCAATATTTTTTATCATTGGTTTGAAAAAGATAAAGAACCAGCAAGAACCATTGGTCATACGTTGGAACTGCCTCCGTAAAGCCTAAAGAAATGAAACCCTTTGTCATGGCATCAATGCCTCCTGCTGTTTGCCAAAGATTTTTATTTTTATCGCTCTGCCCTTTCCTGAAACGGCCCATTTTAACAAGAGCTAGCTAAAGCTAAAGCGCTTAATCCGAGAAGGACTTCGCTGCAGCAAACAGAATAGGTCAGTGACAGACCAAAGTCAGTCTCATACCTTATATGGAAATGGGACAGTTGCACAATTGCACTGAAGGGGGTGCTGTTTTCTACATTATCCACAGACTCACGATTTTTTAATTTTTTTTTTTAATCTGTGATGTATGTTAACTTTTTGGGCGAAGTTTCAATCTCAGCATTTATTTTAACTTCTCTCTTATGTACTTCAGCGCAGCTCACAGTTTATAACAAATTCTGTAGCGTTCTGTGTACTTCTTAATCTCCTTCTTAGTTGCATCTTTTCAGGCTTGCTACTGCCTCTAGTGGCATGTGGGTGGTAACACAACTAATCTTATTACATTGCTAAATCAGAATGACACAACTTTATTTACTATTAATTCTGGCATAACCGGTACTGTAAAAGATCAATTATCTTATAAAACACCTTTTTTATTTAAGTTTCTTAAGGATGTAGAGCTGATTAAATGACAAACAATACTTTTATACATTATGAATAATAATAACTAAATATATCCCTCAATTATAGGAGGAACAGAAGACATAAGGAGATGTTAAAAACAACATGATGAGCTATAATAAAAAATATAATTTGCAATGTATCAGTAAGAAATTACGGATACATTACCATAATGTATCGGTTCATTACAGATAATGTACGGTAGGGCTGGGTGATAATTCAATAAAGATATATATCGATCGATAGACGTGTGGCGCAATAGAAAAAAAGAGTGTCGATAAAAGTTCGATAAAGAAACGCAGTTTTCCTTCCTTCTCATTGTAGCCTATCATGTAGGTTTATGCTAGTCACTACTTCCTCCCAACCAATCACAATCGCGGACCCAGGCACGCCGTCACCAAGCGCCGCCCTCTCAAACCACAACACAGAGCACATGAAGATGTCGCAGCAAGGAGAGGCGGAGGAAATTGTTCCAAAGAAGGGTTTTTGTAGTTTGCCAGTCTGGCAGTATTTCGGTCATGGCAAGTCGGACAAAAAACAAACCACAGTCATCTGTAAAATGTGTCGGGAACCAGTGAAAACCAAGTCTGATAACACAACCAACTTTTTTTTTAATCATCTCAGCCGCTCACACCTGCAGGAGTACGAGCTGTGTAGGCCCCGGCGCGGCTCTCCTCCGAGGAATCTTCGGGAATTTCGGGAAAAAAAAAAAAAGGGTTAGTTGATTTGGGTTTTTGTTCTTGTTGAGTGGAGTTTACATGGTAGCCTAGTCCTACAATCTTTTAATTACCACAAGCTGGTGGTGTACTATTCCCACCCAAATAGGGTATTCTATTTATTTATTTGTTGTATTTATTTTGGTCACTTTAGTTTATTCTTTGTCAGTATTTAATAACATAACTCGGGTCTCTTAAGTTATTTTTCCTTAAAACAATTCTGTTATGGTTAAAAAAGTTGATTAAAGGAATAGTACACCCAAAACATGATTAGCCTTCATTTTCTACTCACCCCCATGCTGAACAACACTCTGGAGTACTTTTTTGATATCTCAAATGCATCTGGAGATCTGGGAGGCTTCTTGCTGTCTGCTGACATTCAAATAATGGAGGTCTATGGTGCCCGAGGCAGAAAGGTCCATAAAAGTCCACAAAAAACGTGTCAATATTCCTCCATACTGCTCGTCCAATGTATTCCAAGTGTCCTGAGTGGGTAGCGTCCATAATTTACTCGAAACGAAGTCATTTAGAATGTTTTTAGAGCATAAACAGTAGTGTATAGGATTTCCTAAAAGCGCGTTCACGAGCCTACGGAAACCGCGGCAGACCAAACCAGTTGAAAGTGCGCATTCAGCATCTGCTCTGCCGATAATGCAAGTGTAGAAGAAGAAATGTGCTGTTTACCTGTGCAAAGAAAGAAACAACGAAAGAAAAATGTCAGAGGACGTCAGTGTTGAGGAATAGCATGAGTTCTTTGCCGAGCTGAATGCGCACTTTCATCTGGTTTGGTCTGCCGCAGTTTCCGTGAACTCGCAGGGGCATCCTTCAGAACAGACACTACTTAACGTTGTAATTGTACCTTTGGTTTAGATTTTTACTGTTAAGAGATAAATAAACCTTTACTGTTTAAAATTTGAATCATCATTCATCTATACTGCTGCTAAAGACCAACTAGCTGCAAATGCATAGGTGACATAACTTGTAATCTATGGAAGTAAAGTCCCACATTTCATTAAAAAACAAAAAAATGGTTAAAATGAAAAACAAATAAGTGTGCCCTTTGGACTCAGACTAGCAGAACAAATCCAAACTAGGAAACTATTGACAAAACAAAAATACTTTTTTACAAAACAAATTCCTAAAAAATAAAAAATGAGTTAGAATGAAAATCAAATGAGTGTGCCTCATCTACAGAGACTAGTAGAACAATTTCACACTGATTTTGGGTCAATAGGTCACATGACCTGGGAGCTATTGAAGAAAAGATATTATTTAATATTTAAATTGTTTAAATATTGATTATGGCTTTAAAATCTATCTAATGTAAAAGCATGAATTAGCACTTTATATGTCAGGTGGTCACAAGGAAAGACATTTATTAATATTTTTATGTCAGCACTGTTTGGTTCGGGAATTTGTTGACGGTCCCTAAGTGAAGCACCGAGCGTTTGGGAAGGGAGCGGTGGTGAACTGCTGGCCGACATTAGCATACATAAATTGGATCAGCCGCGAGCTAAACGCCGCTTCGCCCGCGGAGCGCGAATTTCGAATATCCAACTTGAAACTAACTTCACTGCGGTACATTTGCTCCAGTTAAGCCTCTTGTTTATTCCTCTGGTACACTGCGATCGGAGAAAGCCACTCCATTATTTCGAGTGCTCCCGTATTAGAGACTTTACAGTAAAAACACAGCGAGAGAAAACGGCTACGTCATGTACCGACTTCCTGTTTTGAAAATACAAGTGTAGGCCTAGATATTTATTTTTATTGATATTTAATTATCCTATATATAAAAAAGGATGTTTAGAAACTTCATATACAAAACTAAAAGGCGTATCTCATGAAACCAGAGCAGCACCTTGATCCCTTATAGATGTTGTGCCACTTCATTACTAAACCTGGAAACTCACTCTATAAAGGCTATTAATAGACTTGAAATGCAAAAATATAAAAGGTGTTACTGAAGCCAATGGAGCACTATGATCCAACACTGATTTGTTTTATTTATTCATATAAAAATGCATAAAATTAGATATTAAAGATTTGAAATGCAAAACTTAAAGGTGTAAATTTTGAAGCGAATAGAGTGCTATGATCCAACACTGACTTTGAGTCAGTTGATCTCGTGTCCTTGAAGCTATTAATCAAAATGCTAATATTTCCATATAATAAACTTATTTAAAGCTACAGTGTGTAATTTTTAGCGACATCTAACGTCCAGACTGCAGACTGCAGCAACATGAACATCTCCCCCCCACCGCTTCTCGCCCCAACAGTACGGCAAGCATTACGGGACAAAATGTCTTCCACGACGTCCGCATCACCTACCTTCTCAAGTGATGAGGTTTGTTTACATAGATAATTTTACAGATAGTATTCTCAGGCATAATACTGCCATCTATTGTTCAGTACCGTCTCAGTTCATCTCTCTCAACTTGCTGTAGTTACTTTCGAACGTAATGGGCGATCTCGCAATCGCTAGTTTGTTGGGTCTGCGCTGCCGTAGCGCAAAGATGTCTGCCTCCATGGCTGCGAGACCCGCTCCTATGTAATTATAAATAACGAATTCTAAGGCAACGCAAATATTACGGTTAAGAGGCTGAGCTCGTAGATGATGATAAATAACATAGTTATGTATAATATATTACATTTCTGACTGTATATCCCTGTAATTATTACACACTGTAGCTTTAAAATAATGTGAGATTTAAATGGAGAAATAAAAGGCGTAACTTTTTAAGAAGGTGGAGTATAAATATCCAACACTAATTATTGAAGTCTCCTCCAACCTGAAGGGGGAAGCCATGTTTTTACGGTGGAGAACCATGGTCTACGACTTGGAAGGACTGATTCTCATCCCGGCTGCTTCACATTGTGCTCTGAACCACACCAGTGCATGCTGTAGGTTTCTGCAGGAGGCAGCCACGGTACCAGGTAGCATTTCAGCCACTGCTGAAATGCTACCTGGTACCGTAGGTAGAACTGTAAGAACTAAAGTCTTTTTCTCTGCTTTCTGGGATGTTTTGTATTTTTGAGATCTTAAACAGTCCAGGCGGTGAGGCGATATGCTACTGTAAGCTTGTTTTTCGTATTGGGTGACGACATCTAGAAGGGTTGTAATATCAGATGTGTTAATTTAATCCCATTTTTGAATTGGTGGCTTTAAGCATTAGACTCGCAGCCACGATATGTGGAAAAACAGAGAAATAAGAGAGCTCTTTAAAAGTCAAAGAGTGATTCAGAGAACTGTGTAACACCCCTCCTAAAACACCTTCACTGGATCCATAAAGCAGCAGATCCACTTCAAGATCCTCCACCTCATTTTAAAGCTTTCAATAACCTTGGAAAGCACATTTGTTTTATTGAAGGTGCTGATAAATCAACTTTATTATTGATATATGTTATTATTATTATTATTATTATCAAAAAAGGGAAAAAATACAATTTATGAATGTGATTATATGGGTCAATGACGTATAAGGCCTTTGAGAGGCCCATTTTTAAAATACTTGAAATAATAATATATTTGGCTATTTTCTAAACATTTGGAGTGTAGTCTACACATGCATGTGTGTGAAAACTTCAAACAAAGATATTTTAGTGCTTTTAAACTCAAATGAATCGGGCAACGACCTTAAAAAAGTCACTTGGGGCGACCGTAATTTATCTTAAAATTAATAGATTTCCTTTACATAAGTTATATTTTAAGAAGTATCAGTAATTAATTGAACTGTTTAAGAAAGATATACTCATTTGTCCTTTCATTTATTGCAAATGATGTTAAATACATTTTTATCTATAATGGCAGTGTCAACTACGTACAGCAATTACATTTTTTTTTTACTCATATAATCCATAAAACTGACTTAAAATGTGTAGATATAGTATCCAATTATTCATGTTATACCAATGAATTATATTTCAACCAAAATGGACAGACATTATTTTTAGAATTTACTACAGAATTGAATATGGTTGGTTACTCCACATGACAAGTGGTCGCCCCACATGATGAAAAACGGCAGGAAATTAAGACTATTCAATGATTTTGATAGTTAAAACACATTTAATGAAATTTTATGAAGAATCAGCATATCCATTTCATTTGATACATTTCATAACATTAACAGTTTCCTCACTATTTCATTTGACACATAACCATCATATTAATATTTTCTATACTAATGCATGAAACGCTTGGACATAACATTGCACAGCATTTTCCTTTTTCATTTCATTAATAACTTAAACATACATTTGCATTTTTTTACGATATAATTTAACACTTGAACATAACAGCATTCTTCAGACACATTGTAGGCATTTCTTTAACCCCAGCAATTTCTGAATGCTACCCAGTCTTGGCAGGTCAACTTTGAGAAGCGTGAAGTTGCTGGCTCGGGTTCTGAAATGACAGCCTGAACATCTTTCCTAAAGTAGAACGTAACATCCAGAGTGTTTGGCCATAAGAACAAGTTCTTGTCATCAGACTGTCGCATACAGCTTATCTGGAGTTCCTCATCCACAACCTTTAGGACCTGACCTACATATGGAAGCTCGTCGTAGGTTACTATCACAAACCTTCCACATAGATCTTGGACACTTTCTTCTTGCATAGGTGGCTCAGGTGGAGAGCTTGAGGTGTCCTCAGGTTTCCCGGTTTGCTGTATGGTGGCTTTCAGGTCTACCATTTTTGGCTGGTAACAAGGGCATGGACTCATCTCTAAGCGCTTGCAGAAGCAAGATACTTCCCTGTGTGTTATCTTTGCAGGCTGTGATGACAAAACTTGGTGTATCTTCATGGTGCCTTTTACAGCCTCCAAATTGCCAGGAATCAACTCGTCACATTTTTCAATGCTCTCACTTGTCACCCAATAGAGAGTGATACTTGAGCTTCTTTTTGTCAGCATCTCATAAAGAGGTTTTGGGGTCTGCAGCTCACCTCCTCTGTTAACATAGAGATCCGCTTCTCTCTTTATTGCCCCAACAATCCCATCTGGGGCCCACTTTCCATGAGCTTTTTCAGAGTAATTCCAGGTCACATTTGTAAATCCTGAGAGGAAAGGCACAGTACTGAGCAAGTAAAAATTATTTTTATTTCGGTACTGTGTTACAGGCCCGTCACTCAGAATATGGAGGGTAGTGATTTGTGGGAAAGATTCCCGAAGCTCTTTCAAGATCGGCTCTAGATGTGCCCACACTGCCCATTCATCATGGCGAAGGCAGTCAGACAGTGTTGCATAGGATTTGGTTCCATGGACAGTATACAGGACTGCTGTGTGAATCGTGGCCTGTTGTCTACTGCCGCCAAAGTGAAAGGACTGGATCTCTGTGCTTAGCTTACATGCATAGTTTTCTGAAAAGTCTATGTGCAGCACAGCTTCACACTCTGTGATGTTTTGTTTGAGGAGGCGGAATTGCTCTGCCTGGTGGAGCCAGTTGAACTGGTGGACTGCCAAGGCTTCTAGTTTTTAATGGAAAAGCTCAGTAAGGTCCTTTATGGTTCCGGTCGAGGTCTGTTTGATCCTGTTGGAAAATGTTTTTTCTCCATTAGTGGTATCACCCTCTTTCACTGCTCCCAGGTGACTTGTGTGCTGGTCTCTGTGTCAAGGCACTTTACCTGTTCAAAACAGCACTTGGTACATGTGCGATCCATGCAAGCTTTATTTTTGGTGTCACAAACTATCATGCCCAGTAGCTCAGAGATGCTTTTTGTTTGTAGTACTCCTCTGCTGTAGAGCTTGTTGGCCAGCAGGTGCATATTTTCATGCCCCATACATGCACGTCTCCCTATCTTGGGCCCTTGGCTCTGTTACATAGAATGGCCGTCTTCGGGTGAACTGCCTGTAAGATAGATGGAGACTCTTATCCATCTCACTGTTGTAAAGTGTATGCAGCTCTTTGAGTGGCTTTGTAAGCACACATCTTTGATACTTCAGTTTGTTTTTTGTGATAGTATCTTTTTTGCCGGCTAAAAGGCGACTGTTCTCATCTCTTGTCAAAAAACTAACTGCTTGCGCTCTCTGTGTTGCTATTTTTTTCTTTCCTTTGGGTTTCAACTTCTCAATCAGCCGTAGCCTTTCTTTAGCCCTCATCTCACTCTTTCTGGCTTTTTCCTTTTCCTTTATCATCTCTGCTAGTTTTTCTTCCAGTTTTCGGTTCTCCTCACGTAGTTTACGATTCTGAGCCTGCAGCCTCTTTCTCTTTATTACTCGTTTCTCAGGTATTTTCTCTCTTTCTCTCTCTGGTGTAGAGGACATCGGTGGATTAAATTCCTCCACTAGAGGTAGGGGATTCACCACAATTTGCCCTGGATTCTCCTGCTGTTCATAAAGCCCTATACCAACTAAAACTGGTGGGGTGTTTTCTAAGGATGGCGGTGTCATTTCTAGCATCGCCTTTTCTATCTTCTTCCTCTCCCTGTAACCTTTTGATGCAGCCTTCCACTTGGCTTTCTGTTTCTTCCTCTCTCTCTCTGATAGTTCATCTGAGTTAATGTATTTGATTGTGCCCTTTTGCTTTCTACTCTGGTAGCTGAAACAAATTATTGTATAATAAACTATTGAAATTAGTATACTGTCACTGATTCTGGTGGCCTAACATTACATTTTATGTACTGTAACTACCTATAGATTTTCTTTTTTTCTGGCAAGATAGTCAGCTCTTGCTACAGGATCTGCATTGATCCGCTGCCTATAGCGAGCAGTCTTTTCTTTGCTTGTTAGTGGGGCCATCTAGAAAAAAAGTATATTTAAACATACAGAGTTAGAAAAGGAATTGGAAAAAGTAGAATGAATGCTTAATATTCACACATTTCTCAGATAAAAACATAATAATCAAAAAGAAGTAAGCTTAGTCCTCTGAAGTAGGATGGAAATTATAGAAAAAATGTGGTGAAATGTAGAAAGTTATATAAAACAACTAACTGCATATAATGAATGCAAACATTTGCATACAAAAACTACAAATACATGATATGTGTTTTCTATCATTTAAGCAATCAGTGGCGGTCGCCCCACATGATGCTCGGTCGCCCCAGATGATGTTTTCAAGTTTAATCAAGTATAATCAAGTATAATCAAGCTTAGCTATAGAACCCAAGCTAGCACCTTCTCACCACATATCACTGACAAATTTACATTAAAAATAAAGATTTGCGTATAAAACATATTATTTACAGTTTTAGGTTGGTCGCCCCACATGATATCAAAATGTGACGTATACAGTGCAGCAGTTTTAAAGAGGATTTGTTTGTAAAAATGAGAGTGACTACTCACCTGCTAGTTGTCTCTGTGGGACCTTCACCATGAGGCTGGCTGATGCAACATCCTCTTTGAGATGATTGTCAAAATAAAAGTCCCTTAATTGTATTTTCTTGATGGTCGCCCCAGATGATATTTCAGACAATGAACATCTTCGGACAAGATTTGTTTGTTTATTATGATTGATATGTGTGTACAAATGTGTCATAACTTTGTCAATCAATGGAAAACAAGTTTAAAATTATGCCAAATAGGGTAAGGATTATATTTAAATTATTTTTGTTTGATTTAAAACCGGTTGTCCAAACAGAAATCAAGGCCGGACGGTCGCCCCACATGATGTTTTCACACTTCAGATGGCAGAAAATGGCCAATAAGCCAATTATTTTTAAAGAAATAAGAGTGCGCATATGTATAAGGGAGGTGGTAGACATACATGTTATAATTTTATTCAATTTAATGTTTATTAATTGGTAAAAAGGTCAGTCGGACAGAAAAAGCAAGCGTCACGTCTTTGACCCATATATATCCCAGTTCATTATAATTGTATAACTATGTTTCTAATCTATATTAATCGTTTCACCCCAAATTGTCCAATTGTTCATGTCATGCATCCTTATATTGTGTCAGGAGAGTGATAGCAGAGATGCTAGAGAAGGTGGAGAAAACAAACAGAGAAAAACTACTAGAAAACACGCTGTCACACCTGTCCGCTCTATGGTGTCCTTGTTCAATGTGTATGGAAGTAAATCTGAAGTTAATCATTGTCACTAGATCTATATAGTTGAAATTTTATTTGATATTTTCATTTCAAGCTAAAAATTCACATTACTATTTCATAGTTAATACATTTTCAATACCTGTTTTTTTTTCAGTTTGACTTTTCAGTTTTAAAAAAAGCAGCATATAAAAAATTCAGCCTTTCAAAATTCAAACTCAATATTTTCAGCAACTGATATTCAAGTGGCTCAATTTCACTCTTAAATTCAGCGTCTAAATTGAATGTAAAAAGCGAAGGGTTACTTCATGTGGGGTTCCCCAAGGGTCCATCCTGGGTCCCCTCCTATTCAATATCTACATGCTCCCTCTTGCTCACTTAATAAAAAACAACAACATCAGCTACCATAACTATGCAGACGACACACAGCTTTACATCACCATGTCACCAGGTGACTATGAACCAATTCAAGCACTGAGGAAATGCTTAGAAGAAATCAATGCCTGGATGTGTCATAATTTTCTTTAACTGAATAAAAACAAAACTGAAGTAATAATCTTTGGACCAATAGAGGAGAGATCTAAAGTTAGCACGCAGCTTCAGTCGCTTCAGCTAGTAACCACTGATCAGGCCTGAAATCTAGGTGTAGTACTGGATTCAGACTTGAACCTCCAAAAGCATTTTAAAGACAATTACAAGGTCGGCTTTCTATCACCTGAGGAACATTTCCAGGATTAAAGGACTAATGTCTCAGCATGATCTGGAAAAACTAATCCATGCGTTTATTTTTAGTCGAATTGTTTACTGCAACGGTGTTTTCACAGGTCTGCCTAAAAAGTGGATCAGACAGCTGCAGCTGATCCAGAACGCTGCTGCCCGTGTCCTCACTAAGACTAAGAAAGTAGAGCACATCACCCTGGTTCTAAAGTCCTTACACTGGCTCCCTGTATCTCAGAGAATAGACTTTAAAATACTTCTGTTAGTCTATAAATCTCTGAATGGTATAGCACCTAAGACTAAAAACACATTTGTTTAGGATTGCCTTCAACTGTTCTAGTTAAACAGTTCAACTAAAACATATTTTCTTTAATCCAACTGTTTTTAATATTCTTTTTTTGTTTCTGTATATTGTTATTTTATTTTATTTTTTTATTTTTTTTTACTTTTTTCCTACTTGCTTTGATTCTGTTTTATCTTCCTGTATTTTAATCATGTAAAGCACTTTGCATTGTGTTTGTACTGAATTGTGCTATACAAATAAATTTGCCTTGCCTTCAGGTCACAGACATTAGCAATGGATTGTGGTGTCCAACACCCAGCTAATCCCGTTACAATACTTGCCTACAATTGCAACTTGCTGCAATAATACAGAAAAATGAAAGCAATAAACTCACCGATGCGTTAGCGTTAGCTTGCATGACCGCATCTGTGATGCTGGTTTTCCTTCAGTATGAGCGCCAAAAACGTCCCGTCACGTGACTAAGAAACTGTAACGGGATTGGCTAGAAAATGGAACGGGATGAGCTTGAAGTGAGAATAACAAATACAGTTTCAAATATATAGATATACACTATATTGCCAAAAGTATTTGCTCACCCATCCAAATTATTGGAATCAGGTGTTCCAATCACTTCCATGGCCACAGGTGTATAAATTCAAGCACCTAGGCATGCAGACTGTTTTTACAAACATTTGTGAAAGAATGGGTCGCTCTCAGGAGCTCAGTGAATTCCAGCGTGGAACTGTGATAGGATGCCACCTGTGCAACAAATCCAGTCGTGAAATTTCCTCGCTCCTAAATATTCCACAGTCAACTGTCAGCTGTATTATAAGAAAATGGAAGTGTTTGGGAACGACAGCAACTCAGCCACGAAGTGGTAGGCCACGTAAACTGACGGAGCGGGGTCAGCGGATGCTGAAGCGCATAGTGCGAAGAGGTCGCCAACTTTCTGCAGAGTCAATCACTACAGACCTCCAAACTTCATGTGGCCTTCAGATTAGCTCAAGAACAGTGCGCAGAGAGCTTCATGGAATGGGTTTCCATGGTCGAGCAGCTGCATCCAAGCCATACATAACCAAGTGCAATGCAAAGCGTCGGATGCGGTGGTGTAAAGCACGCCGCCACTGGACTCTAGAGCAGTGGAGACGCGTTCTCTGGAGTGACGAATCGCGCTTCTCCATCTGGCAATCTGATGGACGGGTCTGGGTTTGGCGGTTGCCAGGAGAACGGTACTTGTCTGACTGCATTGTGCCAAGTGTAAAGTTTGGTGGAGGGGGGATTATGGTGTGGGGTTGTTTTTCAGGAGCTGGGCTTGGCCCCTTAGTTCCAGTGAAAGGAACTCTGAATGCTTCAGCATACCAAGACATTTTGGACAATTCCATGCTCCCAACTTTGTGGGAACAGTTTGGAGCTGGCCCCTTCCTCTTCCAACATGACTGTGCACCAGTGCACAAAGCAAGGTCCATAAAGACATGGATGACAGAGTCTGGTGTGGATGAACTTGACTGGCCTGCACAGAGTCCTGACCTCAACCCGATAGAACACCTTTGGGATGAATTAGAGCGGAGACTGAGAGCCAGGCCTTCTCGTCCAACATCAGTGTGCGACCTCACAAATGCGCTTCTGGAAGAATGGTCAAAAATTCCCATAAACACACTCCTAAACCTTGTGGACAGCCTTCCCAGAAGAGTTGAAGCTGTTCTAGCTGCAAAGGGTGGACCGACGTCATATTGAACCCTATGGATTAGGAACGGGATGTCACTTAAGCTCATATGTGAGTCAAGGCAGGTGAGCAAATACTTTTGGCAATATAGTGTAGTGACAATGAATTTTTTCTTAGGTTCAAAATGTTTCCTGAATATATTTTAACACAGAAAGCATAAGTACAAACATACACATTTATATTTCAGTGACATTTTTAATTTAAATCCCAGCGGCACAGATTTACTTCCATACATGTGCTCTTATAAACATCCTTGTACTTGATAATAGTGTTCATGACAGACAATCTTTGCTTTTTTAACTACTCTTTTTCTAACCGGTCATCCGGGGGAATTTAAGCCCCCTGAAAACATAGCCTCTGTTATCATTCAATTCAGTTTATTTATACAGCGCCAATTCACAACTCATGTCATCTTAACCACTTTATAGAGACAATTCAGTCAGATTGGTTTAAAGTTTTCTATATAAAGAAATGCAATGCAGCAATGAAAAACAGGCCCATCTCCAACATCTATAAACAAAGGTGTTGATGGCAGCAGCACAGCTGATATTTCTCTCTAGGATGGAGTCACAGCCAAACAGGAACAGACCACATGAAGCTGTTATGATAAGAAAAATCAGAGAGAGCATAAAGTCAGAGGTTGTACTGGGCCTGGGCAAAAACTCGATTCCAGAAATGATTTCAAATCTTTTGTTGCGTGTAGTTTTAATGAAGTGTAATCTATTGTTTTTTTTTTTTTTTATGTAGCAGCACATTTTAGGCTCCCTAGTGTTTCATTGGCTGCAGTGTTACTCTCAGGTTGTAGTTTGGCAAGCGACAACTCAACACAAAATGGGAAAGGTTATAACTACACGTGAGAAGTTTGTTCTCAAAAAAGGAATAAAATCATCCGTTGTTAGGAACTGCAGGGCCTAAAGATCTCCGGCATAGTGGCAGATTTGCGGATTGCGTCAACTGTGGTTGTATTAGAAGAAATGGGATTGTGTGTTGAAATGCATATTTTAAAACCATCAGAAAATGTTTCTGCTCCAGATAGTTAACAAGCTAGCTGTTAACTGATGCAGGGCTGCTGATAGCACATCACGGTAGTGATCTGAAAAGGGGTCCCTATGTCCTCCAGCAGTCTAAACCTATAGCAGCATAACTAGAGATAGCTCTGGATAACCTGAGCCACTCTAACTATAAGCTTTATCTAAAAGGAAAGTTTTAAGCATTGCCTTAAGAGCAGACATGGTGTCTGCCTCACGGACTAAAACTGGTATTTGGTTCCACAGGAGAGGAGCCTGATAACTAAAAGATCTGCCTCCCATTCTATTTTTAGAGCCACTAGTAAACCTGTAAATTGAGAGCCAAGTGCTCTGTTAGGAACATAAGGAACAATCATATCACTTATATCAGATGGATCTTGGTTAATTATAGCTTTATATATGATAAGGAGCAATTTAAAATCTTAACAGGAAGCAAATGAAGAGAAGCTTGAATAGGAGAGATATGGTGTCTGTTTTTAATTTTTATCCGGACTCTGACTGCAGCATTTTGGATCAGCTGAAGACTTTTTACTACAGTTTGTGGACTTCCTGACTGTAAAGAACTGCAATAGTCCAGCCTTGAAGTAACAAATGCATGGACTACAAGTTGAACAATGACTTCTTTATTCTAATAATTCAGGATTACAGAAATCTAACATGTATGCAAACATGACATGCTATTAGAAAATTAACATGAGGTAGATGAAATGACTAGTTTAAAGATACAAAAAAGGGATAAAAAAATAATACCCTAAGAGTCCGTTTCACTGGCTTCTGAGATTGGGGGGGGGGCTTAGAGGGTTCTGTCCCCAATTAACGCGGCCACTATGCACAATGGGACACTGCGATCCGTGACTTTTGACGCAGTTAGCTTTCTTCTGGGATTTCACGTGAAACGTGGCCTCTCCTTGCAGATAGTGAACCCAGGGAAAGAGAAAGATTTAGCTCGAGCCCTGAGTTTTAAACCATGAGTGATGTAGGGGCATTTCCTGTTGAAGTATCAGCCTCCTCAATCAGCTGATTGGTCCATGTGTGAGCGGACCGCCTATATGGTGGGCAGTTCCAGAACTTTCCAGAGAATCTTTTGTTCTCTTTGTGAAAAAGGAAAGGGGGATGGTTTTAGATGGTTCATCCAATTGATTTGGGCTCTCTTGTGGCAATATATCCCAACAAAGGCATGCCTGTAATCTATGTAATGGGTTAGCTTCATCTGGATTTATAGACAAATATAGCTGGGTATCATCAGCATCGCATTGGAAATTGTTCCCATGCCAAAATCTTGGTGTTATTTTTGATCAGGACCTGTCATTTAAATCCAATATCAAAGAGGTTTCTAGAATTTCCTTCTTTCATCTGCAGAATATTGCAAAAAAGTAGACTCACCCCTGTCCAGGGGTGATGCTGAGTCTAGATTTATAATTCAAACAATTTTTACAGAAAAAAACAGCAAAGCCCTTTTGTCCTGCTGATTGCAACATTTTAGGAAAACATGAGGAAGCTGCTCCAAAAGGCTTTGTCATTTAGGCCTGTTTTTCTCTTTCATACCATAATAGGTATTTTTGATACGATAGAAGAGAGAAATTTCATTAGAACTTTTTTGGAAATCTGCTGAACCCCTGACACATTGAGCTGGGGTATGTCTCTTCCAGGTAGAGGTGTACAGGAAGCGCTGCTGAGTTTAGCGTGTCTCACTACTTCCTCATTTGCCAGACAGTCACTGTGGTGTTGGATGTAAATGCTTTACTTTCCTTAATAATTGTTTGTGGGGAAATAAATTTAGGCCAGAATGAACTTCATATCTTCAGGTTGCTTGATAGGATCCACTCGCTCCTAAACCTCAAGGAGAGAGTTTGGTGCTTTTATGTGAGGTGTCATTTATTTAACCACCAATAGAACGCCTTTTTACTGTGTTTGTCTTTCCAGACCGCCTGCAGGATTATGTTGGAAAAGAGGATGACCATCAGCTCTGTGGACAGGAGAGGAAATCCAGTTTGGACCAAGAGGAGTCGGAACATCCGCAGATAAAAGAAGAGCATCAAAAGCCAGAACATCCCTGGATAAAAGAGGAAACCATGGAGCTCCCCATAAGTGAGCAGAAAGAGCAGCTTGTTCTGAAACAGAATATTAAAGATACAAGAGAGAAACATTTCCCATGTTTGACATGTGGAGAAAACTTTCTTAAAAAGAAGCATTTAATGGTTCACATGAGAACTCACACATGTCAGAAGTTTTATTGTCTGTCCTTTGGAAAATCTTTCACAAAGAAATCTAGTCTGGATACACACATCAGAATTCACACAGGTGAGAAGCCTTTTGAATGTCTGTCCTGTGGAAAAAGCTTCACGTCCAAGTGTTATCTTAATAAACACATCAGAATTCACACAGGTGAAAAGCCCTTTTTCTGTCAAATTTGTAACAAGAATTTTACTAGAAAAGATAGTTTGACTTCTCACATGAGAATTCACACAGGTGAGAAGCCTTTTAAATGTCTGTCCTGTGGGAAACGCTTCACTAACAAATCTAGTCTTGATACACACATCAGAATTCACACTGGTGAGAAGCCTTTTGAATGTCTGTCCTGTGGGAAACGCATCACCGACAAATCTCATCTTGATAGACACATCAGAATTCACACAGGTGAGAAGCCTTTTAAATGTCTGTCCTGTGGGAAAAGCTTCACTAAGAAATCTCATCTTGATACACACATCAGAATTCACACAGGTGAGAAGCCTTTTAAATGTCTGTCCTGTGGGAAAAGCTTCACTAAGAAATCTCATCTTGATAAACACATCAGAATTCACACTGGTGAGAAGCCTTTTTCCTGTACCATTTGTAACAAGAATTTTACTGAAAAGGGTAGTTTGACTAAACACATGAGAATTCACACTGGTGAGAAGCCTTTTAAATGTCTGTCCTGTGGAAAAAGCTTCACTGACAAATCCTATCTTGATACACACATCAAAATTCACACTGGTGAGAAGCCTTTTTCCTGTACCATTTGTAACAATAAATTTACTCAAAAGAGTCATTTGACTTCTCACATGAGAATTCATGGGCGTGAAGCCTTTGAATAAGTCACAGCAGTTAGATGCCACAGGAATGAACAGTAGAGATGTTTACCATGTTTGACTGGTGATAAAATGTCCATCTAGAAACTCCTTCACCTCATTACATTAGAAACTTACGGGTCAAAGTCCTTTTTTGAAGCAAGTTTTGATAAAGCCATTAATTAACAACTCTGTTTACATAGAAACTAGAACAGATAAGGTGTTATATAGTAAATCTGGTAAATACTCAGGTCCTGGGTGAATATTTGGAAGTGAACATTTGAAAGTTAATTATTTTGGACCTGAGTCAATTAGAATTAAATGGCAAAAAAATGTTCAAATTTATGATTTCTTATTTTTTCTGTAATGAGGGGAATAAGCAAGAGATACGTTTAAATTGGAAAAAATAAAAAATCAAGTCAGACTCATACTGTGCAATTTTGGCATGGTGTTGCACATCTTTTTCTGAATGAATTTATTAAGAAAAAAATCTCCAGTTTTATTTTTTACACTAAGAAACTTTTAGTTGAATGATAAGCTATCAGCTGGATATATTCCAGAAACAGACTTTTATTCTGATGAAAATATCCTCAGATGAAAATAAAAGCAAAGCTAGGACAGATTTAATGAGCTTTGCTCAGTTTTCCTGCTTTTTTTGGAGGATTTTCTAAGAGATCAGCTACAAATGATCAGAGTTTAGCTAATTCAGTGTCTTGTTGCCTTTCATTAGCAATGCAACAATCAGCCCTGCTACGTGTGTTGTTGAAACCAGGCCCACCAAAACTCCTACTGTTTTTGGCCCAGTGTTAGAGCTATCGTCAATGGATATTCGAATGAAGTAGATCATCTATAGAGGAGTCTCAGATGAAGATTTGGGACATATATAAGTGTGTGTCAGTCTCAGAGTTAGTCAGCTACAAGCTAATTAATGTTGCAAAGTAGCTCCAGCCACCTTGAAAGGGTGCTGGGATTATGGGGTTAAACTACGGGACATCAAAGAACTCAGTTTAGAGGCTGGAGTCTGTAGTTCAGGTAAATTGAAGTCCTAAAATGATGAAACATGTTTGTTAAAAAGATAAACAGGATTGATGATGATGTTATTTTTACTGATCAGTTTGAACCTGCTTTAACTTGGTAAAAAGCCTTTGTCTTAATAATGTATTAAAGAAATCTGACTCGCCTCTAGAAGTGTGAAGTTTCTGCTTTTTAAAGATTTTTTGAAAGTATAATTTTCCTTTAAACTAATTCTAATAGTTTTGTTCTTGATTCTGTAGATGTTCTATTTACCTGCTATGATTGAAAGTAACTATCACCTATTTTATACAACTGATTTTATGGATTATATTCTGCTGTGGATGTTTTTAATGATTATCGCTTCTAAATTGATGAACGAGCAGCAATAAAAACCTCATGGATTGTAAAAATGTGTTTGTTTTTTTAATATTGTTTCAAATAAATTACTATATTTTTCTGTGTTTTCTCTGATATTTTCAGCCAAACTAAAGCTCTAAAATAAATAGTTTAATGGCATTCACCTTCTGTCTTCTCCAGTCTTTCCTGTTGCTCCTCCATCAGCATTAATCTGTTTTGCTTTTTAGAGCCTGAGTTTGTTCAAATCTGGCCATTGGATAAATCCTCCTTTGCTTGTTGGAGAACTTAGATCAGGAAATAATGTAGGTAAGTATTCTGGTCCAGTTGGTTTGGCACCTGATAAAACAAGTGTTTCAGTTGCTATAACTGTGTGTCCAGAGCCGCTACAACCAAGCAACTAGAGGAATGAAGGATCTAACTATGGCTATGTTCACAATGCAGCCTCAAGGGAACAAAATCTGATTTAAATTTATTTATTTCTTTATTTATTTTTGCCAATATGTAATCTGTACCTGATCTTTTCATGACAGTCTGAACAATAAAAATCTGATTTTGCAAAAATAGTTCTGGACCATTTATAGAAAAAGTGACAAAGTTAGAGGTTTTTGATGAACAACTTGTACAACACAATTTGTGTAGTTGTACACAAAAATGAAAAATAACTACCTGTTTTTTCTATCGGTGTACGTCACTTCCGCAATAGCGCAATGCATTTAGGGTAGTTAGCGCCATTTCCGTGGTGGAGAGACAGCAGCAACAAACAAAAGAAAACTAACAGAGAGTAGAAGTGTTCTAGTTGCTTCCTTTGGAAATAATGGGACACTGGTGCTGCGTCAAAGGATGCAATAGTAATTCTAAACAGAAAACAGCAGATGGTGCCTTACGGTTTTTCGTATTCCCCACTTGGAAAAGAAAATACGGACCGCAGACAGAGGACTTAACAAAGAGGCGTCGGGCTGCATGAGTCGCTGCTGTAAGAAGGAAAGACATCACGTTTCATAAAATATCCCTTCATGCTCGTGTTTGCTCACGGCATTTTCACAAAGGTAAGTCCTTATAAATATACACTAATAGAAATCAACACGCTGAAATGGTTTGCTTATAAAGTTGCAGGAGTTCATGTAAACCTACTGAAACATGCTGTGGAAGAGAAGCGGAAAGTGATGTTTGTTTTGTTTATTTCTTTTTTAGACCGCTAAAATTTTATAAATAATGCATTCTCTGAATATAATCATTTACACAATCTGCAATACAAATATTTTTTTAAATGAATAAATATATATAAATACACTGTACATATAAAAACACTGTACATACCTACTCGTCAGCCAACTCACTGTATTTACTCATCCTGTGCAATTTCCCTTCTGTTATGCCCCCAGTGCTCCTTCTCAATCCTGTAAAAATGCAAATCATGTTAATGTCACATCAAAAAATATTCTTCATCATTCCAAAATGGTACCATACACATTCTACCGCACATGCATTCAACATTTAGGACAGACAGACAGACAGACAGACATTGGCCACATAAAGTTTGTTTAATCCATCAGTATCAATTTTGATTTTATCTTCTTAGAGGATTTTTCCCAATTTAAACAAAAATCATAATTTTTTCACCAGTCCGGTCTTAAGACCTCTGCACCAGTGCTTGTCAGCCTCATTTTAGGATCATTGTTAAACTATATGTGCACATTTATGGAAACACAAGATTTATTTGCTCACGTTAGACACAAAAATAAGTTTTCACACCCAATGATTTTTAATTCTAAGCGTCCCCCAAAAATGACATGTTTGAATTTTGAAATAGGAGAACACCTCTAAGGGGTTCTGAAAAAGTGGTATGTTTTGTTTTTCCCCTGAAAATCCCATTACCTGTGTAGTTTTTTGGGAGGTGGGCACATAAAGATTCAGGGTGCTGTATCTCGCCCCCGTATCAACCATAAAAGGACAGTTACTGCCCTCAATCAAAATATCTATCACTACTGCTGGAAATTTCTCAAAAACTACCTCCATAACTACACAACTAATGGGATCCTGGCCTCCCTAGTATTGCTGGGGGTGGGGCGGCTTGCAGCATTGGCATCTCTGTCCCTCTCTCAGTTCACTCCTATGGGACTGCAAACGGTGTGTAGGATAACCGTTTTGACACCACCTCGCTCTATGTCCCATTCGTCCGCAGACCCAGCAATTGATATACCTGTCGTTTTTATCGTATCCTCTGCCCCTCTCTCTGCCACGTCCCCCAGCAAACGCTGCTGCCTGTGCGTATTGGTACATCTGGTAGTCCTCCTCCGCGTGCATGCTGGCAAGAGTCACACATTCAGGGTTAGTCATATTTGTCTGGGCATTTTTACTCTGTGATTTTTTTGCTTTATTTTCTTTTTCCCATTCCTTTATAAGAATACACTCTGTTTCATTTGGGTAGGTAGCTCTTAGGGCTGCCCAGAATTGGTCCGACACTGGGGCTGCTTTTTTAGGATCTGGAAGTTTGTATCTAAACGAGGCACTATCAGTAGATGTTAGGGGGTTGTAGCTGACCGTCTGTACTCTACCTGCATCGTTATATGTCTGAACTAATGGCATCTGGACTACCATCTCCCTGTCACTTCAATTATTCTCCTTACTCAGGTTATATTTGCTTCCAGCGGGGTCAGGCGGCTGTGAGTAGGCAAGCTCGTTCTGTGTTATTTTTATGGCATCCTTGACTAGTTCCCTAGCTCTATCAATCCTGTCATTTATCATCAAAAGGCACTGATCCTCTGTGTGTGGTTGTCCCATGTTTGTAGCTCCCTCCTGTCCCCCATAGCAAAACTGTTCCTCATGTTTAAACACCCCTTGTCTGTCCGTTACTTTATTTAACTGCATCCGTTTTTCTGCCAGCTGTTGATCCATCTCCTGCAGTTGTAGTTGCAATTCTAATCTTCTCCTTTCCATTTGTATCATATCTTCCTCATTGCTATCCGTATGTGGCTTCCTCTGCTCATCCCTCCCTCTTAGACTGTCAGCTGCCCCTAGTCTGTGCCCTTCATGTACTGTGCTTATTCTATAAATTGTTGACACTCGCTGAAATGCTTTATTTACCGCCTCCTTTATTAAATCTTGCATCTGAAACTCCTGTCGTACCTCTTGTCTCAAATCTTCCTCTGTAGGCCTTATTACATAATTTATCTGACCTTCACGCAACTCCATAACAAGCATCTGCACACATGGGTTTGATGGAAACATTGCATCACCAGCCTTACGAAACATTTCTCTGACACCTTGGTGTGGACTGGGGTCCATAATAGGCTCTGTTTCTGCAATATTAGATGTATTCATGGGAGGTTTTTCTTACCCTCTGAACTGTCGAGTGCCTGCTCACCTCCCTGAGCCCTGTTTTGCTCCACCTGTTCCTGTTCAGAATCCTTGTCAGAAAAATAGTTACTAAAATTGAACTTGGTTTGTCTAATCAGATCCAAAAGTTTTGTTTCTTCCTTCTGGTGCTAACGAGGTATTTCTGGATTCAATTTTCTAGTCCACATGCCTCCATCATTCACACCTTTTGTTCACACAGTGTATAAAATTAAACCTCGATGTCTTACGTGAGATCCCTCGGTGCTTTAAACTTTTTACCTCTAAGCTACAGTGAGGCGCTTTTCTGCTAAGGAAGTGCGTCCGTCAAAAAATGTGTCCGTCAAGGAAGTCTGTCCGTCAAAGAAATGCGTCAGTCAGTGAAAAGGAAAAAAGAAGAAAAAAGAGAAGCGAAATATAGAGAAAGGAGAAAAAATAGATTAATAATAAAAAAGAAGAAGAGAAAAAGGAGAAAAAATATATGTATAGTACCGCCTAGTTCACTCCACCAACGTTTAGGATTAGACAAACAAGTTGCCTAATCCGGGCTTCAGTCTCTTCTAGTTTTATGGGGAATATCATTTTATCGTCTCTCTCTTTCCTTTTATAAGAGAAGAGAAGGAAAGAGAAAAACACCCCAAAGGTCCGTTTCAACCTCACCCACTCGCTTATCTCCAGTCTCGGTTTTTCGTAAATGTCCTTATGGGAGTTATACTGGCAAACTCTAGCCGGCTGTGTGACTGGTATCTGTCGGTGCGTTTGTTTTTCAGAAATGCATCTTTCGTGTCTGCAGGCAGACCGGGAATAAAATCACCGTCCCGTTCTGCATGTAGAAACCATTGGGCTTTCCAACCAACTTTTTCCTAGTGAGCAGTATAGTTCTTGAAGACGTTTGCGCAGTTGCCTTCAGTTGGACTTTCAACCGCTACCCACAGCAGAACGCACGACTTTTTTACTCTCTCACTCTCCTTTTTTTTTATGTGTACACGTTCGCAATGTAAAATAAAAAAGAAAAACAACAAAACAAAAACCGCAAAAACAAAAACTAAATCACTGAGCAATTTCTCTGTCCTCTTTTTCATAAAAAGCTTCAGCTCACTTCAGAAAATCACTACACAGCCAAAGTGTTTTAACATTAAAAACACTGGAGATATTTTGTAATAAGGAATCTCCTCACCTTTTCAGTTGTTTCGGCCGCAGGCTGTGGAGCTTTTTCCCTCGGTGGCTCTGTTGTTTTGCTTCCAGGTCACGGGTGGAAACACCAATTGTTAAAGTGAGGAGGATTTGTCCCCTTGGAAGTAAAGGCTGTAGCGCCCCGGGGGCCTCCTCACCGGTTCTTTTCCTGGGAGCAAGTTATTTACTACTCTTAACTCAAACTGGGTAAAACCATATAAAAAGGACCGTAAAAACAGGAGTAAAAAAGTAACACAGTTTATTCCAGATCAGGTCGTTACAGGACAGAGAAAAATGCTTAGAGCTTGCACAGCTGTGGTCTCAAAAATCACGTCCGCAAGCGTCCGGTCAAGTTTGAGCCCCGAACAACGTCATCTCCTGCTTCTTATACCTTCTGAGTCTGTGTTGCATCATGTGGATGCTTAGCTGTCCGTATCAGAAACTGACACGCCATCCATGTCTTGAACTCCATGCAGGTAACCTCTCTGTCTAAGGGTTACAGATACAGCAGCTCTCCTATCAGACGGGCTCAAGATGTGCCCATATCCTGTGTATTCTTAAAGACACGAAGGCTGTCCTGATTAGATGACCTCCGTAAACACAGTGACATCCACAATGTGAAGGAAGGCCTTCTGCTCTGTCTAATCTGACTAACAAAATAACAATGCACATGATGTAAAAATAATAAAACCTAACAGCTTTTAACTATAGTTTGTGGACTTCCTGATAGCAAAGAATTATAATAGTCCATCCTTGAAGTAACAAAGCATGGACTAGTTTCTCAGCATTACCCCTGGACAAGATATTTCTAATTTTTGCAATGTTCCTCAGATGAAAGAAGGAAATTCTAGAAACCTCTTTGATATGGGATTTAAATGGCAGGTCCTGATCAAAAACAGAAACAAGATTTTTGCTTTATTATCTGAAATCAGTTTAATCCCATACAAATGCAGTGACTGACTAATCAGCTTCTTTTTCAAAGACTCTCGTCCAAAGACTATAACTTCTGTTTTGTCTGCATTCAGAAGGAGAAAGTTAAGAGCCATCCAAGTTTTTTTGTCTTCAAGACATGCCTGTAATCTATGCAATGGGTTAGCTTCATCTGGATTTATAGACAGATATAGTTGGGTATCATCAGCATAACAGTAAAAATGTATCCCATGCTGTCTAATAACTCTACCGATTGGGAGCATATATATAGTAAAGAGAATTGGTCCTACAAAATGGTCCGTTCGAAATGAATACATAAAACTAAATCCTATCTTAATTTGTCAGAGCACAACCTAACCAACCAGAGGGTGTCGCAATTCAGTATTATCAGCCCTAGAGTTATCAATGCTGTTTTATGGTCTGTGTTGGGATCTGGAGGTTTTGTCCACTTTCTTTCACCAGAGGGCGCACGGGATCTCCTGGGAGCATGAGCTGACTGCAACACCTGTCTTCAATCTGCTCATCAGGAGGCTCCTTCTTAAGGAGGCGGAGACGGACACTCCAGTGCCAGAGTGTTTGCCAGTAATGGTTAGCAAAGCCTGAGCCAGCCTGCTTTTCTGAACCTAGATTTTGTGAACCTGTCGGATCCAGTCTTTTTCTGTCTCTCAGATATTCCTGCCTGACAATCCGAAAACCTGGAGAGAAGACTCTTTCAGGAGTCCGCCTGTCTGATCTCAGTGAAACCCTGGAGGGTTGTATCTGCCTGAAATAGAAAGCTTGCTCCTTGGTTTAATGCAGAGCTGCGTACTTTGAAGCAAAATGCTAGGAAACTGGAGAGAAAATATCGCTCCACAGGCCTGCGGGAGTCCTTCCTAGTCTGGAAAAATGGTTTACTGCTGTATAAGAGGACCCTTTGTAAAGCAAGAGCAGCATACTTCTCACCATTAATAGAGGAGAATAAGAATAATCCTAGATTTCTTTTTAATACAGTTGCCAAACTCACCCAGAGCCATAGCTCTGTTGAACCGTCCATTCCACCTGCTCTTAGCAGCAATGATTTTATGGGATTCTTTATAAATAAGATTGATCTTATTAAAAATAAGATCATAAGCACTCCTCTATCCGCGATTGTACCTGAGGTAGTCATGGAATCTGAACCAGGTTTAGACTGCTTTGATCCAGTTAAACTTTCTGAATTAGCAAAATTATTGTCTTCATCTAAGCCTTCAACTTGTATGTTAGATCCAGTTCCAACCAGGTTATTTAAGGAGGTATTCCCTTTGATCTCCTCCTCCATTTTAGATGTGATTAATCTATCTCTGTTACAGGGATATGTACCTAAAGCTTTTAAGGTTGCTGTAATTAAACCTCTGCTTAAGAAACCGTCTCTTGACCCAGATGACTTGTTAATTATAGACCTATATCCAATCTTCCTTTCTTATCCAAAATTCTTGAGAAAGTAGTTGCCAAACAAGTTTGCGATCACTTACACCATAATGAACTTTTTGAAGAGTTTCAGTCTGGCTTTAGAGCTCATCATAGCACTGAAACAGCTCTGGTGAAAGTCACTAATGATATTCTTATGGCCTCAGATAATGGACTTGTATCTGTGCTCGTCATGTTGGATCTTAGTGCTGCATTTGATACAGTTGACCATAATATTCTTTTAGAAAGACTTGAATATTTTGTTGGAATTAAAGGAACAGCACTAGACTGTTTTAAATCTTATCTATCTGATCGAATTCAGTTTGTTCATGTTAATGATAGATCTTCAACATGCTCAAAGGTTACCTGTGGAGTACCACAGGGATCAGTGCTAGGACCAATTCTCTTTACTTTATACATGCTCCCAATTGGTAGAGTTATTAGACAGCATGGGATTAATTTTCACTGTTATGCTGATGATACCCAGCTATATCTGTCTATAAATCCAGATGAAGCTAACCCATTACATAGATTACAGGCATGTCTTGAAGACATAAAAACCTGGATGACTCTTAACTTTCTCCTTCTGAATGCAGACAAAACAGAAGTTATAGTCTTTGGACCAGAGTCTCTGAAAAAGAAGCTGATTAGCCAGTCACTTCATTTGGATGGGATTAAACTGATTTCAGATAATAAAGTAAAAAATCTTGGTGTTATTTTTGATCAGGACCTGTCATTTAAATCCCATATCAAAGAGGTTTCTAGAATTTCCTTCTTTCATCTGAGGAACATTGCAAAAATTAGAAATCTCCTGTCCAGGGGTGATGCTCAGAAACTAGTCCATGCATTTGTTACTTCAAGGCTGGACTATTTTAATTCTTTACTATCAGTAAGTCCACAAACTGTAGTTAAAAGCCTTCAGCTGATCCAAAATGCTGCAGCCAGATTTCTGATGAAAATCAAAAAGAGAGATCACATCTCTCCTATCCTGGCTTCTCTTCATTGGCTTCCTGTTAAATCAAGAATAGAATTTAAAATCCTCCTTCTCACATATAAAGCCTAAATGGCCAAGCTCCATCTTATATCAGAGATCTGATTGTTCCTTATGTTCCTAACAGAGCACTTCGCTCTCAATCTGCAGGTTTACTAGTGGTTCCTAGAATTTCTAAAAATAGAATGGGAGGCAGATCTTTTAGTTATCAGGCTCCTCTCCTGTGGAACCAACTACCAATTTTAGTCCGTGAGGCAGACACCCTGTCTACTTTTAAGGCTAGGCTTAAATTTTTCCTTTTTGATAAAGCTTATAGTTAGGGTGGCTCAGGTTATCCTGAGCTATCTCTATAGTTATGCTGCTATAGGCTTAGACTTCTGGAGGACATAGGGACCCCCATTTCATCATTCTGCTTCATTCTCTCTCTATTCTCCTATTCTGCAGAATCTGTTAGTTCAATCTCTAACGTTCTGCTCTCTCTGCTTTTCCTCAGAGTAGCTTTGCCTCGTCTGTTCCTGTTTGGCTGTGACGGCATCCTGGAAAGAAACATCAGCTGTGCTGCTTCCATCAACACCCTTGTTTATAGATGTTGGAGATCGGCCTGTTTTCCAGTGTGGTCCTGTGACTGGGTGGATGTGCTCTCTTCGTCCTCTGGCATGGGAGCTGGCTCGGAGCTCGTCTGCCTGGCTGTGTGTTTCCTGGACGGGGCTGCCTTTTACAGCTGCTTTTTGTGTCTCTGCTTCCGTCTCCTTGAACCCTAGTCGGCCTCAGCAGATGGCCGCTCACACTGAGCCTGGTTCTGCTGGAGGTTTCTTCCTGTTAAAAGGGAGTTTTTCCTCTCCTCTTTCGCTACAAGCATGCTTAGTGTGAGGGATTGTATTTGAGTCAATGAGTCAATGCAATCAACTGTTTTTCCTTAGATAGGAACTTTGTATCAATTTGACTGTATGATCTAGTTGAACTGTAAAGTGCTTTGAGATGACATGTGTTGGGAATTTGGCGCTATATAAATAAACTGAATTGAATTGAATTGTATTGAAATCTGCCTGCCCACTCTCAGAGAAATCTGAGAAGGACCTCAGTCTGGAATCCGTCTGCCTGCACTCAGTAAGCTTCCGCCCTCAGCCCTCTGCCTGCCGACAAGCCTCTGGACCCTCAAGGTTCCCCCCCTCTGCAGCTCTGCTCAACTTCTGAACAGTGGAGAGCCCCTGCGTGACCAGTCAACCTACCAAGGACCAGTTCATATTTATTGTGCTTCTTTGTTTTTGTCTTTTTCTCAGTCTCTTGAGTGAATTCTGCATGTGGGTTAGGCACCTTAAACCCATCATGACAGAACACTCTGGCCAACAAACTAGCCCCGCGGAATCATTAAAGAATCAAAAAACTGTATCGCTGCGCTGCCTGAATCCAAGAGCTCACCCGGCCCCAATAGCCAACTCCAATATAATCCAGGTGCTGCAGTCACCTGTCCATAATGAAGGGGCGGAGGGGAGAAACAGCGTAAATTATGAATGGCAGCAAAACACAACTAAACAAATTCATAATTCACTTAATTTCATAATTAAGTCAGTCAACTTATACGTCAAACCAAAATATTTCATGTTCATATATATCATTTTCAATAGACTTCAGGGTTAAAGTGGCTGCTTCCGGTTGGGGAGAATCAGCACTAAAAAGCTCTTATTTTCACTCCCTTAATGAGTCCATAAAGGACGAGTTGGCTACTCTTGATGAACCTAGCACTTTGGAGGAACTAATAAAGCTAACAATCCGTCTTGATAACAGACTACAAGCCAGGTCCAAGTCCAGACCGAAGAGCCGTTTCCTTCCTGTATCTGTTCTTCCTGAAAAATCTAATGATGTCTCTCCTTCCACAGTTTTCTCTGAAGCAGAGCCCATGCAGATCGGCCACACCAGGCTCACATCAGAAGAGAGGCAAAGGAGATTTAAACTAAATCTGTGTATGTACTGTGGAGAACCTGGACACTTTGTCTCGACCTGCCCAGCTAAGGTAAAAGCCGGGGTCCGCCAGAGGAAATGAGGAGTCTGGTGGACCATCTCCAAACTGAAAAATCTCCTCGATTTCTTCTACCAGCTACTCTGTTCTTCAAAGATCAATCCCTCACCTTATCGGCATTAATTGACTCTGGTTGTGAGAAAAATCTGATAGATTCCGGTTTGGTCAAACAGTTAAATATTGAAACCATTCCACTTACTAAGCCCCTGAGGGTCTCTGCGTTAGATGGCAAACAATTACCACAGGTTACGCACCAAACTAAGCCTCTAGAAATTTTGATCTCCGGAAACCACGGAGAAACCATTTCATTTTTTCTTCTGCTAGCTCATCCTTAGTCCTGGGATTTGATTGGCTCCAACTTCATCACCCACATATCAACTGGTCTAAAAAACATATTGAGTCTTGGTCGATTTCCTGTCATTGCTCCTGTCTCCGCTCCGCCGCTATTTCGACCCAGTCGCCGGCCAGCCGTTAGGAGGCTGATCTGCCGGATGTTTCCAGTATACCCTCTGACTATCATGATCTTGCTCCTGTTTTCAGTAAGACTAGCGCCCTCTCTCTCCCTCTGCATCGACCATTTGAATCTCTTGGATTGAGTCATAAGTAAGCTAGAAGAATCTTATACTGACGCACAAAGGTTGGGGGAGCATTTGGTTTTGTGGGAATGCGGACCGTATGCAAATCTGTAACCCCACAATCATTGGAGTCCCTCGATAAGATGGACTGGAACTCGTAGAAGAGGTCCCTGAGCGCCGCTTTTTCAACAGTGCGTCGGCCTTCTCTAGTTGCTGTCTTACTTCTTCCTCGAACCCTCGGTACAGTTCAACTTTCTGGTTCTGCCCTTCAGGTTCTGTTTGGCTGTCTTCTGTGGAGCGGGCTTCCAGCGTGTACACTACTAAGTTCCCTTTAGCTTCAAGAGTGGTGCCAAACAGGGATCTGACAGGCAACGCCTCATCCCTCCTGATGGTTATCATCTTTGAGGGGAAGGTAGAGATGCTTTCTGAGAAGTCCTTTGTAGTGATCAGGGATGAAGGTAATTACCCAATGACGGGAATGTTCAGCTCGAAGTTGTGAAAGGACCTGTTGATTAGCATCCCGAGGGGTTTAGCGGCTTTTAGTGGGATGGGGACCGCGGTTGGGTTTTGAATTAAAAGCTAGGTTGAACGATTGTTCAACTCAAGCAAGGGGTTTCCCAGGACCACTAGGTTCAAGTTCGTAAAAGTGAGGCAGAGGTTGGAAATGGACCCGGTGGTTCTCCATTTCCTGAAATTTAAGGATAGCTAGCCTGATTAGGACACAGGTGGTATATGCTGGTATCAGCATGTCTGTTTCACATGCAACCTGGCAGGCTTGGGGAACGGTCTGCCCTGACCTCATGATCTTGGGTTTTTCAAGGAAGGAACAGGGTGGTGTTCGGGCTCGGGCTCACAAGTTCTGGTTGTATGTGTCAAGTTGTTGCACAAGCAGATCGGCACCGATCAGAACCGGGGTGAGTGGATGTTCCACAATGCTAAAGGTATGTAATATGTGTTTGATCCAATGTTTACCTTAAGCATACATACCCCAGTAGCTTTCAGGAGTTGATGGGGCAGATCGTCTGTGAGTAGATGGTGGCATCTTCTTACTTCAACCAGGTTAGGGTTTACCTGGGACAAAGAAAGGTGCAATCCTATGTTTATGGCTGACATTTCTGACCATAGGGCCAAAAACCACATTTGGTTGGAAAACTTCTTCCAAGTGAACACCTTCAGTTATTCTGAGATCAAAGGGTTCGTTGTCGGAAGGTCTGAGAGTGCAGATGAGGGATTCATGACTGCGGAAAGAAGCACCTTGGTTACCTGTCTGTGACTGTGAAACTGAAACCCTGAAAAGCGGTTCTGCAGGAGGAAGTGGTTGCACTTGGGGTTTCCCTGGTTCGTTTGAACATGTTACCAGATGGGTAGGGACAATCTGTGTCTCCGTAGAGGGGAACAGCTTTGGATTTTCCACTTGGGCCCACAGGTGTCCCTGGTTGCAGTCGATGAGTGGGGCCAGTCTGTCTAGGTCAGAGGTGTCAAAGTCGTTCCAGAAAGGGCCGTGTGGCTGCTGGTTTTCTTTCCACCCAAGCAGTAGCACACCAGACTCCATTCATCTCATCAAGGTGAGTCTAGTCTTAACCTGATGACTTGATGGGATGAATGGAGTCTGGTGTGCTACTGCTTGGGTGGAAAGTAAACCAGCAGCCACACGGCCCTTTCTGGAATGACTTTGACACCTGTGGTCTAGGTGGTCATGGCCCACAAGAAAGGGTTCTGTATCTAATGTGCACATTTAGATAGTATGGATTAGAGTCATGTCTCGGAAGGTAACATCTAACAACACCCGCTTGGCGATGCAAGACTTATGTAGAGTGTAGCTGGTGATACTTACATTGCAGGTCTCCACCTGGAATATTTTTCCAAGGGTGTTCATGGCCCTCATCACCTTTATTAAAAAAAGCCTAGTGCACATTACGCTAATTTCTGAACCTGTGTCCAGAAGAGCATCAGCTGTGATGCACCCGCCTATTACGGCAGAACAAAAGAGGCGGCGTGCCTTTTTGGTGAGATGGAGCTCACCCAAGAACCTCAAGAATGGTGTTTTGTGTGGTGGGATTTCGGATGATTCACTCAATTCAAGTGGCTTTGTTCCCCACTTGACCCAGTAGACCCTTTTTGCGGATGGGTCTTGATCCACGCCTAGTCATGCGGACAGAGGTTTTAGATCTGGTTTGTTTTGGGTATTGGGGGAGTTTGATGGCGGCTGGGGTGAGTTGGTCTGCAGCCTGCGCAAGGTGGCCTCCATCTCCCTCATCATCTTTCATTGTCCTTTCTCATCTGCATCTTTAGATCTTACCTTCTTTTCATGGTGTTTGTCAGACTTCGTTCTGTCTGACTTAAACCTCCCATGGGGCTCCTTACCTTCTTCTCCATCCCAACTCCATCTTTCTCGTTCTACCTTTCTTATCCTGTGGGTTGAACTTCTGCCGTCCTTTGGAAATGTTCCTGGGTTTGGTGTCAGAGGAGGGTATTTCTCGTGCCTCCAGTTCTAGACCCCTACCTTCTTTGCTCCGAACCTGTAAAACCCTATTGCTTCGGTCAGTTTCCTTCTTGACCCAAGCACGTGTTTCCCATGCCATCTGTCCATATTTCTTTATTTCTTGCATGGTAAGGGTTCTGGTCCCATAGTAGATGGTAACATCTTATTTAATGCTTTCATGAAGATTGTGAAGGAACAGATATTTTAGTGTGTGGTTTTCCTCCTGTCCAGGGCTTTTCGCCCCTGAAAATATGCAGCTCGTAAAGGACGGTAAAAGTCCCTCAGTGGTTTATTTCTTTTCTAAACATCGCAGAGCCTTGGTCAGTATGTATCGAGTATTCCTCTCTCAGTGCTTGACAAAGAGAGGAATAGCGATAAGGACAGATGGCTCTGGTGCACCTGCAGCTGATGATCTTTCAATGTGTTTTTTCCTAAAGCACATCCTAGTGGCTGCCATTACCATTTACACATTCAGGGGACATTTAGTGGTATTTCACATCAATCCTACCAGCAAGGGCTGAATGTGGCACGGTATGCATCAGAGGGCGTGGGTGGAGTTAGATCCCCTAGACCCCCAGGTGAAAGTCCCATGTGCTTACCAGTCATCTTGATAGATATCCCAGTGGCCAAGTACCCAGCACACATAATTAGTTGGAGGCATAGAGACTGGACCCCACACTGTAGCACTATCAAGAAGCAAGCAATTTACATGAATACTTTTTGAGTTTGCCATTGCCAGAAGGAAAGACAAATGTTGTATTTTTGGCCCAAAGTCACAGCATTTTCTAAATTTGTGTAAATTCTCAAGATTTGGTTGCAGAAAACAAGCAATCCCTACACTGAACAGAAAAACAATTATAATCAAGTTGAATCGGATCTGGATTAGCTTAATCATGAAGAGAGTGTCTGTAATATTTACCGTGTGAAGCCACGTTCAAAAGCTTCTTCACAGCAGTCTCAGACTTAATCCACCACTTCTGCACTCATTAAAGCTGTGTTGAAAATGCAGCGCATATGGAGCAATTTGCTGCCTTTTATTGAGCAATTGATCAAGAGGAACAATTGAGAAAACAAAATGAAAACTTAGCCTTTGAAATAAAGTTAACAGCAACTAATTAAAAAGCTTTGTGTTTTGATTATAATCCATTTAATTTATGTATATAATGCCAATTCACAACGTATTTCATCTCAGGGCACTTTACGGGGACATTACAAAATAAAGTAATTTAGTGATTCTAAGCAATCTAATGTCATTAACTCTTATCTTAAATGAGGCCAAGTAAAATATATCCCCCAGTTGAAATCCAACCCAGATGGGGTTGTTCCCAAAGAAAAATGTAAAACTAATGCAAAGCATTTATCTGAGTTATCAGTAATCAGACCTAAATAAGAGCAGAAACAGAGAGTAGACTAACTAGATAATGCAGTCTCAATCTCCCATTTTGACTGAAAATGGTCTGAATGATATTGTAAGCATCATGCAAAGACAAACTAACATCACTGCCTTACTTGTAAAACAAAAGTTATAGCCTATTTTTCCAGTCAGAAACATGCATTTGATGCAGCACCTTTACACACTGCAAAAAGGATCTAGAAATAAGTAAAACTTTCTTAGATAAAGTGTATTTACACTTAATTTGAGTAGGAAAAATAAATTATTTGCCAATGGAATGAGTATTTTTACTCTTTAAAGTAGATATTTCAATAAAATGTACTTGAAATGAGACAATGCAGTTGTGTTTTGTTATTTTTAATGTAAATTGTCCTTTTCCATTTCCAAAATGTCTCTTTTATCTCCTCAATCCAAGAGCAAATGCACTTATTTTAAGAAAAAATACTTATCTATATTTCTATTTTTTCCACTGCAGTGTAGATCCTTTATGAATACCTTTGAGAATGGAGTGCAATCTGAAAATGAGTGACTGTTTGCACTTTTTAGAGCAGTTCACCAGGGGACAGCCTATATTTTTGGTTTCTAGTAATCAGCACTTTCCTTGTAAGAAAGACCGGTCCAGTGGCCATGCCTCAGCTGTTGGTGGTGCTGCAGATAGTAGCGCTGGGATAGACTTTGTGTGTTAATTGTTGACCTTATTCTGGTTAATATTTGTTAAGTGCTGTTAAAGTGAGGTCAGAAATGCTAACATAAACCAAGGCTGCCTGTTATTTGTTTTGGCTTTATGAGGATAATGGCATTTTATCTTTCATTGACGCCTACAATCATATATATGTACATTTTGATATCTAAAAGTATATCAGATTTTAAGGTATCATTTTATGTTAAAGTACGACATAAATAGATGGTTTCTCTGTAAAGAACATGGTACATTTTTAGTCCATTGAGCTTACTATGTTGCTATAATTTTTGTCCACTAGATGGCAGCATTGCATTACTTTCTAGCTGGAAAGGGCATCTGAGGCCTGAATGTCAATTTACACCTTCTTAAAGGGCCACCCACCAGTTTGAGCTATATACAGTAAAACAGGTTTTATTGTACAGGTTTTATTTAATGTTAATGTGAATATTATTTCTCCTTTATTTGTTTTTTCAGATCATACATAGACGCAACAGATAAATAAGTAAGTTAGAGCTCCTGATTACTTCATAAATCGCAATGCTGGATGTAAAGTCAAGTTTGTTCCCTTCTGCTTGCTGTGCTGTGGAAACCTGTTTGAAGTAAATCACTGGACTGCATGAAATCTCTCATCTTGTATTATAACTTAGACGCCCACCTATACAGTCAACTCTCCACAGTACAAATTATCAAAACTATTTAGTAAAGGACCTTTGAGCGGGATCATTGCTAATGGCCCTGGAGAACTCAGCTGTCTATTCTGCTAAAAGGAACACAGGCACGCCCATGATATATTTTTTACATTGGGAGAAAAATCCTGAATTCAGAGCAAAGACTCTTTGATTTTAAGAGAGAAAAATGTTTCTAGCGTTATCAGATTTTTGTAAAGATTTTTACCCATGGAAATCTTTTTCCAAATTTCTATTTATCTTTGATTTGTTCTCTAACAAAATATCTTCTCTCAAAAATGTTTTTTCATTTTCAAATAACATCAGTTTTTACTATTAATGTGAAAATGTGTTCTCTCTAATATATTTATTTTACTTTCAAAAATCTGTCAGATCGCTTTTTTTCTTGAATTTCATAAAAACACCTAAATAATTCCATAGAAATGGCCCTGGGTCGCAGTGAAGCATTGAGACAAAGATCAGAGCAACTTAGTAGGATCTCGAACCCTACAGAGTTTGACAAACTGATTGTGTTTATTGTGTTTGTCATCAACTGTACAGAGCAGGTTAAACACGAGGCTGAAAAGATTGAGATGATTGTAAAAGGAGCTGAACAATTCTCAGGGATGAGGAAGATTTCTGGGGCTCAGATGAAACCAAAGCTTTAGGCAGATGGTAGACAGGCAGGTACAGGTGATTGAGCACAGTGTTATTGCTGCAAAGGAGATTTGATAGCAAACAGTCAGGAGTTAAAATGATTCACTCACTGAAAAAAAAATCATAATATTTACTTCAAAAATATATTGTAAGTATTTGCACACAAATTATTTAAGTCAAATTTAATGCTGCAATATCGAGTAACACCGGGATAAAATGAATTTCACTTAAAACATAACAGTGGTGAAGAAAAAAGTGTGAAGTTACATGTTTTGTTACCTACAAGTTTATTTATTCTACTTTGTTGGTTGGTATCTGTTTTGAGATTATTGTTTTTGGTTATTTAGTTATACTTCTGGTTAGTTATGATCAATGTGGGTGAATTGAGCTGATAAACTGTCAATGGCAGGACCAGCATGCATCTGGGTGGGCGTATGGTCTTTTTATAAATGAAGGAGAAGCATGCAGGAAATGTTTTTTTCTTTTCTATTTGCTTGCCTAAGGAGAAATAAACCACAAAACTAAAGGAGTTTACCTGGAAAACATTTTTCTTTTTGCCTGCATTAATTACTTGTCCAAGGTCCATCTGGGGCCCTTGTGGATTTTTTGTGTCGTTAAAGCTGGGCCACAACAGTAATCATTGCCAGGTTTTTTTGATAAATCATAAAATCATACTAAATGTTGGGATCTGGAGGTTTGTCCACTTTCTCCACCAGAGGGTGCACGAGATCTCCTCGAGCATGAGCCGACCGCACCAACTGTCTCTAATCTGCTCATCAGGAGATCTGTACTTAAGGAGGCGGAGGGCTTCACTCCAGTGCCAGAGTGTTTGCCAGTAACAGTTAGCAAGCCTGAGCCAACCTGCCTGTCTGTGATCTCTGACTTTTGTGAACCAAACCTGATCCCGTTTTCTCCTTTCTGCTTCACAGGTTGATCCTGCCTGAATACCTGAAACTCTGGAGAGTTTCTCTGCTGGTGATCTGTCTGCTCGTTCTCAGTAGAACCCTGGAGAGCTGTCTCTGTCAAGTATCTGCCTGCTCGCTCTCAGAAGATTACTGGAAGGAAACTCAATCTGTGATCTGCCTGCACTCTGTAAGCTCTGCCTCCGCCTCTGCCCTCAGCCTGCCGACAACCTCTGGACCCCCTAAGGAACTAATCGTTCCTTACAGGAAATAGCCAGTCATCTTCAGAACTCAACACCTGGAACGGAGACCATTCAACTTCCGGTACAAGATACTAATCCACCACTCAGGTCAGAACCCAGTCCGTCGTTTCCTGAATTCCGCCCTTCACTTCCTGAAAAAGTTTTCGGCGATCCAAGTAAGTGCAAGGGATTTTTGTTCCAGCGTCAGCTCATTTTTGAACATTCTCAGTCGAGTTTTCCAAATGACAAGAGGAGAATCGCGTTTATTTTGTCACAATTATCTGGAAAAGCCTTAGAATGGGCGGAAGCCAGATTTTCTTCTGAAACTAGTTTTGGTTGTACTTTTGTGGAATTCATTCAGGAATTTAAACAAGTCTTCAATCAAGACACTGATAAGTCCACTGAATCTCGCAGACTGTTGGAGATCAAGCAAGGTAATATAACTGTGGCTGAATTCTCTATCAACTTCCGGGTTAAAACGGCTGCTTCCGGTTGGAACGAATCAGCGCTCAAAAGCGCTTATTTTCACGCCCTTGATGATTCTATTAAGGACGAGCTGGCCACTCTCGATGAACCTACGACTTTAGAGGAACTAATGTTAACAATCCGTTTAGATAACAGACTGCGAGCCAGACCCAAGTCCAGATCTAGAGGCCATGTCTTTTCTGTTTCCGCTCCTGCTGCTAAGACTAATGACGTCTCTTCTCCCTCAGTTCCCTCAGAAGTGGAGTCCAGATCAATGAACCGTTATCTACCTGTTTCTGTTCCAGTTACTAAGACTCATTACTTCTCTCCTCCCACAGTACCCTCAGAAGTTGAGCCTATGCAGATCGGTCACACCAGGCTCTCATCCGAAGAGTGGCAAAGGAGGTTTAAAGAAAACCTATGTATGTACTGTTGAGAACCTGGACACTCTGTCTCAACCTGCCCAGCTAAGGTAAAAGCCGGGGTCCGCCAGAGGAAATGAGGAGTCTGGCGGACCATTTTCAAACTGAAAAATCTCTTCGTCTTCTGTTTCCTGCAACTCTGTTCTTCAAAAGTCAATCCCTCACTTTATCAGCATTAATAGACTCAGGCTGTGAGAAGAATCTGATAGACTCCAGTTTGGTCAAACAATTAAACATTGAAACCACCCCATTAACCAAGCCCCTGAGAGTTTCGGCCCTCGATGGTAAACAATTACCTCAGGTCACGCACCAAACCAAGCCGCTAGAACTTCTGATCTCTGGTAACTACAGAGAGACTATTTCATTTTTTGTATTCCCTTCAGCTAGCTCTTCCATTGTCCTTGGTTTTGAGTGGCTTCAAGACCATAACCCACACATAAACTGGTCAAAAAGACATGTTGAGTCCTGGTCTGCATCCTGCCATTGTACCTGTCTCCGCTCCGCCGCACCTTCGACTCAGTCTCCGGCCAGTCGTCAGGAGGCTGACCCGCCAGATCTTTCCATAGTACCTCCTGACTATCATAACCTGGCACCAGTGTTCAGCAAGGTTAGTGCACTTTCTCTCCCCCCGCATGGACCTTACGACTGTGCAATCGATCTTCTCCTGGGGGTCCCCCTCCCTAACAGTCGGCTCTAAAATATCTCCAAACCCGAGAGGGAGACTATGGAGAATTATATTAATGAGTCCTTAGCCGCAGGTATAATTCGACCGTCCTCATCTCCTCTCTGGGCCGGTTTCTTCTTTGTTGGCAAGAAGGATGGATCTCTACGACCCTGTATCGATTACAGAGGATTAAACCAAATTACTGTCAAGAACAAATACCTGTTACCCTTGTTAGCATCAGCCTTTGAACCCGTCCAAGGATCAACTGTGTTTACTAAGTTGGACTTGAGAAACGCCTATCATCTCCTCAGAATCAGAGAGGGAGATGAATGGAAAACCACATTCAAGACTCCACTAGGTCAGTTTGAGTATCTGGTAATGCCTTTTGGTCTGACCAATGCCCCTGCTTGTTTTCATGCCCTGGTTAACGATGTTTTGAGAGATTTTTTGAACATATTTGTTTTTGTCTATATTGATGACATTCTGATCTACTCCAAGAACATTTCTGAACATAAAAAGCACGTCCGTTTGGTTCTACAAAGACTTCTTGAAAACAAACTGTTTGTTAAAGCAGAAAAATGTGAGTTTCATCGTCCATCTGTCACCTTCCTAGGTTTTGTGCTCGAGGGTGGGCAGCTGAAGCCGTCAGAGGATAAGATCAAGGCGGTTCTGGATTGTCCCACTCCCAAGAACCGAAGATAATTACAAAGATTTCTGGGGTTTGCAAATTTTTACCGGAGGTTCATTCGCAATTACAGCCAGACAGCTCAGCCTCTGACTGCATTAACTTCTGTTGAAAAGACTTTTCACTGGTCTGCGGAGGCTGAGGCTGCCTTTAAGAAACTCAAAGCTCTGTTTTCTAATGGACCCATCCTCATCCTACCGGACCCCTCCAAGCAGTTCATTTTGGAGGTGGATGCTTCTTATTCTGGGGTGGGGGCAGTTTTGTCCCAAGTTTCTGATTCTGACCAAAGAGCTCGTCCATGCGCATTTTTCTCCCACAGACTCTCTCCTGCAGAGCAAAATTATGACGTCGGAGATAGAGAACTCCTCGCCATTAAACTGGCTCTGGCGGCATTGGCTGGAGGGCGCAGAGCATCCCATTCTAGTATGGACAGATCACAAGAATTTATCATACATTCAGTCTGCAAAAAGATCCAATCCCGTCAGTCCCGTTTGTCTCTGTTTTCTCCAGATTCAACCTGATAATGTCTTACCGGCCCGGTTCTAAAAACATTAAACCCGACGCCCTTTTGCGCCTCTATGCTCCTGACTGTAGTTTTATGTCGAGTCAAGGCTGTCACCAGTATTGCATTTGAACTTCTTTAATGTTGAATATAACACCAACACATTCTCGGGTTGCTGCATAAATTACTTCCTGGTTCTAGAACTCCAATGTAACCTTACACATAAAATAGTTCCATTACATTACATCACCCTTTCTTTGAGTCTTTTAAGACAAAGTAATAAATTAACAGTCGGTTATCTCTCTTTTTTTTAAACAGTATGAAATTCCAAACACAGGTCTACCTTCTTCAAATATCCAATGATTTTCCTTTTATATTAGCCTTAGCTGAAGTAAAATATTTAACTCAAGCCCAACAGAACTTTCTCAGAATAAACCTCAAAATTATGCCTGTAATTGCATAAGTCAAAATAGCTGAATAACTTCTTCAGTTGGTTTAATCAGAGTATCTTTTAGGTAATTTAACAACCCTGCCACTGGAAGTCGTACGAACTGGAGTCCCAGTTAAGCTAAGAAGAACCGGGTCCGGAGAGTCACACCCTGGTTCTACAGGTGAGGAAGATGGGTGTAGCTCATTTTTACTCTGAACCTGTGGCAGTCCATCTGTTGCATAAATAGGTGGGTTACTGAGGACGGGTCTCAGTTGTCGGCGGTTCCTCCTCAAGACTCCTGACTCAGTCTGGACAAGGTATGAATGAGGTGAATCACACTTTTGTAGAAGAGTAGCTGGTTCTGTCCATCCCTTTTTAATGTCCAGTTTCACTGAAACACTGTGTCCTGGTTGGAGTTTTGATAGTGGTTTGGCACTATGTCTGCTGTTGTAGTTCCTCACATAGTTTTCTTTTGTCTTCGCATCAGTTGACCTGACGAGCTGTAGATCCGGCCATGCAGGCTGCAACTTTGTTTCCAAGATCGGTATCGTGGTTCTGATCTGTCTACCTAGCATAAGTTGGGCCTTTTGACATGGTGATAGAATGTCTGTTAGCATAATATGGCTTCACACCTTCTGGCACTTTATTTGAGTTTTTAGGCCAACCTGCCTGCAAAAAGGTTTGCACTGTTTGAAGGGTCAGATCCTGCTGTGTGTGTTGTTTGATTAAATCCAGCTTGGTAGGCGAAATAGGCCAAGAGCGTTGTGTTGCATCTTCATATGCTTCCATTTCCTCCAGCAGTTCTGCTATTTCATGAGATGTGGATGCCTGTGGGTGGCGTGAAAGGGTATCTGCTACCAAAATTTCTTTCCCTGGCATGTACACAGCTGTGGGGTTGTACCGCATCATTCTCAGCAAAAGTCTCTGACATCTAAGCGGCACTGAATGAAGATCTTTGCTGTTTATGAGAGGTATCAGTGGCTTGTGGTCGCTCTGCAAGGTGAAAGAGTTCAGGCCATAAAGGTATCTGCTGAATTTCTCACATGCCCAGACTGCTGCAAGACATTCCTTTTCAATTTGAGCATATTGTTGCTCGGCATCGCTGAGTGTTCTGGAACAAAAGCTCACTGGTTTTAACTGTCCATTATGGTCTTGAAGTAAACCCCCCCCCCCAAACCGTAACTGCTAGCGTCTGCGCTGACAACAGTCGGTTTGGTTACATCATAGAATGCGAGGACTGGTGACTTTGTAGCAAGTTTTTTCACTTTACTAAATGCCTCTGCTTGAGCGGTGTCCCAAGTCCAAGTCACATCACTTTTAAGCAGATCGTTGAGAGGTTTTGTGACCTCAGAAAGATTTGGTAGGTATCTGCCCAAGTAGTGAATCATTCCAAGAATCCTCCTCAGATCGGAAACATTCGTTGGTGGTTCAAGTTCTGTGTTTGCATTGACTTTGGCTTTATCTGGCCTTATGTCATGTTCATCAATACAGTGTCCAAGATAATAGAGTTGTTTCTGACGTAGGAGGCATTTCTCATGGTTTAACCTCAACCCTGCTTCCTTAAGTGTGTCCAGTGTTTTTTTTAGTCTCACTTCATGTTGCTCTGGAGTGTCTGCATAAATGAGTATGTCGTCCATGTATGTTGCTACTCCTTCTTGTCCTTCCAAGAGTTTTGTCATCTCACGCTGACATATCTCCGGGGCACTAGTAATACCAAATGGTAGCCTGTTGAAGTAGTATCAAATGGGGTTAAAAAGGTTGTTAATTTGGCGCTTTCTGGATCAAGTGGTATTTGCCAAAATCCGCTTGCAGCATCTAACAGTGAAAACACTTTGGCGCCTGCCAGTTTAGGCAAGATGTCATCCACCGTTGGTAGGACATACTTTTCCCTTTTGACTGCTTTATTTAGCTCTTTCAAATTCTAATTTGTTCTTTGTTTTTCTTTGGCACGGGCACCATTGGAGCACACCACTCTGTTGGATCTGAAATTGGTTGAATCACTCCACAGTTTACCATACAATTCAGTTCTTTTTTCACTTTTGGTAACATGGGAACTGACACTCTCCTTGCTGTTGTCACACTATAAGGAGCTGCACCCTCTCTTAGAGTGATCTTAACAGGTTTGATTTTCAGCCTTCCAATTTCATCAGGGCAGGATTCACTGATTTGTGCTGGAGCTCTTATTTCTTCCATTCGTTTTATCAAGCCCATGGCAACTGCAACATTACAACTCAGGAGGTGGCTGCATTGGGGTCCTTTAATCACATTGATTTTAAATCTGAATCTTTTGCCTTTCCTCGTTGTAGAGGCTATAAAATAGCCCATACAATCCAGTTTGCCTCCAGGGCTGTCTAGTTTGTTTGTTGGTTTTCTTAGTTTTGGCTTAAAGGCAAACTTTTCAAATGTCTCTGATGGTATAACACTTGTATCAGCCCCTGAGTCAATTTTGAAGACAATGTGAGAATCTTGAATTGACAGGTTTACAGTCCAAGCTTTTGAAGAATCTTCCACGTCTGTGACTCCTCCCAGAAAGTATGTCATATTTCTTTCAATGTTCCTTTTAGGTGCAGTAACTTCACTGACCACACGGGAGCGACAAACGACCGCAAAATGACCCAGCTTTTTACAGCTTCTGCACTCAGCATTCCTAGCTGGACATTTATCATTTTTTGCATGTACTCGACCACATCTTGTGCACTTGCGACCTTTATTAACGTTTTGATAGTGTTTTGGTTTGACTGCTCCTGTGTTCTGTGCTTTGTTTGCATGGCTTTCGCTGTGTGTCAGCCTCTCTCGGTGTTGTTGTTGCTTGTAAGCCACTTCACTCAGGTTAGCATAAGCATTAGCTCCTTGCTCGCTTACGTGCTGTTTTACTTGCTCTGACTGTCTCACAAGCTCTACCGACATTGACATTGACATACCGCTTTACTGAGGGTTAAGTCAGGCATCATTTGCAGCTTCTCAGACATTTCTTTGTCAAGTATTCCTATGACCAATCTGTCTGGGATATTTTCTTCTTTAACGCGGCCAAAATCACAGGTGTCTGCTAACTCAGGGAGAGTTCTTATGTATTCCTCCGCAGTCTCCCCCGACCTCTGAGCGCGCTGATGAAAACGAGCTCTTTCATGTATCGTGTTCACTTTGGGTACAAAGTAGTTGTCTAGTTTGTTTAAAACTATCTCATACTCCTCTTCGTCTTCCCCTTCTTCGAATGTTAACGTCTTGAACACTTGTTCCGCTTCCTTCCCGAGAGAATAAACCAACGTACAGACCTGGACCTCGCCGTCTTCGTGGTTTAGCTTCGTGGCAACCCGGTAGCGCTGAAATCGCTGCCGCCATTCAGGCCACTGCTCCGGCCGTGAAAAATCAAAGGCTTCTGGAGGTGGGAACTTTGCCATCTTCCGACGTCTTCTGACACCATGTAGTGTTATGTCGAGTCAAGGATGTCACCAGTATTGCATTTGAACGTCTTTAATGTTGAACACCAACACATTCTCGGGTTGCTGAACAGTGTGCTTTCAGCTGTAACGTCTCTACTGCATAAATCCCTTCCTGGTTCTAGAACTCCAATGTAACCTTACACATAAAATAGTTCCATTACATTACACTGACAAACCTGAAACTCCTGAAAGTATTCTCCCTGACAGCTGTACAGTTGCAACAGTCTCCTGGGAGATCTCTGATCAGATAAAACTGGCCCAAGTTCCTGAACCCGATCCTGGCAACGGTCCACCTAACAGAACTTATGTTCCCTCCTCAGTCAGGTCTCGTCTCATCCACTGGATGCACTCATCCAAATTTTCAGCTCACCCCGGGGTAAGCAGAACAATTGCTCTGATCTCTCGTCGGTTCTGGTGGCCATCCCTCCATAAGGACACCAAGGAGTATGTCCCAGCCTGTCCCGTCTGCGCACGCAATAAACCATCGCATCAACCTCCCTCTGGTCTTCTCCATCCACTACCTGTTACGTCTCGCCCCTGGTCCCACATCGCCGTAGATTTTACCGGATTACCTGCATCCAGAGGTATGACCACCATTTTCAACATCATTGACCGTTTTTCTAAAGCCTGCCACCTTGTACCCCTAAGAAAACTTCCCACAGCTTTCCAGACAGCTCAGCTCCTCGTCAAACACATCTTCAGATTACACGGAATCCCCCAGGAAATCCTGTCGGACAGAGGGCCACAAATCACCGCACAAGTCTGGAAACATTTCTGTTCTGCTCTCGAGACTAACATATCCTTAACATCTGGTTACCATCCGCAGTTCAATGGTCAAACTGAACGTCTCAACCAGGAACTGGAATCAACCCTCAGGTGCTTTACGTCAACCAACCCAATCTACTGGAGCCAATATCTGCACTGGGGGGACACAGTATGCACATAATTCACACACATCATCTGCAACCGGTCTGTCTCCGTTCGAAATTTCCCTCATTTTGGTCCTCTGCACTTATCTCATCTGGTCCTCTGCTCTTTCCTCATTTTGGTCCTCTGCTCTTTCCTCATTTTTGTCCTCTGCTCTTTGTTCTTTTGTCATTTGGTCCTCTGCTCTTTGCTCTTTTATCATTTGGTCCTCTGCTCTTTCCTCATTTTGGTCCTCTGCTCTTTCCTCATTTTGGTCCTCTGCTGTTTCCTCATTTTGGTCCTCTGCTCTTTCCTCATTTTGGTCCTCTGCTCTTTCCTAATTTTGGTCCTGTGCTTTTTCCTCATTTGGTCCTCTGCTCTTATCTCATTTTGGTCCTCTGCTCTTTCCTCATTTTGGTCCTCTGCTCTTTCCTCATTTTGATCATCTGCTCTTTCCTCATTTGGTCCTCTGCTCTTTGCTCTGTCCTCATTTGGTCCTCTGCTCTTTCCTAATTTTGCTCCTCTGCTCTTTCCTCATTTTTGTCCTCTGCTCTTTGTTCTTTTGTCATTTGGTCCTCTGCTCTTTGCTCTTTTGTCGTTTGGTCCTCTGCTCTTTGCTCTTTTGTCATTTGGTCCTCTGCTCTTTCCTCATTTTGGTCCTCTGCTCTTTCCTCATTTTGGTCCTCTGCTTTTTCCTCATTTGTTCCTCTGCTCTTTCTTCATTTTGGTCCTCTGCTCTTATCTCAGGTCCTCTGCTCTTATCTCATCTGGTCCTCTGATCTTTCCTCATTTTGGTCCTCTGCTCTTTCTTCATTTTGGTCCTCTGCTCTTATCTCAGGTCCTCTGCTCTTATCTCATCTGGTCCTCTGATCTTTCCTCATTTTGGTCCTCTGCTCTTTCCTCATTTTGGTCCTCTGCTCTTTCCTCATTTGGTCCTCTGCTCTTTCCTCATTTTGGTCCTCTGCTCTTTCCTCATTTTGGTCCTCTGTTCTTTCCTCATTTTGTTCCTCTGCTCTTTCCTCATTTTGGTCCTCTGCTCTTTCCTCATTTTGATCCTCTGCTCTTTCCTCATTTGGTCCTCTGCTCTTTGCTCTGTCCTCATTTGGTCCTCTGCTCTTTCCTCATTTTGGTCCTCTGCTCTTTCCTCATTTTGGTCCTCTGCTCTTATCTCAGGTCCTCTGCTCTTATCTCATCTGGTCCTCTGATCTTTCCTCATTTTGGTCCTCTGCTCTTTCCTCATTTTGGTCCTCTGCTCTTTCCTCATTTGGTCCTCTGCTCTTTCCTCATTTTGGTCCTCTGCTCTTTCCTCATTTTGGTCCTCTGTTCTTTCCTCATTTTGGTCCTCTGCTCTTTCCTCATTTTGGTCCTCTGCTCTTTCCTCATTTTGATCCTCTGCTCTTTCCTCATTTGGTCCTGTGGGTGGCGTGAAAGGGTATCTGCTACCAAAATTTCTTTCCCTGGCATGTACACAGCTGTGGGGTTGTACCGCATCATTCTCAGCAAAAGTCTCTGACATCTAAGCGGCACTGAATGAAGATCTTTGCTGTTTATGAGAGGTATCAGTGGCTTGTGGTCGCTCTGCAAGGTGAAAGAGTTCAGGCCATAAAGGTATCTGCTGAATTTCTCACATGCCCAGACTGCTGCAAGACATTCCTTTTCAATTTGAGCATATTGTTGCTCGGCATCGCTGAGTGTTCTGGAACAAAAGCTCACTGGTTTTAACTGTCCATTATGGTCTTGAAGTAAACCCCCCCCCCCAAACCGTAACTGCTAGCGTCTGCGCTGACAACAGTCGGTTTGGTTACATCATAGAATGCGAGGACTGGTGACTTTGTAGCAAGTTTTTTCACTTTACTAAATGCCTCTGCTTGAGCGGTGTCCCAAGTCCAAGTCACATCACTTTTAAGCAGATCGTTGAGAGGTTTTGTGACCTCAGAAAGATTTGGTAGGTATCTGCCCAAGTAGTGAATCATTCCAAGAATCCTCCTCAGATCGGAAACATTCGTTGGTGGTTCAAGTTCTGTGTTTGCATTGACTTTGGCTTTATCTGGCCTTATGTCATGTTCATCAATACAGTGTCCAAGATAATAGAGTTGTTTCTGACGTAGGAGGCATTTCTCATGGTTTAACCTCAACCCTGCTTCCTTAAGTGTGTCCAGTGTTTTTTTTAGTCTCACTTCATGTTGCTCTGGAGTGTCTGCATAAATGAGTATGTCGTCCATGTATGTTGCTACTCCTTCTTGTCCTTCCAAGAGTTTTGTCATCTCACGCTGACATATCTCCGGGGCACTAGTAATACCAAATGGTAGCCTGTTGAAGTAGTATCAAATGGGGTTAAAAAGGTTGTTAATTTGGCGCTTTCTGGATCAAGTGGTATTTGCCAAAATCCGCTTGCAGCATCTAACAGTGAAAACACTTTGGCGCCTGCCAGTTTAGGCAAGATGTCATCCACCGTTGGTAGGACATACTTTTCCCTTTTGACTGCTTTATTTAGCTCTTTCAAATTCTAATTTGTTCTTTGTTTTTCTTTGGCACGGGCACCATTGGAGCACACCACTCTGTTGGATCTGAAATTGGTTGAATCACTCCACAGTTTACCATACAATTCAGTTCTTTTTTCACTTTTGGTAACATGGGAACTGACACTCTCCTTGCTGTTGTCACACTATAAGGAGCTGCACCCTCTCTTAGAGTGATCTTAACAGATTTGATTTTCAGCCTTCCAATTTCATCAGGGCAGGATTCACTGATTTGTGCTGGAGCTCTTATTTCTTCCATTCGTTTTATCAAGCCCATGGCAACTGCAACATTACAACTCAGGAGGTGGCTGCATTGGGGTCCTTTAATCACATTGATTTTAAATCTGAATCTTTTGCCTTTCCTCGTTGTAGAGGCTATAAAATAGCCCATACAATCCAGTTTGCCTCCAGGGCTGTCTAGTTTGTTTGTTGGTTTTCTTAGTTTTGGCTTAAAGGCAAACTTTTCAAATGTCTCTGATGGTATAACACTTGTATCAGCCCCTGAGTCAATTTTGAAGACAATGTGAGAATCTTGAATTGGCAGGTTTACAGTCCAAGCTTTTGAAGAATCTTCCACGTCTGTGACTCCTCCCAGAAAGTATGTCATATTTCTTTCAATGTTCCTTTTAGGTGCAGTAACTTCACTGACCACACGGGAGCGACAAACGACCGCAAAATGACCCAGCTTTTTACAGCTTCTGCACTCAGCATTCCTAGCTGGACATTTATCATTTTTTGCATGTACTCGACCACATCTTGTGCACTTGCGACCTTTATTAACGTTTTGATAGTGTTTTGGTTTGACTGCTCCTGTGTTCTGTGCTTTGTTTGCATGGCTTTCGCTGTGTGTCAGCCTCTCTCGGTGTTGTTGTTGCTTGTAAGCCACTTCACTCAGGTTAGCATAAGCATTAGCTCCTTGCTCGCTTACGTGCTGTTTTACTTGCTCTGACTGTCTCACAAGCTCTACCGACATTGACATTGACATACCGCTTTACTGAGGGTTAAGTCAGGCATCATTTGCAGCTTCTCAGACATTTCTTTGTCAAGTATTCCTATGACCAATCTGTCTGGGATATTTTCTTCTTTAACGTGGCCAAAATCACAGGTGTCTGCTAACTCAGGGAGAGTTCTTATGTATTCCTCCGCAGTCTCCCCCGACCTCTGAGCGCGCTGATGAAAACGAGCTCTTTCATGTATCGTGTTCACTTTGGGTACAAAGTAGTTGTCTAGTTTGTTTAAAACTATCTCATACTCCTCTTCGTCTTCCCCTTCTTCGAATGTTAACGTCTTGAACACTTGTTCCGCTTCCTTCCCGAGAGAATAAACCAACGTACAGACCTGGACCTCGCCGTCTTCGTGGTTTAGCTTCGTGGCAACCCGGTAGCGCTGAAATCGCTGCCGCCATTCAGGCCACTGCTCCGGCCGTGAAAAATCAAAGGCTTCTGGAGGTGGGAACTTTGCCATCTTCCGACGTCTTCTGACACCATGTAGTGTTATGTCGAGTCAAGGATGTCACCAGTATTGCATTTGAACGTCTTTAATGTTGAACACCAACACATTCTCGGGTTGCTGAACAGTGTGCTTTCAGCTGTAACGTCTCTACTGCATAAATCCCTTCCTGGTTCTAGAACTCCAATGTAACCTTACACATAAAATAGTTCCATTACATTACACTGACAAACCTGAAACTCCTGAAAGTATTCTCCCTGACAGCTGTACAGTTGCAACAGTCTCCTGGGAGATCTCTGATCAGATAAAACTGGCCCAAGTTCCTGAACCCGATCCTGGCAACGGTCCACCTAACAGAACTTATGTTCCCTCCTCAGTCAGGTCTCGTCTCATCCACTGGATGCACTCATCCAAATTTTCAGCTCACCCCGGGGTAAGCAGAACAATTGCTCTGATCTCTCGTCGGTTCTGGTGGCCATCCCTCCATAAGGACACCAAGGAGTATGTCCCAGCCTGTCCCGTCTGCGCACGCAATAAACCATCGCATCAACCTCCCTCTGGTCTTCTCCATCCACTACCTGTTACGTCTCGCCCCTGGTCCCACATCGCCGTAGATTTTACCGGATTACCTGCATCCAGAGGTATGACCACCATTTTCAACATCATTGACCGTTTTTCTAAAGCCTGCCACCTTGTACCCCTAAGAAAACTTCCCACAGCTTTCCAGACAGCTCAGCTCCTCGTCAAACACATCTTCAGATTACACGGAATCCCCCAGGAAATCCTGTCGGACAGAGGGCCACAAATCACCGCACAAGTCTGGAAACATTTCTGTTCTGCTCTCGAGACTAACATATCCTTAACATCTGGTTACCATCCGCAGTTCAATGGTCAAACTGAACGTCTCAACCAGGAACTGGAATCAACCCTCAGGTGCTTTACGTCAACCAACCCAATCTACTGGAGCCAATATCTGCACTGGGGGGACACAGTATGCACATAATTCACACACATCATCTGCAACCGGTCTGTCTCCGTTCGAAATTTCCCTCATTTTGGTCCTCTGCACTTATCTCATCTGGTCCTCTGCTCTTTCCTCATTTTGGTCCTCTGCTCTTTCCTCATTTTTGTCCTCTGCTCTTTGTTCTTTTGTCATTTGGTCCTCTGCTCTTTGCTCTTTTATCATTTGGTCCTCTGCTCTTTCCTCATTTTGGTCCTCTGCTCTTTCCTCATTTTGGTCCTCTGCTGTTTCCTCATTTTGGTCCTCTGCTCTTTCCTCATTTTGGTCCTCTGCTCTTTCCTAATTTTGGTCCTGTGCTTTTTCCTCATTTGGTCCTCTGCTCTTATCTCATTTTGGTCCTCTGCTCTTTCCTCATTTTGGTCCTCTGCTCTTTCCTCATTTTGATCATCTGCTCTTTCCTCATTTGGTCCTCTGCTCTTTGCTCTGTCCTCATTTGGTCCTCTGCTCTTTCCTAATTTTGCTCCTCTGCTCTTTCCTCATTTTTGTCCTCTGCTCTTTGTTCTTTTGTCATTTGGTCCTCTGCTCTTTGCTCTTTTGTCGTTTGGTCCTCTGCTCTTTGCTCTTTTGTCATTTGGTCCTCTGCTCTTTCCTCATTTTGGTCCTCTGCTCTTTCCTCATTTTGGTCCTCTGCTTTTTCCTCATTTGTTCCTCTGCTCTTTCTTCATTTTGGTCCTCTGCTCTTATCTCAGGTCCTCTGCTCTTATCTCATCTGGTCCTCTGATCTTTCCTCATTTTGGTCCTCTGCTCTTTCTTCATTTTGGTCCTCTGCTCTTATCTCAGGTCCTCTGCTCTTATCTCATCTGGTCCTCTGATCTTTCCTCATTTTGGTCCTCTGCTCTTTCCTCATTTTGGTCCTCTGCTCTTTCCTCATTTGGTCCTCTGCTCTTTCCTCATTTTGGTCCTCTGCTCTTTCCTCATTTTGGTCCTCTGTTCTTTCCTCATTTTGGTCCTCTGCTCTTTCCTCATTTTGGTCCTCTGCTCTTTCCTCATTTTGATCCTCTGCTCTTTCCTCATTTGGTCCTCTGCTCTTTGCTCTGTCCTCATTTGGTCCTCTGCTCTTTCCTCATTTTGGTCCTCTGCTCTTTCCTCATTTTGGTCCTCTGCTTTTTCCTCATTTGTTCCTCTGCTCTTTCTTCATTTTGGTCCTCTGCTCTTATCTCAGGTCCTCTGCTCTTATCTCATCTGGTCCTCTGATCTTTCCTCATATTGGTCCTCTGCTCTTTCTTCATTTTGGTCCTCTGCTCTTATCTCAGGTCCTCTGCTCTTATCTCATCTGGTCCTCTGATCTTTCCTCATTTTGGTCCTCTGCTCTTTCCTCATTTTGGTCCTCTGCTCTTTCCTCATTTGGTCCTCTGCTCTTTCCTCATTTTGGTCCTCTGCTCTTTCCTCATTTTGGTCCTCTGTTCTTTCCTCATTTTGGTCCTCAGCTCTTTCCTCATTTTGGTCCTCTGCTCTTTCCTCATTTTAATCCTCTGCTCTTTCCTCATTTGGTCCTCTGCTCTTTGCTCTGTCCTCATTTGGTCCTCTGCTCTTTGCTCTTTTGTCATTTGGTCCTCTGCTCTTTCCTTATTTGGTCCTCTGCTCTTTCCTCATTTTGGTCCTCTGCTCTTTCCTCATTTTGGTCCTCTGTTCTTTCCTCATTTTGGTCCTCTGCTCTTTCCTCATTTTGGTCCTCTGCTCTTTCCTCATTTTGGTCCTCTGCTCTTTCCTCATTTTGGTCCTCTGCTCTTTCCTCATTTTGATCCTCTGCTCTTTCCTCATTTTTGTCCTCTGCTCTTTCCTCATTTGTTCCTCTGCTCTTTCCTCATTTTGGTCCTCTGCTCTTATCTCATCTGGTCATCTGCTCTTTCCTCATTTTGGTCCTCTGCTCTTTCCTCATTTTTGTCCTCTGCTCTTTGTTCTTTTGTCATTTGGTCCTCTGCTCTTTGCTCTTTTGTCGTTTGGTCCTCTGCTCTTTGCTCTTTTGTCATTTGGTCCTCTGCTCTTTCCTCATTTTGGTCCTCTGTTCTTTCCTCATTTTGGTCCTCTGCTCTTATCTCAGGTCCTCTGCTCTTATCTCATCTGGTCCTCTGATCTTTCCTCATTTTGGCCCTCTGCTCTTTCTTCATTTTGGTCCTCTGCTCTTATCTCAGGTCCTCTGCTCTTATCTCATCTGGTCCTCTGATCTTTCCTCATTTTGGTCCTCTGCTCTTTCCTCATTTTGGTCCTCTGCTCTTTCCTCATTTGATCCTCTGCTCTTTCCTCATTTTGGTCCTCTGCTCTTTCCTCATTTTGGTCCTCTGTTCTTTCCTCATTTTGGTCCTCTGCTCTTTCCTCATTTTGGTCCTCTGCTCTTTCCTCATTTTGATCCTCTGCTCTTTCCTCATTTGGTCCTCTGCTCTTTGCTCTGTCCTCATTTGGTCCTCTGCTCTTTCCTCATTTTGGTCCTCTGCTCTTTCCTCATTTTGGTCCTCTGCTTTTTCCTCATTTGTTCCTCTGCTCTTTCTTCATTTTGGTCCTCTGCTCTTATCTCAGGTCCTCTGCTCTTATCTCATCTGGTCCTCTGATCTTTCCTCATATTGGTCATCTGCTCTTTCTTCATTTTGGTCCTCTGCTCTTATCTCAGGTCCTCTGCTCTTATCTCATCTGGTCCTCTGATCTTTCCTCATTTTGGTCCTCTGCTCTTTCCTCATTTTGGTCCTCTGCTCTTTCCTCATTTTGTCCTCTGCTCTTTCCTCATTTTGGTCCTCTGCTCCTCTGTTCTTTCCTCATTTTGGTCCTCAGCTCTTTCCTCATTTTGGTCCTCTGCTCTTTCCTCATTTTAATCCTCTGCTCTTTCCTCATTTGGTCCTCTACTCTTTGCTCTGTCCTCATTTGGTCCTCTGCTCTTTCCTCATTTTGGTCCTCTGCTCTTTGCTCTTTTGTCATTTGGTCCTCTGCTCTTTCCTTATTTGGTCCTCTGCTCTTTCCTCATTTTGGTCCTCTGCTCTTTCCTCATTTTGGTCCTCAGTTCTTTCCTCATTTTGGTCCTCTGCTCTTTCCTCATTTTGGTCCTCTGCTCTTTCCTCATTTTGGTCCTCTGCTCTTTCCTCATTTTTGTCCTCTGCTCTTTCCTCATTTGTTCCTCTGCTCTTTCCTCATTTTGGTCCTCTGCTCTTATCTCATCTGGTCATCTGCTCTTTCCTCATTTTGGTCCTCTGCTCTTTCCTCATTTTTGTCCTCTGCTCTTTGTTCTTTTGTCATTTGGTCCTCTGCTCTTTGCTCTTTTGTCGTTTGGTCCTCTGCTCTTTGCTCTTTTGTCATTTGGTCCTCTGCTCTTTCCTCATTTTGGTCCTCTGTTCTTTCCTCATTTTGGTCCTCTGCTCTTTCCTCATTTTGGTCCTCTGCTCTTTCCTAATTTTGGTCCTGTGCTTTTTCCTCATTTGGTCCTCTGCTCTTATCTCATTTTGGTCCTCTGCTCTTTCCTCATTTTGGTACTCTGCTCTTTCCTCATTTTGGTCCTCTGCTCTTTCCTCATTTTGGTCCTCATTTTGGTCCTTTGGTCCTCTGCTCTTTCCTCATTTTGGTCCTCTGCTCTTTCCTCATTTGGTCCTCTGCTCTTTGCTCTGTCCTCATTTGGTCCTCTGCTCTTTCCTCATTTTGGTCCTCTGCTCTTTCCTCATTTTGGTCCTCTGCTTTTTCCTCATTTGTTCCTCTGCTCTTTCTTCATTTTGGTCCTCTGCTCTTATCTCAGGTCCTCTGCTCTTATCTCATCTGGTCCTCTGATCTTTCCTCATATTGGTCATCTGCTCTTTCTTCATTTTGGTCCTCTGCTCTTATCTCAGGTCCTCTGCTCTTATCTCATCTGGTCCTCTGATCTTTCCTCATTTTGGTCCTCTGCTCTTTCCTCATTTTGGTCCTCTGCTCTTTCCTCATTTTGTCCTCTGCTCTTTCCTCATTTTGGTCCTCTGCTCCTCTGTTCTTTCCTCATTTTGGTCCTCAGCTCTTTCCTCATTTTGGTCCTCTGCTCTTTCTTCATTTTAATCCTCTGCTCTTTCCTCATTTGGTCCTCTACTCTTTGCTCTGTCCTCATTTGGTCCTCTGCTCTTTCCTCATTTTGGTCCTCTGCTCTTTGCTCTTTTGTCATTTGGTCCTCTGCTCTTTCCTTATTTGGTCCTCTGCTCTTTCCTCATTTTGGTCCTCTGCTCTTTCCTCATTTTGGTCCTCAGTTCTTTCCTCATTTTGGTCCTCTGCTCTTTCCTCATTTTGGTCCTCTGCTCTTTCCTCATTTTGGTCCTCTGCTCTTTCCTCATTTTTGTCCTCTGCTCTTTCCTCATTTGTTCCTCTGCTCTTTCCTCATTTTGGTCCTCTGCTCTTATCTCATCTGGTCATCTGCTCTTTCCTCATTTTGGTCCTCTGCTCTTTCCTCATTTTTGTCCTCTGCTCTTTGTTCTTTTGTCATTTGGTCCTCTGCTCTTTGCTCTTTTGTCGTTTGGTCCTCTGCTCTTTGCTCTTTTGTCATTTGGTCCTCTGCTCTTTCCTCATTTTGGTCCTCTGTTCTTTCCTCATTTTGGTCCTCTGCTCTTTCCTCATTTTGGTCCTCTGCTCTTTCCTAATTTTGGTCCTGTGCTTTTTCCTCATTTGGTCCTCTGCTCTTATCTCATTTTGGTCCTCTGCTCTTTCCTCATTTTGGTACTCTGCTCTTTCCTCATTTTGGTCCTCTGCTCTTTCCTCATTTTGGTCCTCATTTTGGTCCTTTGGTCCTCTGCTCTTTCCTCATTTTGGTCCTCTGCTCTTTCCTCATTTGGTCCTCTGCTCTTTCCTCATTTTGGTTCTCTGCTCTTTCCTCATTTTGGTCCTCTGCTCTTTCCTCATTTTGGTCCTCTGCTCTTTCCTCATTTTGGTCCTCTGCTCTTTCCTCATTTTTATCCTCTGCTCTTTCCTCATTTTGGACCTCTGCTCTTTCCTCATTTGTTCCTCTGCTCTTTCCTCATTTTGGTCCTCTGCTCTTTCCTCATTTTAATCTTCTGCTCTTTCCTCATTTTGGTCCTCTGCTCTTTCCTCATTTTGGTCCTCTGCTCTTTCTTCATTTTGGTCCTCTGCTCTTTCTTCATTTTGGTCCTCTGCTCTTTCCTCATTTTGGTCCTCTGCTCTTTCCTCGTTTTGATCCTCTGCTCTTTCCTCATTTGGTCCTCTGCTCTTTGCTCTGTCCTCATTTGCTCCTCTGCTCGTTCCTAATTTTGCTCCTCTGCTCTTTCCTCATTTGGTCCTCTGCTCTTATCTCATTTTGGTCCTCTGCTCTTTCCTCATTTGTTGCTCTGCTCTTTCCTCATTTTGGTCCTCTGCTCTTATCTCATCTGGTCCTCTGCTCTTTCCTCATTTTGGTCCTCTGCTCTTTCCTCATTTTGGTCCTCTGCTCTTTCCTCATTTTGGTCCTCTGCTCTTTCCTCATTTTGGTCCACTGCACTTTCCTCATTTTGGTCCTCTGCTCTTTCCTCGTTTTGATCCTCTGCTCTTTCCTCATTTGGTCCTCTGCTCTTTGCTCTGTCCTCATTTGCTCCTCTGCTCGTTCCTAATTTTGCTCCTCTGCTCTTTCCTCATTTGGTCCTCTGCTCTTATCTCATTTTGGTCCTCTGCTCTTATCTCATTTTGGTCCTCTGCTCTGTCCTCATTTGGTCCTCTGCTCTTTCCTATTTTTGGTCCTCTGCTCTGTCCTCATTTGGTCCTCTGCTCTTTCCTCATTTTGGTCCTCTGCTCTTTCCTCATTTGGTACTCTGCTCTTTACTCTGTCCTCATTTTGGTCCTCTGTTCTTTCCTCATTTTGGTCCTCTGCTCTTTCCTCATTTTGGTCCTCTGCTCTTTCCTCATTTTGGTCCTCTGCTCTTTCCTCATTTGGTCCTCTGCTCTTTGCTCTGTCCTCATTTGGTCCTCTGCTCTTTCCTCATTTTGGTCCTCTGCTCTTTCCTCATTTGGTCCTCTGCTCTTTGCTCTTTCCTCATTTTGATCCTATGCTCTTCCCTCATTTTGGTCCTCTGCTCTTTCCTCATTTTGGTCCTCTGCTCTTTCCTCATTTTGATCCTCTGCTCTTTCCTCATTTGGTCCTCTGCTCTTTGCTCTGTCCTCATTTGGTCCTCTGCTCTTTCCTCGTTTTGGTCCTCTGCTCTTTCCTCATTTTGATCATCTGCTCTTTCCTCATTTTTGTCCTCTGCTCTTTCCTCATTTGTTCCTCTGCTCTTTCCTCATTTTGGTGCTCTGCTCTTTCCTCATTTTGGTCCTCTGCTCTTTCCTCATTTGTTCCTCTGCTCTTTCCTCATTTGTTCCTCTGCTCTTTCTTCATTTTGGTCCTCTGCTCTTATCTCAGGTCCTCTGCTCTTATCTCATCTGGTCCTCTGATCTTTCCTCCTTTTGGTCCTCTTCTCTTTCCTCATTTGGTCCTCTGCTCTTTCCTCATTTTGGTCCTCTGCTCTTTCCTCATTTTGGTCCTCTGCTCTTTCCTCATTTGGTCCTCTGCTCTTTACTCTGTCCTCATTTGGTCCTCTGCTCTTTCCTCATTTTGGTCCTCTGCTCTGTCCTCATTTGGTCCTCTGCTCTTTCCTCATTTTGGTCCTCTGCTCTTTCCTCATTTGGTCCTCTGCTCTTTACTCTGTCCTCATTTTGGTCCTCTGTTCTTTCCTCATTTTGGTCCTCTGCCCTTTCCTCATTTTGGTCCTCTGCTCTTTCCTCATTTTGGTCTTCTGCTCTTTCCTCATTTGGTCCTCTGCTCTTTGCTCTGTCCTCATTTGGTCCTCTGCTCTTTCCTCATTTGGTCCTCTGCTCTTTACTCTGTCCTCCTTTTGGTCCTCTGCTCTTTCCTCATTTGTTCCTCTGCTCTTTCCTCATTTTGGTCCTCTGCTCTTTCCTCATTTTGATCCTCTGCTCTTTCCTCATTTGGTCCTCTGCTCTTTGCTCTGTCCTCATTTGGTCCTCTGCTCTTTCCTCATTTTGGTCCTCTGCTCTTTCCTCATTTTGATCATCTGCTCTTTCCTCATTTTTGTCCTCTGCTCTTTCCTCATTTGTTCCTCTGCTCTTTCCTCATTTTGGTGCTCTGCTCTTTCCTCATTTTGGTCCTCTGCTCTTTCCTCATTTTGGTCCTCTGCTCTTTCCTCATTTTGATCATCTGCTCTTTCCTTATTTTTGTCCTCTGCTCTTTCCTCATTTGTTCCTCTGCTCTTTCCTCATTTTGGTGCTCTGCTCTTTCCTCATTTTGGTCCTCTGCTCTTTCCTCATTTTGGTCCTCTGCTCTTTCCTCATTTTGATCATCTGCTCTTTCCTCATTTTTGTCCTCTGCTCTTTCCTCATTTGTTCCTCTGCTCTTTCTTCATTTTGGTCCTCTGCTGTTATCTCAGGTCCTCTGCTCTTATCTCATCTGGTCCTCTGATCTTTCCTCATTTTGGTCCTCTGCTCTTTCCTCATTTGGTCCTCTGCTCTTTCCTCATTTGTTCCTCTGCTCTTTCTTCATTTAGGTCCTCTGCTCTTATCTCAGGTCTTCTGCTCTTATCTCATCTGGTCCTCTGCTCTTTCCTCATTTTGGTCCTCATTTTGGGCATTTGGTCCTCTGCTCTTTCCTCATTTTGGTCCTCTGCTCTTTCCTCATTTTGGTCCTCTGCTCTTTACTCTGTCCTCATTTTGGTCCTCTGTTCTTTCCTCATTTGGTCCTCTGCTCTTATCTCATTTTGGTCCTCTGCTCTGTCCTCATTTGGTCCTCTGCTCTTTCCTCATTTTGGTCCTCTGCTCTTTCCTCATTTTGGTCCTCTGTTCTTTCCTCATTTTGGTCCTCTGCTCTTTCCTCATTTTGGTCCTCTGCTCTTTCCTCATTTTGATCCTCTGCTCTTTCCTCATTTGGTCCTCTGCTCTTTGCTCTGTCCTCATTTGGTCCTCTGCTCTTTCCTCATTTTGGTCCTCTGCTCTTTCCTCATTTTGGTCCTCTGCTTTTTCCTCATTTGTTCCTCTGCTCTTTCTTCATTTTGGTCCTCTGCTCTTATCTCAGGTCCTCTGCTCTTATCTCATCTGGTCCTCTGATCTTTCCTCATATTGGTCCTCTGCTCTTTCTTCATTTTGGTCCTCTGCTCTTATCTCAGGTCCTCTGCTCTTATCTCATCTGGTCCTCTGATCTTTCCTCATTTTGGTCCTCTGCTCTTTCCTCATTTTGTTCCTCTGCTCTTTCCTCATTTGGTCCTCTGCTCTTTCCTCATTTTGGTCCTCTGCTCTTTCCTCATTTTGGTCCTCTGTTCTTTCCTCATTTTGGTCCTCAGCTCTTTCCTCATTTTGGTCCTCTGCTCTTTCCTCATTTTAATCCTCTGCTCTTTCCTCATTTGGTCCTCTGCTCTTTGCTCTGTCCTCATTTGGTCCTCTGCTCTTTCCTCATTTTGGTCCTCTGCTCTTTGCTCTTTTGTCATTTGGTCCTCTGCTCTTTCCTTATTTGGTCCTCTGCTCTTTCCTCATTTGGTCCTCTGCTCTTTCCTCATTTTGGTCCTCTGCTCTTTCCTCATTTTGGTCCTATGCTCTTCCCTCATTTTGGTCCTCTGCTCTTTCCTCATTTTGGTCCTCTGCTCTTTCCTCATTTTGATCCTCTGCTCTTTCCTCATTTGGTCCTCTGCTCTTTGCTCTGTCCTCATTTGGTCCTCTCCTCTTTCCTCATTTTGGTCCTCTGCTCTTTCCTCATTTTGATCATCTGCTCTTTCCTCATTTTTGTCCTCTGCTCTTTCCTCATTTGTTCCTCTGCTCTTTCCTCATTTTGGTGCTCTGCTCTTTCCTCATTTTGGTCCTCTGCTCTTTCCTCATTTGTTCCTCTGCTCTTTCTTCATTTTGGTCCTCTGCTCTTATCTCAGGTCCTCTGCTCTTATCTCATCTGGTCCTCTGATCTTTCCTCCTTTTGGTCCTCTGCTCTTTCCTCATTTGGTCCTCTGCTCTTTCCTCATTTTGGTCCTCTGCTCTTTCCTCATTTTGGTCCTCTGCTCTTTCCTCATTTGGTCCTCTGCTCTTTACTCTGTCCTCATTTGGTCCTCTGCTCTTTCCTCATTTTGGTCCTCTGCTCTGTCCTCATTTGGTCCTCTGCATTTTCCTCATTTTGGTCCTCTGCTCTTTCCTCATTTGGTCCTCTGCTCTTTACTCTGTCCTCATTTTGGTCCTCTGTTCTTTCCTCATTTTGGTCCTCTGCCCTTTCCTCATTTTGGTCCTCTGCTCTTTCCTCATTTTGGTCCTCTGCTCTTTCCTCATTTGGTCCTCTGCTCTTTGCTCTGTCCTCATTTGGTCCTCTGCTCTTTCCTCATTTGGTCCTCTGCTCTTTACTCTGTCCTCCTTTTGGTCCTCTGCTCTTTCCTCATTTGTTCCTCTGCTCTTTCCTCATTTTGGTCCTCTGCTCTTTCCTCATTTTGATCCTCTGCTCTTTCCTCATTTGGTCCTCTGCTCTTTGCTCTGTCCTCATTTGGTCCTCTGCTCTTTCCTCATTTGGTCCTCTGCTCTTTGCTCTGTCCTCATTTGGTCCTCTGCTCTTTCCTCGTTTTGGTCCTCTGCTCTTTCCTCATTTTGATCATCTGCTCTTTCCTCATTTTTGTCCTCTGCTCTTTCCTCATTTGTTCCTCTGCTCTTTCCTCATTTTGGTGCTCTGCTCTTTCCTCATTTTGGTCCTCTGCTCTTTCCTCATTTGTTCCTCTGCTCTTTCCTCATTTGTTCCTCTGCTCTTTCTTCATTTTGGTCCTCTGCTCTTATCTCAGGTCCTCTGCTCTTATCTCATCTGGTCCTCTGATCTTTCCTCCTTTTGGTCCTCTTCTCTTTCCTCATTTGGTCCTCTGCTCTTTCCTCATTTTGGTCCTCTGCTCTTTCCTCATTTTGGTCCTCTGCTCTTTCCTCATTTGGTCCTCTGCTCTTTACTCTGTCCTCATTTGGTCCTCTGCTCTTTCCTCATTTTGGTCCTCTGCTCTGTCCTCATTTGGTCCTCTGCTCTTTCCTCATTTTGGTCCTCTGCTCTTTCCTCATTTGGTCCTCTGCTCTTTACTCTGTCCTCATTTTGGTCCTCTGTTCTTTCCTCATTTTGGTCCTCTGCCCTTTCCTCATTTTGGTCCTCTGCTCTTTCCTCATTTTGGTCTTCTGCTCTTTCCTCATTTGGTCCTCTGCTCTTTGCTCTGTCCTCATTTGGTCCTCTGCTCTTTCCTCATTTGGTCCTCTGCTCTTTACTCTGTCCTCCTTTTGGTCCTCTGCTCTTTCCTCATTTGTTCCTCTGCTCTTTCCTCATTTTGGTCCTCTGCTCTTTCCTCATTTTGATCCTCTGCTCTTTCCTCATTTGGTCGTCTGCTCTTTGCTCTGTCCTCATTTGGTCCTCTGCTCTTTCCTCATTTTGGTCCTCTGCTCTTTCCTCATTTTGATCATCTGCTCTTTCCTCATTTTTGTCCTCTGCTCTTTCCTCATTTGTTCCTCTGCTCTTTCCTCATTTTGGTGCTCTGCTCTTTCCTCATTTTGGTCCTCTGCTCTTTCCTCATTTTGGTCCTCTGCTCTTTCCTCATTTTGATCATCTGCTCTTTCCTCATTTTTGTCCTCTGCTCTTTCCTCATTTGTTCCTCTGCTCTTTCCTCATTTTGGTGCTCTGCTCTTTCCTCATTTTGGTCCTCTGCTCTTTCCTCATTTTGGTCCTCTGCTCTTTCCTCATTTTGATCATCTGCTCTTTCCTCATTTTTGTCCTCTGCTCTTTCCTCATTTGTTCCTCTGCTCTTTCTTCATTTTTGTCCTCTGCTCTTTCCTCATTTTGGTGCTCTGCTCTTTCCTCATTTTGGTCCTCTGCTCTTTCCTCATTTGTTCCTCTGCTCTTTCCTCATTTGTTCCTCTGCTCTTTCTTCATTTTGGTCCTCTGCTCTTATCTCAGGTCTTCTGCTCTTATCTCATCTGGTCCTCTGATCTTTCCTCATTTTGGTCCTCATTTTGGGCATTTGGTCCTCTGCTCTTTCCTCATTTTGGTCCTCTGCTCTTTCCTCATTTTGGTCCTCTGCTCTTTCCTCATTTGGTCCTCTGCTCTTTACTCTGTCCTCATTTGGTCCTCTGCTATTTCCTCATTTTGGTCCTCTGCTCTGTCCTCATTTGGTCCTCTGCTCTTTCCTCATTTGGTCCTCTGCTCTTTCCTCATTTTGGTCCTCTGCTCTTTCCTCATTTTGGTCCTCTGTTCTTTCCTCATTTTGGTCCTCTGCCCTTTCCTCATTTTGGTCCTCTGCTCTTTCCTCATTTTGGTCCTCTGCTCTTTCCTCATTTGGTCCTCTGCTCTTTGCTCTGTCCTCATTTGGTCCTCTGCTCTTTCCTCATTTGGTCCTCTGCTCTTTACTCTGTCCTCCTTTTGGTCCTCTGCTCTTTCCTCATTTGTTCCTCTGCTCTTTCCTCATTTTGGTCCTCTGCTCTTTCCTCATTTTGATCCTCTGCTCTTTCCTCATTTGGTCCTCTGCTCTTTGCTCTGTCCTCATTTGGTCCTCTGCTCTTTCCTCATTTTGGTCCTCTGCTCTTTCCTCATTTTGATCATCTGCTCTTTCCTCATTTTTGTCCTCTGCTCTTTCCTCATTTGTTCCTCTGCTCTTTCCTCATTTTGGTGCTCTGCTCTTTCCTCATTTTGGTCCTCTGCTCTTTCCTCATTTTGGTCCTCTGCTCTTTCCTCATTTTGATCATCTGCTCTTTCCTCATTTTTGTCCTCTGCTCTTTCCTCATTTGTTCCTCTGCTCTTTCTTCATTTTGGTCCTCTGCTCTTATCTCAGGTCCTCTGCTCTTATCTCATCTGGTCCTCTGATCTTTCCTCATTTTGGTCCTCTGCTCTTTCCTCATTTGGTCCTCTGCTCTTTCCTCATTTTGGTCCTCTGCTCTTTCCTCATTTCTTCCTCTGCTCTTTCTTCATTTTGGTCCTCTGCTCTTATCTCAGGTCTTCTGCTCTTATCTCATCTGGTCCTCTGCTCTTTCCTCATTTTGGTCCTCATTTTGGGCATTTGGTCCTCTGCTCTTTCCTCATTTTGGTCCTCTGCTCTTTCCTCATTTTGGTCCTCTGCTCTTTACTCTGTCCTCATTTTGGTCCTCTGTTCTTTCCTCATTTGGTCCTCTGCTCTTATCTCATTTTGGTCCTCTGCTCTGTCCTCATTTGGTCCTCTGCTCTTTCCTCATTTTGGTCCTCTGCTCTTTCCTCATTTTGGTCCTCTGTTCTTTCCTCATTTTGGTCCTCTGCTCTTTCCTCATTTTGATCCTCTGCTCTTTCCTCATTTGGTCCTCTGCTCTTTGCTCTGTCCTCATTTGGTCCTCTGCTCTTTCCTCATTTTGGTCCTCTGCTCTTTCCTCATTTTGGTCCTCTGCTTTTTCCTCATTTGTTCCTCTGCTCTTTCTTCATTTTGGTCCTCTGCTCTTATCTCAGGTCCTCTGCTCTTATCTCATCTGGTCCTCTGATCTTTCCTCATTTTGGTCCTCTGCTCTTTCCTCATTTTGTTCCTCTGCTCTTTCCTCATTTGGTCCTCTGCTCTTTCCTCATTTTGGTCCTCTGCTCTTTCCTCATTTTGGTCCTCTGTTCTTTCCTCATTTTGGTCCTCAGCTCTTTCCTCATTTTGGTCCTCTGCTCTTTCCTCATTTTAATCCTCTGCTCTTTCCTCATTTGGTCCTCTGCTCTTTGCTCTGTCCTCATTTGGTCCTCTGCTCTTTCCTCATTTTGGTCCTCTGCTCTTTGCTCTTTTGTCATTTGGTCCTCTGCTCTTTCCTTATTTGGTCCTCTGCTCTTTCCTCATTTGGTCCTCTGCTCTTTCCTCATTTTGGTCCTCTGCTCTTTCCTCATTTTGGTCCTATGCTCTTCCCTCATTTTGGTCCTCTGCTCTTTCCTCATTTTGGTCCTCTGCTCTTTCCTCATTTTGATCCTCTGCTCTTTCCTCATTTGGTCCTCTGCTCTTTGCTCTGTCCTCATTTGGTCCTCTCCTCTTTCCTCATTTTGGTCCTCTGCTCTTTCCTCATTTTGATCATCTGCTCTTTCCTCATTTTTGTCCTCTGCTCTTTCCTCATTTGTTCCTCTGCTCTTTCCTCATTTTGGTGCTCTGCTCTTTCCTCATTTTGGTCCTCTGCTCTTTCCTCATTTGTTCCTCTGCTCTTTCTTCATTTTGGTCCTCTGCTCTTATCTCAGGTCCTCTGCTCTTATCTCATCTGGTCCTCTGATCTTTCCTCCTTTTGGTCCTCTGCTCTTTCCTCATTTGGTCCTCTGCTCTTTCCTCATTTTGGTCCTCTGCTCTTTCCTCATTTGGGTCCTCTGCTCTTTCCTCATTTGGTCCTCTGCTCTTTACTCTGTCCTCATTTGGTCCTCTGCTCTTTCCTCATTTTGGTCCTCTGCTCTGTCCTCATTGGGTCCTCTGCATTTTCCTCATTTTGGTCCTCTGCTCTTTCCTCATTTGGTCCTCTGCTCTTTACTCTGTCCTCATTTTGGTCCTCTGTTCTTTCCTCATTTTGGTCCTCTGCCCTTTCCTCATTTTGGTCCTCTGCTCTTTCCTCATTTTGGTCCTCTGCTCTTTCCTCATTTGGTCCTCTGCTCTTTGCTCTGTCCTCATTTGGTCCTCTGCTCTTTCCTTATTTGGTCCTCTGCTCTTTACTCTGTCCTCCTTTTGGTCCTCTGCTCTTTCCTCATTTGTTCCTCTGCTCTTTCCTCATTTTGGTCCTCTGCTCTTTCCTCATTTTGATCCTCTGCTCTTTCCTCATTTGGTCCTCTGCTCTTTGCTCTGTCCTCATTTGGTCCTCTGCTCTTTCCTCATTTTGGTCCTCTGCTCTTTCCTCATTTTGATCATCTGCTCTTTCCTCATTTTTGTCCTCTGCTCTTTCCTCATTTGTTCCTCTGCTCTTTCCTCATTTGTTCCTCTGCTCTTTCTTCATTTTTGTCCTCTGCTCTTTCCTCATTTTGGTGCTCTGCTCTTTCCTCATTTTGGTCCTCTGCTCTTTCCTCATTTGTTCCTCTGCTCTTTCCTCATTTGTTCCTCTGCTCTTTCTTCATTTTGGTCCTCTGCTCTTATCTCAGGTCTTCTGCTCTTATCTCATCTGGTCCTCTGATCTTTCCTCATTTTGGTCCTCATTTTGGGCATTTGGTCCTCTGCTCTTTCCTCATTTTGGTCCTCTGCTCTTTCCTCATTTTGGTCCTCTGCTCTTTCCTCATTTGGTCCTCTGCTCTTTACTCTGTCCTCATTTGGTCCTCTGCTATTTCCTCATTTTGGTCCTCTGCTCTGTCCTCATTTGGTCCTCTGCTCTTTCCTCATTTGGTCCTCTGCTCTTTCCTCATTTTGGTCCTCTGCTCTTTCCTCATTTTGGTCCTCTGTTCTTTCCTCATTTTGGTCCTCTGCCCTTTCCTCATTTTGGTCCTCTGCTCTTTCCTCATTTTGGTCCTCTGCTCTTTCCTCATTTGGTCCTCTGCTCTTTGCTCTGTCCTCATTTGGTCCTCTGCTCTTTCCTCATTTGGTCCTCTGCTCTTTACTCTGTCCTCCTTTTGGTCCTCTGCTCTTTCCTCATTTGTTCCTCTGCTCTTTCCTTATTTTGGTCCTCTGCTCTTTCCTCATTTTGATCCTCTGCTCTTTCCTCATTTGGTCCTCTGCTCTTTGCTCTGTCCTCATTTGGTCCTCTGCTCTTTCCTCATTTTGGTCCTCTGCTCTTTCCTCATTTTGATCATCTGCTCTTTCCTCATTTTTGTCCTCTGCTCTTTCCTCATTTGTTCCTCTGCTCTTTCCTCATTTTGGTGCTCTGCTCTTTCCTCATTTTGGTCCTCTGCTCTTTCCTCATTTTGGTCCTCTGCTCTTTCCTCATTTTGATCATCTGCTCTTTCCTCATTTTTGTCCTCTGCTCTTTCCTCATTTGTTCCTCTGCTCTTTCTTCATTTTGGTCCTCTGCTCTTATCTCAGGTCCTCTGCTCTTATCTCATCTGGTCCTCTGATCTTTCCTCATTTTGGTCCTCTGCTCTTTCCTCATTTGGTCCTCTGCTCTTTCCTCATTTTGGTCCTCTGCTCTTTCCTCATTTCTTCCTCTGCTCTTTCTTCATTTTGGTCCTCTGCTCTTATCTCAGGTCTTCTGCTCTTATCTCATCTGGTCCTCTGCTCTTTCCTCATTTTGGTCCTCATTTTGGGCATTTGGTCCTCTGCTCTTTCCTCATTTTGGTCCTCTGCTCTTTCCTCATTTTGGTCCTCTGCTCTTTACTCTGTCCTCATTTTGGTCCTCTGTTCTTTCCTCATTTGGTCCTCTGCTCTTATCTCATTTTGGTCCTCTGCTCTTATCTCAGGTCCTCTGCTCTTATCTCATCTGGTCCTCTGATCTTTCCTCATTTTGGTCCTCTGCTCTTTCCTCATTTGGTCCTCTGCTCTTTCCTCATTTTGGTCCTCTGCTCTTTCCTCATTTGTTCCTCTGCTCTTTCTTCATTTTGGTCCTCTGCTCTTATCTCAGGTCTTCTGCTCTTATCTCATCTGGTCCTCTGCTCTTTCCTCATTTTGGTCCTCATTTTGGGCATTTGGTCCTCTGCTCTTTCCTCATTTTGGTCCTCTGCTCTTTCCTCATTTTGGTCCTCTGCTCTTTACTCTGTCCTCATTTTGGTCCTCTGTTCTTTCCTCATTTGGTCCTCTGCTCTTATCTCATTTTGGTCCTCTGCTCTGTCCTCATTTGGTCCTCTGCTCTTTCCTCATTTTGGTCCTCTGCTCTTTCCTCATTTTGGTCCTCTGTTCTTTCCTCATTTTGGTCCTCTGCTCTTTCCTCATTTTGATCCTCTGCTCTTTCCTCATTTGGTCCTCTGCTCTTTGCTCTGTCCTCATTTGGTCCTCTGCTCTTTCCTCATTTTGGTCCTCTGCTCTTTCCTCATTTTGGTCCTCTGCTTTTTCCTCATTTGTTCCTCTGCTCTTTCTTCATTTTGGTCCTCTGCTCTTATCTCAGGTCCTCTGCTCTTATCTCATCTGGTCCTCTGATCTTTCCTCATATTGGTCCTCTGCTCTTTCTTCATTTTGGTCCTCTGCTCTTATCTCAGGTCCTCTGCTCTTATCTCATCTGGTCCTCTGATCTTTCCTCATTTTGGTCCTCTGCTCTTTCCTCATTTTGGTCCTCTGCTCTTTCCTCATTTTGGTCCTCTGCTTTTTCCTCATTTGTTCCTCTGCTCTTTCTTCATTTTGGTCCTCTGCTCTTATCTCAGGTCCTCTGCTCTTATCTCATCTGGTCCTCTGATCTTTCCTGATATTGGTCCTCTGCTCTTTCTTCATTTTGGTCCTCTGCTCTTATCTCAGGTCCTCTGCTCTTATCTCATCTGGTCCTCTGATCTTTCCTCATTTTGGTCCTCTGCTCTTTCCTCATTTTGGTCCTCTGCTCTTTCCTCATTTGGTCCTCTGCTCTTTCCTCATTTTGGTCCTCTGCTCTTTCCTCATTTTGGTCCTCTGTTCTTTCCTCATTTTGGTCCTCAGCTCTTTCCTCATTTTGGTCCTCTGCTCTTTCCTCATTTTAATCCTCTGCTCTTTCCTCATTTGGTCCTCTGCTCTTTGCTCTGTCCTCATTTGGTCCTCTGCTCTTTCCTCATTTTGGTCCTCTGCTCTTTGCTCTTTTGTCATTTGGTCCTCTGCTCTTTCCTTATTTGGTCCTCTGCTCTTTCCTCATTTGGTCCTCTGCTCTTTCCTCATTTTGGTCCTCTGCTCTTTCCTCATTTTGGTCCTATGCTCTTCCCTCATTTTGGTCCTCTGCTCTTTCCTCATTTTGGTCCTCTGCTCTTTCCTCATTTTGATCCTCTGCTCTTTCCTCATTTGGTCCTCTGCTCTTTGCTCTGTCCTCATTTGGTCCTCTCCTCTTTCCTCATTTTGGTCCTCTGCTCTTTCCTCATTTTGATCATCTGCTCTTTCCTCATTTTTGTCCTCTGCTCTTTCCTCATTTGTTCCTCTGCTCTTTCCTCATTTTGGTGCTCTGCTCTTTCCTCATTTTGGTCCTCTGCTCTTTCCTCATTTGTTCCTCTGCTCTTTCTTCATTTTGGTCCTCTGCTCTTATCTCAGGTCCTCTGCTCTTATCTCATCTGGTCCTCTGATCTTTCCTCCTTTTGGTCCTCTGCTCTTTCCTCATTTGGTCCTCTGCTCTTTCCTCATTTTGGTCCTCTGCTCTTTCCTCATTTTGGTCCTCTGCTCTTTCCTCATTTGGTCCTCTGCTCTTTACTCTGTCCTCATTTGGTCCTCTGCTCTTTCCTCATTTTGGTCCTCTGCTCTGTCCTCATTTGGTCCTCTGCTCTTTCCTCATTTTGGTCCTCTGCTCTTTCCTCATTTGGTCCTCTGCTCTTTACTCTGTCCTCATTTTGGTCCTCTGTTCTTTCCTCATTTTGGTCCTCTGCCCTTTCCTCATTTTGGTCCTCTGCTCTTTCCTCATTTTGGTCCTCTGCTCTTTCCTCATTTGGTCCTCTGCTCTTTGCTCTGTCCTCATTTGGTCCTCTGCTCTTTCCTCATTTGGTCCTCTGCTCTTTACTCTGTCCTCCTTTTGGTCCTCTGCTCTTTCCTCATTTGTTCCTCTGCTCTTTCCTCATTTTGGTCCTCTGCTCTTTCCTCATTTTGATCCTCTGCTCTTTCCTCATTTGGTCCTCTGCTCTTTGCTCTGTCCTCATTTGGTCCTCTGCTCTTTCCTCATTTTGGTCCTCTGCTCTTTCCTCATTTTGATCATCTGCTCTTTCCTCATTTTTGTCCTCTGCTCTTTCCTCATTTGTTCCTGTGCTCTTTCCTCATTTTGGTGCTCTGCTCTTTCCTCATTTTGGTCCTCTGCTCTTTCCTCATTTTGGTCCTCTGCTCTTTCCTCATTTTGATCATCTGCTCTTTCCTCATTTTTGTCCTCTGCTCTTTCCTCATTTGTTCCTCTGCTCTTTCTTCATTTTGGTCCTCTGCTCTTATTTCAGGTCCTCTGCTCTTATCTCATCTGGTCCTCTGATCTTTCCTCATTTTGGTCCTCTGCTCTTTCCTCATTTGGTCCTCTGCTCTTTCCTCATTTTGGTCCCCAGCTCATTCCTCAATTGTTCCTCTGCTCTTTCTTCATTTTTGTCCTCTGCACTTATCTCAGGTCTTCTGCTCTTATCTCATCTGGTCCTCTGCTCTTTCCTCATTTTGGTCCTCATTTTGGGCATTTGGTCCTCTGCTCTTTCCTCATTTTGGTCCTCTGCTCTTTCCTCATTTTGGTCCTCTGCTCTTTCCTCATTTTGGTCCTCTGCTCTTTACTCTGTCCTCATTTTGGTCCTCTGTTCTTTCCTCATTTGGTCCTCTGCTCTTATCTCATTTTGGTCCTCTGCTCTGTCCTCATTTGGTCCTCTGCTCTTTCCTCATTTTGGTCCTCTGCTCTTTCCTCATTTTGGTCCTCTGTTCTTTCCTCATTTTGGTCCTCTGCTCTTTCCTCATTTTGGTCCTCTGCTCTTTCCTCATTTTGATCCTCTGCTCTTTCATCATTTGGTCCTCTGCTCTTTGCTCTGTCCTCATTTGGTCCTCTGCTCTTTCCTCATTTTGGTCCTCTGCTCTTTCCTCATTTTGGTCCTCTGCTTTTTCCTCATTTGTTCCTCTGCTCTTTCTTCATTTTGGTCCTCTGCTCTTATCTCAGGTCCTCTGCTCTTATCTCATCTGGTCCTCTGATCTTTCCTCATATTGGTCCTCTGCTCTTTCTTCATTTTGGTCCTCTGCTCTTATCTCAGGTCCTCTGCTCTTATCTCATCTGGTCCTCTGATCTTTCCTCATTTTGGTCCTCTGCTCTTTCCTCATTTTGGTCCTCTGCTCTTTCCTCATTTGGTCCTCTGCTCTTTCCTCATTTTAATCCTCTGCTCTTTCCTCATTTGGTCCTCTGCTCTTTGCTCTGTCCTCATTTGGTCCTCTGCTCTTTCCTCATTTTGGTCCTCTGCTCTTTGCTCTTTTGTCATTTGGTCCTCTGCTCTTTCCTCATTTTGGTCCTCTGCTCTTTCCTCATTTTGGTCCTCTGCTCTTTCCTCATTTTGATCCTCTGCTCTTTCCTCATTTTTGTCCTCTGCTCTTTCCTCATTTGTTCCTCTGCTCTTTCCTCATTTTGGTCCTCTGCTCTTATCTCATCTGGTCATCTGCTCTTTCCTCATTTTGGTCCTCTGCTCTTTCCTCATTTTGGTCCTCTGCTCTTTCCTCATTTTGGTCCTCTGCTTTTTCCTCATTTGTTCCTCTGCTCTTTCTTCATTTTGGTCCTCTGCTCTTATCTCAGGTCCTCTGCTCTTATCTCATCTGGTCCTCTGATCTTTCCTCATTTTGGTCCTCTGCTCTTTCCTCATTTTGGTCCTCTGCTCTTTCCTCATTTTGGTCCTCTGCTTTTTCCTCATTTGTTCCTCTGCTCTTTCTTCATTTTGGTCCTCTGCTCTTATCTCAGGTCCTCTGCTCTTATCTCATCTGGTCCTCTGATCTTTCCTCATATTGGTCCTCTGCTCTTTCCTCATTTTGGTCCTCTGCTCTTTGCTCTTTTGTCGTTTGGTCCTCTGCTCTTTGCTCTTTTGTCATTTGGTCCTCTGCTCTTTCCTCATTTTGGTCCTCTGTTCTTTCCTCATTTTGGTCCTCTGCTCTTATCTCAGGTCCTCTGCTCTTATCTCATCTGGTCCTCTGATCTTTCCTCATTTTGGTCCTCTGCTCTTTCTTCATTTTGGTCCTCTGCTCTTATCTCAGGTCCTCTGCTCTTATCTCATCTGGTCCTCTGATCTTTCCTCATTTTGGTCCTCTGCTCTTTCCTCATTTTGGTCCTCTGCTCTTTCCTCATTTTGGTCCTCTGCTCTTTCCTCATTTTGATCCTCTGCTCTTTCCTCATTTGGTCCTCTGCTCTTTGCTCTGTCCTCATTTGGTCCTCTGCTCTTTCCTCATTTTGGTCCTCTGCTCTTTCCTCATTTTGGTCCTCTGCTTTTTCCTCATCTGTTCCTCTGCTCTTTCTTCATTTTGGTCCTCTGCTCTTATCTCAGGTCCTCTGCTCTTATCTCATCTGGTCCTCTGATCTTTCCTCATTTTGGTCCTCTGCTCTTTCTTCATTTTGGTCCTCTGCTCTTATCTCAGGTCCTCTGCTCTTATCTCATCTGGTCCTCTGATCTTTCCTCATTTTGGTCCTCTGCTCTTTCCTCATTTTGGTCCTCTGCTCTTTCCTCATTTGGTCCTCTGCTCTTTCCTCATTTTGGTCCTCTGCTCTTTCCTCATTTTGGTCCTCTGTTCTTTCCTCATTTTGGTCCTCTGCACTTTCCTCATTTTGGTCCTCTGCTCTTTCCTCGTTTTGATCCTCTGCTCTTTCCTCATTTGGTCCTCTGCTCTTTGCTCTGTCCTCATTTGCTCCTCTGCTCGTTCCTAATTTTGCTCCTCTGCTCTTTTCACAATTGGTCCTCTGCTCTTATCTCATTTTGGTCCTCTGCTCTTATCTCATTTTGGTCCTCTGCTCTGTCCTCATTTGGTCCTCTGCTCTTTCCTCATTTTGGTCCTCTGCTCTGTCCTCATTTGGTCCTCTGCTCTTTCCTCATTTTGGTCCTCTGCTCTTTCCTCATTTTGGTCCTCTGCTCTTTCCTCATTTTGGTCCTCTGCTCTTTCCTCATTTGGTCCTCTGCTCTTTGCTCTGTCCTCATTTGGTCCTCTGCTCTTTCCTCATTTTGGTCCTCTGCTTTTTCCTCATTTGTTCCTCTGCTCTTTCTTCATTTTGGTCCTCTGCTCTTATCTCAGGTCCTCTGCTCTTATCTCATCTGGTCCTCTGATCTTTCCTCATATTGGTCCTCTGCTCTTTCTTCATTTTGGTCCTCTGCTCTTATCTCAGGTCCTCTGCTCTTATCTCATCTGGTCCTCTGATCTTTCCTCATTTTGGTCCTCTGCTCTTTCCTCATTTTGGTCCTCTGCTCTTTCCTCATTTGGTCCTCTGCTCTTTCCTCATTTTGGTCCTCTGCTCTTTCCTCATTTTGGTCCTCTGTTCTTTCCTCATTTTGGTCCTCTGCACTTTCCTCATTTTGGTCCTCTGCTCTTTCCTCGTTTTGATCCTCTGCTCTTTCCTCATTTGGTCCTCTGCTCTTTGCTCTGTCCTCATTTGCTCCTCTGCTCGTTCCTAATTTTGCTCCTCTGCTCTTTTCACAATTGGTCCTCTGCTCTTATCTCATTTTGGTCCTCTGCTCTTATCTCATTTTGGTCCTCTGCTCTGTCCTCATTTGGTCCTCTGCTCTTTCCTCATTTTGGTCCTCTGCTCTGTCCTCATTTGGTCCTCTGCTCTTTCCTCATTTTGGTCCTCTGCTCTTTCCTCATTTGGTACTCTGCTCTTTACTCTGTCCTCATTTTGGTCCTCTGTTCTTTCCTCATTTTGGTCCTCTGCTCTTTCCTCATTTTGGTCCTCTGCTCTTTCCTCATTTTGGTCCTCTGCTCTTTCCTCATTTGGTCCTCTGCTCTTTGCTCTGTCCTCATTTGGTCCTCTGCTCTTTCCTCATTTTGGTCCTCTGCTTTTTCCTCATTTGTTCCTCTGCTCTTTCTTCATTTTGGTCCTCTGCTCTTATCTCAGGTCCTCTGCTCTTATCTCATCTGGTCCTCTGATCTTTCCTCATATTGGTCCTCTGCTCTTTCTTCATTTTGGTCCTCTGCTCTTATCTCAGGTCCTCTGCTCTTATCTCATCTGGTCCTCTGATCTTTCCTCATTTTGGTCCTCTGCTCTTTCCTCATTTTGGTCCTCTGCTCTTTCCTCATTTGGTCCTCTGCTCTTTCCTCATTTTGGTCCTCTGCTCTTTCCTCATTTTGGTCCTCTGTTCTTTCCTCATTTTGGTCCTCAGCTCTTTCCTCATTTTGGTCCTCTGCTCTTTCCTCATTTTAATCCTCTGCTCTTTCCTCATTTGGTCCTCTACTCTTTGCTCTGTCCTCATTTGGTCCTCTGCTCTTTCCTCATTTTGGTCCTCTGCTCTTTGCTCTTTTGTCATTTGGTCCTCTGCTCTTTCCTTATTTGGTCCTCTGCTCTTTCCTCATTTTGGTCCTCTGCTCTTTCCTCATTTTGGTCCTCTGTTCTTTCCTCATTTTGGTCCTCTGCTCTTTCCTCATTTTGGTCCTCTGCTCTTTCCTCATTTTTGTCCTCTGCTCTTTCCTCATTTGTTCCTCTGCTCTTTCCTCATTTTGGTCCTCTGCTCTTATCTCATCTGGTCATCTGCTCTTTCCTCATTTTGGTCCTCTGCTCTTTCCTCATTTTTGTCCTCTGCTCTTGGTTCTTTTGTCATTTGGTCCTCTGCTCTTTGCTCTTTTGTCGTTTGGTCCTCTGCTCTTTGCTCTTTTGTCATTTGGTCCTCTGCTCTTTCCTCATTTTGGTCCTCTGTTCTTTCCTCATTTTGGTCCTCTGCTCTTTCCTCATTTTGGTCCTCTGCTCTTTCCTCATTTTGGTCCTCTGCTCTTTCCTAATTTTGGTCCTGTGCTTTTTCCTCATTTGGTCCTCTGCTCTTATCTCATTTTGGTCCTCTGCTCTTTCCTCATTTTGGTACTCTGCTCTTTCCTCATTTTGGTCCTCTGCTCTTTCCTCATTTTGGTCCTCATTTTGGTCCTTTGGTCCTCTGCTCTTTCCTCATTTTGGTCCTCTGCTCTTTCCTCATTTGGTCCTCTGCTCTTTCCTCGTTTTGGTTCTCTGCTCTTTCCTCATTTTGGTCCTCTGCTCTTTCCTCATTTTGGTCCTCTGCTCTTTCCTCATTTTGGTCCTCTGCTCTTTCCTCATTTTGATCCTCTGCTCTTTCCTCATTTTTGTCCTCTGCTCTTCCCTCATTTTCGTCCTCTGCTCTTTCCTCATTTTAATCCTCTGCTCTTTCCTCATTTGGTCCTCTACTCTTTGCTCTGTCCTCATTTGGTCCTCTGCTCTTTCCTCATTTTGGTCCTCTGCTCTTTGCTCTTTTGTCATTTGGTCCCCTGCTCTTTCCTTATTTGGTCCTCTGCTCTTTCCTCATTTTGGTCCTCTGCTCTTTCCTCATTTTGGTCCTCTGTTCTTTCCTCATTTTGGTCCTCTGCTCTTTCCTCATTTTGGTCCTCTGCTCTTTCCTCATTTTTGTCCTCTGCTCTTTCCTCATTTGTTCCTCTGCTCTTTCCTCATTTTGGTCCTCTGCTCTTATCTCATCTGGTCATCTGCTCTTTCCTCATTTTGGTCCTCTGCTCTTTCCTCATTTTTGTCCTCTGCTCTTGGTTCTTTTGTCATTTGGTCCTCTGCTCTTTGCTCTTTTGTCGTTTGGTCCTCTGCTCTTTGCTCTTTTGTCATTTGGTCCTCTGCTCTTTCCTCATTTTGGTCCTCTGTTCTTTCCTCATTTTGGTCCTCTGCTCTTTCCTCATTTTGGTCCTCTGCTCTTTCCTCATTTTGGTCCTCTGCTCTTTCCTAATTTTGGTCCTGTGCTTTTTCCTCAGTTGGTCCTCTGCTCTTATCTCATTTTGGTCCTCTGCTCTTTCCTCATTTTGGTACTCTGCTCTTTCCTCATTTTGGTCCTCTGCTCTTTCCTCATTTTGGTCCTCATTTTGGTCCTTTGGTCCTCTGCTCTTTCCTCATTTTGGTCCTCTGCTCTTTCCTCATTTGGTCCTCTGCTCTTTCCTCATTTTGGTTCTCTGCTCTTTCCTCATTTTGGTCCTCTGCTCTTTCCTCATTTTGGTCCTCTGCTCTTTCCTCATTTTGGTCCTCTGCTCTTTCCTCATTTTGGTCCTCTGCTCTTTCCTCATTTTGGACCTCTGCTCTTTCCTCATTTGTTCCTCTGCTCTTTCCTCATTTTGGTCCTCTGCTCTTTCCTCATTTTAATCTTCTGCTCTTTCCTCATTTTGGTCCTCTGCTCTTTCTTCATTTTGGTCCTCTGCTCTTTCCTCATTTGGTCCTCTGCTCTTTCCTCATTTGGTCTTCTGCTCTTTCCTCATTTGGTCCTCTGCTCTTTCCTCATTTGGTCTTCTGCTCTTTCCTCATTTGGTCTTCTGCTCTTTCCTCATTTGTTCCTCTGCTCTTTCCTCATTTGGTCCTCTACTCTTTCCTCATTTGGTCTTCTGCTCTTTCCTCATTTTGGTCCTCTGCTCTTTCTTCATTTTGGTCCTCTGCTCTTTCCTCATTTTGGTCCTCTGCTCTTTCCTTGTTTTGATCCTCTGCTCTTTCCTCATTTGGTCCTCTGCTCTTTGCTCTGTCCTCATTTGCTCCTCTGCTCGTTCCTAATTTTGCTCCTCTGCTCTTTCCTCATTTGGTCCTCTGCTCTTATCTCATTTTGGTCCTCTGCTCTTTCCTCATTTGTTCCTCTGCTCTTTCCTCATTTTGGTCCTCTGCTCTTATCTCATCTGGTCCTCTGCTCTTTCCTCATTTTGGTCCTCTGCTCTTTCCTCATTTTGGTCCTCTGCTCTTTCCTCATTTTGGTCCTCTGCTCTTTCCTCATTTTGGTCCTCTGCTCTTTCCTCATTTTGGTCCTCTGCACTTTCCTCATTTTGGTCCTCTGCTCTTTCCTCGTTTTGATCCTCTGCTCTTTCCTCATTTGGTCCTCTGCTCTTTGCTCTGTCCTCATTTGCTCCTCTGCTCGTTCCTAATTTTGCTCCTCTGCTCTTTCCTCATTTGGTCCTCTGCTCTTATCTCATTTTGGTCCTCTGCTCTTATCTCATTTTGGTCCTCTGCTCTGTCCTCATTTGGTCCTCTGCTCTTTCCTCATTTTGGTCCTCTGCTCTGTCCTCATTTGGTCCTCTGCTCTTTCCTCATTTTGTTCCTCTGCTCTTTCCTCATTTGGTACTCTGCTCTTTACTCTGTCCTCATTTTGGTCCTCTGTTCTTTCCTCATTTTGGTCCTCTGCTCTTTCCTCATTTTGGTCCTCTGCTCTTTCCTCATTTTGGTCCTCTGCTCTTTCCTCATTTGGTCCTCTGCTCTTTGCTCTGTCCTCATTTGGTCCTCTGCTCTTTCCTCATTTTGGTCCTCTGCTCTTTCCTCATTTGGTCCTCTGCTCTTTGCTCTTTCCTCATTTTGGTCTTATGCTCTTTCCTCATTTTGGTCTTATGCTCTTCCCTCATTTTGGTCCTCTGCTCTTTCCTCATTTTGGTCCTCTGCTCTTTCCTCATTTGGTCCTCTGCTCTTTGCTCTGTCCTCATTTGGTCCTCTGCTCTTTCCTCATTTTGGTCCTCTGCTCTTTCCTCATTTTGATCATCTGCTCTTTCCTCATTTTTGTCCTCTGCTCTTTCCTCATTTGTTCCTCTGCTCTTTCCTCATTTTGGTGCTCTGCTCTTTCCTCATTTTGGTCCTCTGCTCTTTCCTCATTTGTTCCTCTGCTCTTTCTTCATTTTGGTCCTCTGCTCTTATCTCAGGTCCTCTGCTCTTATCTCATCTGGTCCTCTGATCTTTCCTCCTTTTGGTCCTCTGCTCTTTCCTCATTTGGTCCTCTGCTCTTTCCTCATTTTGGTCCTCTGCTCTTTCCTCATTTTGGTCCTCTGCTCTTTCCTCATTTGGTCCTCTGCTCTTTACTCTGTCCTCATTTGGTCCTCTGCTCTTTCCTCATTTTGGTCCTCTGCTCTGTCCTCATTTGGTCCTCTGCTCTTTCCTCATTTTGGTCCTCTGCTCTTTCCTCATTTGGTCCTCTGCTCTTTACTCTGTCCTCATTTTGGTCCTCTGTTCTTTCGTCATTTTGGTCCTCTGCCCTTTCCTCATTTTGGTCCTCTGCTCTTTCCTCATTTTGGTCCTCTGCTCTTTCCTCATTTGGTCCTCTGCTCTTTGCTCTGTCCTCATTTGGTCCTCTGCTCTTTCCTCATTTGGTCCTCTGCTCTTTACTCTGTCCTCCTTTTGGTCCTCTGCTCTTTCCTCATTTGTTCCTCTGCTCTTTCCTCATTTTGGTCCTCTGCTCTTTCCTCATTTTGATCCTCTGCTCTTTCCTCATTTGGTCCTCTGCTCTTTGCTCTGTCCTCATTTGGTCCTCTGCTCTTTCCTCATTTTGGTCCTCTGCTCTTTCCTCATTTTGATCATCTGCTCTTTCCTCATTTTTGTCCTCTGCTCTTTCCTCATTTGTTCCTCTGCTCTTTCCTCATTTTGGTGCTCTGCTCTTTCCTCATTTTGGTCCTCTGCTCTTTCCTTATTTTGGTCCTCTGCTCTTTCCTCCTTTTGATCATCTGCTCTTTCCTCATTTTTGTCCTCTGCTCTTTCCTCATTTGTTCCTCTGCTCTTTCTTCATTTTGGTCCTCTGCTCTTATCTCAGGTCCTCTGCTCTTATCTCATCTGGTCCTCTGATCTTTCCTCATTTTGGTCCTCTGCTCTTTCCTCATTTGGTCCTCTGCTCTTTCCTCATTTTGGTCCTCTGCTCTTTCCTCATTTGTTCCTCTGCTCTTTCTTCATTTTGGTCCTCTGCTCTTATCTCAGGTCTTCTGCTCTTATCTCATCTGGTCCTCTGCTCTTTCCTCATTTTGGTCCTCATTTTGGGCATTTGGTCCTCTGCTCTTTCCTCATTTTGGTCCTCTGCTCTTTCCTCATTTTGGTCCTCTGCTCTTTCCTCATTTTGGTCCTCTGCTCTTTCCTCATTTTGGTCCTCTGCTCTTTACTCTGTCCTCATTTTGGTCCTCTGTTCTTTCCTCATTTGGTCCTCTGCTCTTATCTCATTTTGGTCCTCATCTCTGTCCTCATTTGGTCCTCTGCTCTTTCCTCATTTTGGTCCTCTGCTCTGTCCTCATTTGGTCCTCTGCTGTTTCCTAATTTTGGTCCTCTGCTCTTTCCTCATTTGGTCCTCTGCTCTTTACTCTGTCCTCATTTTGGTCCTCTGTTCTTTCCTCATTTTGGTCCTCTGCTCTTTCCTCATTTTGGTCCTCTGCTCTTTCCCCATTTTGGTCCTCTGCTCTTTCCTCATTTGGTCCTCTGCTCTTTGCTCTGTCCTCATTTGGTCCTCTGCTCTTTCCTCATTTTGGTCCTCTGCTCTTTCCTCATTTGGTCCTCTGCTCTTTGCTCTGTCCTCATTTGGTCCTCTGCTCTTTCCTCATTTTGGTCCTCTGCTCTTTCCTCATTTTGGTCCTCTGCTCTTTCCTCATTTTGGTCCTCTGCTCTTTCCTCATTTGGTCCTCTGCTCTTTGCTCTGTCCTCATTTTGGTCCTCTGCTCTTTCCTCATTTGGTCCTCTGCTCTTTGCTCTGTCCTCATTTGGTCCTCTGCTCTTTCCTCATTTTGGTCCTCTGCTCTTTCCTCATTTTGGTCCTCTGCTCTTCCCTCATTTTGGTCCTCTGCTCTTTCCTCATTTTGGTCCTCTGCTCTTTCCTCATTTTGATCCTCTGCTCTTTCCTCATTTGGTCCTCTGCTCTTTGCTCTGTCCTCATTTGGTCCTCTGCTCTTTCCTCATTTTGGTCCTCTGCTCTTTCCTCATTTTGATCCTCTGCTCTTTCCTCATTTAGGTCCTCTGCTCTTTCCTCATTTTGGTCCTCTGCCTCATTTTGGTCCTCTGCTCTTTCCTCATTTGTTCCTCTGCTCTTTCTTCATTTTGGTCCTCTGCTCTTATCTCAGGTCCTCTGCTCTTATCTCATCTGGTCCTCTGATCTTTCCTCATTTTGGTCCTCTGCTCTTTCCTCATTTGGTCCTCTGCTCTTTCCTCATTTTGGTCCTCTGCTCTTTCCTCATTTGTTCCTCTGCTCTTTCTTCATTTTGGTCCTCTGCTCTTATCTCAGGTCTTCTGCTCTTATCTCATCTGGTCCTCTGCTCTTTCCTCATTTTGGTCCTCTGCTCTTTCCTCATTTTGGTCCTCTGCTCTTTCCCCATTTTGGTCCTCTGCTCTTTCCTCATTTGGTCCTCTGCTCTTTGCTCTGTCCTCATTTGGTCCTCTGCTCTTTCCTCATTTTGGTCCTCTGCTCTTTCCTCATTTGGTCCTCTGCTCTTTGCTCTGTCCTCATTTGGTCCTCTGCTCTTTCCTCATTTTGGTCCTCTGCTCTTTCCTCATTTTGGTCCTCTGCTCTTTCCTCATTTTGGTCCTCTGCTCTTTCCTCATTTGGTCCTCTGCTCTTTGCTCTGTCCTCATTTGGTCCTCTGCTCTTTCCTCATTTTGGTCCTCTGCTCTTTCCTCATTTGGTCCTCTGCTCTTTGCTCTGTCCTCATTTGGTCCTCTGCTCTTTCCTCATTTTGGTCCTCTGCTCTTTCCTCATTTTGGTCCTCTGCTCTTCCCTCATTTTGGTCCTCTGCTCTTTCCTCATTTTGGTCCTCTGCTCTTTCCTCATTTTGGTCCTCTGCTCTTTCCTCATTTGGTCCTCTGCTCTTTCCTCATTTTGGTCCTCTGCTCTTTCCTCATTTTGATCCTCTGCTCTTTCCTCATTTAGGTCCTCTGCTCTTTCCCCATTTTGGTCCTCTGCCTCATTTTGGTCCTCTGCTCTTTCCTCATTTGTTCCTCTGCTCTTTCTTCATTTTGGTCCTCTGCTCTTATCTCAGGTCCTCTGCTCTTATCTCATCTGGTCCTCTGATCTTTCCTCATTTTGGTCCTCTGCTCTTTCCTCATTTGGTCCTCTGCTCTTTCCTCATTTTGGTCCTCTGCTCTTTCCTCATTTGTTCCTCTGCTCTTTCTTCATTTTGGTCCTCTGCTCTTATCTCAGGTCTTCTGCTCTTATCTCATCTGGTCCTCTGCTCTTTCCTCATTTTGGTCCTCTGCTCTTTCCTCATTTTGGTCCTCTGTTCTTTCCTCATTTTGGTCCTCAGCTCTTTCCTCATTTTGGTCCTCTGCTCTTTCCTCATTTTGGTCCTCTGCTCTTTACTCTGTCCTCATTTTGGTCCTCTGTTCTTTCCTCATCTGGTCCTCTGCTCTTATCTCATTTTGGTCCTCTGCTCTGTCCTCATTTGGTCCTCTGCTCTTTCCTCATTTTAGTCCTCTGCTCTGTCCTCATTTGGTCCTCTGCTGTTTCCTAATTTTGGTCCTCTTCTCTTTCCTCATTTGGTCCTCTGCTCTTTACTCTGTCCTCATTTTGGTCCTCTGTTCTTTCCTCATTTTGGTCCTCTGCTCTTTCCTCATTTTGGTCCTCTGCTCTTTCCCCATTTTGGTCCTCTGCTCTTTCCTCATTTGGTCCTCTGCTCTTTGCTCTGTCCTAATTTGGTCCTCTGCTCTTTCCTCATTTTGGACCTCTGCTCTTTCCTCATTTGGTCCTCTGCTCTTTGCTCTGTCCTCATTTGGTCCTCTGCTCTTTCCTCATTTTGGTCCTCTGCTCTTTCCTCATTTTGGTCCTCTGCTCTTTCCTCATTTTGGTCCTCTGCTCTTTCCTCATTTGGTCCTCTGCTCTTTGCTCTGTCCTCATTTGGTCCTCTGCTCTTTCCTCATTTTGGTCCTCTGCTCTTTCCTCATTTGGTCCTCTGCTCTTTGCTCTGTCCTCATTTGGTCCTCTGCTCTTTCCTCATTTTGGTCCTCTGCTCTTTCCTCATTTTGGTCCTCTGCTCTTCCCTCATTTTGGTCCTCTGCTCTTTCCTCATTTTGGTCCTCTGCTCTTTCCTCATTTTGATCCTCTGCTCTTTCCTCATTTGGTCCTCTGCTCTTTGCTCTGTCCTCATTTGGTCCTCTGCTCTTTCCTCATTTTGGTCCTCTGCTCTTTCCTCATTTTGATCCTCTGCTCTTTCCTCATTTAGGTCCTCTGCTCTTTCCTCATTTTGGTCCTCTGCCTCATTTTGGTCCTCTGCTCTTTCCTCATTTTTTCCTCTGCTCTTTCTTCATTTTGGTCCTCTGCTCTTATCTCAGGTCCTCTGCTCTTATCTCATCTGGTCCTCTGATCTTTCCTCATTTTGGTCCTCTGCTCTTTCCTCATTTGGTCCTCTGCTCTTTCCTCATTTTGGTCCTCTGCTCTTTCCTCATTTGTTCCTCTGCTCTTTCTTCATTTTGGTCCTCTGCTGCTATCTCAGGTACTCTGCTCTTATTTTATCTGGTCCTCTGATCTTTCCTCATTTGGTCCTCTGCTCTTTCCTCATTTTGGTCCTCATTTTGGTCCTTTGGTCCTCTGCTCTTTCCTCATTTTGGTCCTCATTTTGGTCCTTTGGTCCTCTGCTCTTTCCTCATTTTGGTCCTCTGCTCTTTCCTCATTTTGATCCTCTGCTCTTTCCTCATTTTGGACCTCTGCTCTTTCCTCATTTGTTCCTCCGCTCTTTCCTCATTTTGGTCCTCTGCTGTTATCTCATCTGGTCCTCTGCTCTTTCCTCATTTTGGTCCTCTGCTCTTTCCTCATTTTGATCTTCTGCTCTTTCCTCATTTTGGTCCTCTGCTCTTTCCTCATTTTGGTCCTCTGCTCTTTCCTCATTTTGGTCCTCTGCTCTTTCCTCATTTTGGTCCTCTGCTCTTTCCTCGTTTTGATCCTCTGCTCTTTCCTCATTTGGTCCTCTGCTCTTTGCTCTGTCCTCATTTGCTCCTCTGCTCGTTCCTAATTTTGCTCCTCTGCTCTTATCTCATTTTGGTCCTCTGCTCTGTCCTCATTTGGTCCTCTGCTCTTTCCTCATTTTGGTCCTCTGCTCTGTCCTCATTTGGTCCTCTGCTCTGTCCTCATTTGGTCCTCTGCTCTTTCCTCATTTTGGTCCTCTGCTCTTTCCTCATTTGGTCCTCTGCTCTTTACTCTGTCCTCATTTTGGTCCTCTGTTCTTTCCTCATTTTGGTCCTCTGCTCTTTACTCATTTTGGTCCTCTGCTCTTTCCTCATTTTGGTCCTCTGCTCTTTCCTCATTTGGTCCTCTGCTCTTTGCTCTGTCCTCATTTGATCCTCTGCTCTTTCCTCATTTTGGTCCTCTGCTCTTTCCTCATTTGGTCCTCTGCTCTTTGCTCTGTCCTCATTTGGTCCTCTGCTCTTTCCTCATTTTGGTCCTCTGCTCTTTCCTCATTTTGGTCCTCTGCTCTTCCCTCATTTTCGTCCTCTGCTCTTTCCTCATTTTGGTCCTCTGCTCTTTCCTCATTTTGATCCTCTGCTCTTTCCTCATTTGGTCCTCTGCTCTTTTCTCTGTCCTCATTTGGTCCTCTGCTCTTTCCTAATTTTGGTCCTCTGCTCTTTCCTCATTTTGATCATCTGCTCTTTCCTCATTTTTGTCCTCTGCTCTTTCCTCATTTTGGTCCTCTGCTCTTTCCTCATTTTGGTCTTCTGCTCTTTCCTCATTTTGGTCCTCTGCTCTTTCCTCATTTTGGTCCTCTGCTCTTCCCTCATTTTCGTCCTCTGCTCTTTTCTCTGTCCTCATTTGGTCCTCTGCTCTTTCCTCATTTTGGTCCTATGCTCTTTCCTCATTTTGATAATCTGCTCTTTCCTCATTTTTGTCCTCTGCTCTTTCCTCATTTTGGTCCTCTGCTCTTTCCTCATTTTGGTCTTCTGCTCTTTCCTCATTTTGGTCCTCTGCTCTTTCCTCATTTTGGTCTTCTGCTCTTTCCTCATTTTGGTCCTCTGCTCTTTCCTCATTTTGATCCTCTGCTCTTTCCTCATTTGGTCCTCTGCTCTTTGCTCTGTCCTCATTTGCTCCTCTGCTCGTTCCTAATTTTGCTCCTCTGCTCTTATCTCATTTTGGTCCTCTGCTCTGTCCTCATTTGGTCCTCTGCTCTTTCCTCATTTTGGTCCTCTGCTCTGTCCTCATTTGGTCCTCTGCTCTGTCCTCATTTGGTCCTCTGCTCTTTCCTCATTTTGGTCCTCTGCTCTTTCCTCATTTGGTCCTCTGCTCTTTACTCTGTCCTCATTTTGGTCCTCTGTTCTTTCCTCATTTTGGTCCTCTGCTCTTTACTCATTTTGGTCCTCTGCTCTTTCCTCATTTTGGTCCTCTGCTCTTTCCTCATTTGGTCCTCTGCTCTTTGCTCTGTCCTCATTTGATCCTCTGCTCTTTCCTCATTTTGGTCCTCTGCTCTTTCCTCATTTGGTCCTCTGCTCTTTGCTCTGTCCTCATTTGGTCCTCTGCTCTTTCCTCATTTTGGTCCTCTGCTCTTTCCTCATTTTGATCATCTGCTCTTTCCTCATTTTTGTCCTCTGCTCTTTCCTCATTTGTTCCTCTGCTCTTTCCTCATTTTGGTGCTCTGCTCTTTCCTCATTTTGGTCCTCTGCTCTTTCCTTATTTTGGTCCTCTGCTCTTTCCTCATTTTGATCATCTGCTCTTTCCTCATTTTTGTCCTCTGCTCTTTCCTCATTTGTTCCTCTGCTCTTTCTTCATTTTGGTCCTCTGCTCTTATCTCAGGTCCTCTGCTCTTATCTCATCTGGTCCTCTGATCTTTCCTCATTTTGGTCCTCTGCTCTTTCCTCATTTGGTCCTCTGCTCTTTCCTCATTTTGGTCCTCTGCTCTTTCCTCATTTGTTCCTCTGCTCTTTCTTCATTTTGGTCCTCTGCTCTTATCTCAGGTCTTCTGCTCTTATCTCATCTGGTCCTCTGCTCTTTCCTCATTTTGGTCCTCATTTTGGGCATTTGGTCCTCTGCTCTTTCCTCATTTTGGTCCTCTGCTCTTTCCTCATTTGTTCCTCTGCTCTTTCTTCATTTTGGTCCTCTGCTCTTATCTCAGGTCCTCTGCTCTTATCTCATCTGGTCCTCTGATCTTTCCTCATTTTGGTCCTCTGCTCTTTCCTCATTTGGTCCTCTGCTCTTTCCTCATTTTGGTCCTCTGCTCTTTCCTCATTTGTTCCTCTGCTCTTTCTTCATTTTGGTCCTCTGCTCTTATCTCAGGTCTTCTGCTCTTATCTCATCTGGTCCTCTGCTCTTTCCTCATTTTGGTCCTCATTTTGGGCATTTGGTCCTCTGCTCTTTCCTCATTTTGGTCCTCTGCTCTTTCCTCATTTTGGTCCTCTGCTCTTTCCTCATTTTGGTCCTCTGCTCTTTACTCTGTCCTCATTTTGGTCCTCTGCTCTTTACTCTGTCCTCATTTTGGTCCTCTGTTCTTTCCTCATTTGGTCCTCTGCTCTTATCTCATTTTGGTCCTCATCTCTGTCCTCATTTGGTCCTCTGCTCTTTCCTCATTTTGGTCCTCTGCTCTGTCCTCATTTGGTCCTCTGCTGTTTCCTAATTTTGGTCCTCTGCTCTTTCCTCATTTGGTCCTCTGCTCTTTACTCTGTCCTCATTTTGGTCCTCTGTTCTTTCCTCATTTTGGTCCTCTGCTCTTTCCTCATTTTGGTCCTCTGCTCTTTCCCCATTTTGGTCCTCTGCTCTTTCCTCATTTGTTCCTCTGCTCTTTGCTCTGTCCTCATTTGGTCCTCTGCTCTTTCCTCATTTTGGTCCTCTGCTCTTTCCTCATTTGGTCCTCTGCTCTTTGCTCTGTCCTCATTTGGTCCTCTGCTCTTTCCTCATTTTGGTCCTCTGCTCTTTCCTCATTTTGGTCCTGTGCTCTTTCCTCATTTTGGTCCTCTGCTCTTTCCTCATTTTGGTCCTCTGCTCTTTCCTCATTTGGTCCTCTGCTCTTTGCTCTGTCCTCATTTGGTCCTCTGCTCTTTCCTCATTTTGGTCCTCTGCTCTTTCCTCATTTGGTCCTCTGCTCTTTGCTCTGTCCTCATTTGGTCCTCTGCTCTTTCCTCATTTTGGTCCTCTGCTCTTTCCTCATTTTGGTCCTCTGCTCTTCCCTCATTTTGGTCCTCTGCTCTTTCCTCATTTTGGTCCTCTGCTCTTTCCTCATTTTGATCCTCTGCTCTTTCCTCATTTGGTCCTCTGCTCTTTGCTCTGTCATCATTTGGTCCTCTGCTCTTTCCTCATTTTGGTCCTCTGCTCTTTCCTCATTTTGATCCTCTGCTCTTTCCTCATTTAGGTCCTCTGCTCTTTCCTCATTTTGGTCCTCTGCCTCATTTTGGTCCTCTGCTCTTTCCTCATTTGTTCCTCTGCTCTTTCTTCATTTTGGTCCTCTGCTCTTATCTCAGGTCCTCTGCTCTTATCTCATCTGGTCCTCTGATCTTTCCTCATTTTGGTCCTCTGCTCTTTCCTCATTTGGTCCTCTGCTCTTTCCTCATTTTGGTCCTCTGCTCTTTCCTCATTTGTTCCTCTGCTCTTTCTTCATTTTGGTCCTCTGCTCTTATCTCAGGTCTTCTGCTCTTATCTCATCTGGTCCTCTGCTCTTTCCTCATTTTGGTCCTCTGCTCTTTCCTCATTTTGGTCCTCTGTTCTTTCCTCATTTTGGTCCTCAGCTCTTTCCTCATTTTGGTCCTCTGCTCTTTCCTCATTTTGGTCCTCTGCTCTTTACTCTGTCCTCATTTTGGTCCTCTGGTCTTTCCTCATTTGTTCCTCTGCTCTTTCCTCATTTTGGTGCTCTGCTCTTTCCTCATTTTGGTCCTCTGCTCTTTCCTCATTTGTTCCTCTGCTCTTTCTTCATTTTGGTCCTCTGCTCTTATCTCAGGTCCTCTGCTCTTATCTCATCTGGTCCTCTGATCTTTCCTCCTTTTGGTCCTCTGCTCTTTCCTCATTTGGTCCTCTGCTCTTTCCTCATTTTGGTCCTCTGCTCTTTCCTCATTTTGGTCCTCTGCTCTTTCCTCATTTGGTCCTCTGCTCTTTACTCTGTCCTCATTTGGTCCTCTGCTCTTTCCTCATTTTGGTCCTCTGCTCTGTCCTCATTTGGTCCTCTGCTCTTTCCTCATTTTGGTCCTCTGCTCTTTCCTCATTTGGTCCTCTGCTCTTTACTCTGTCCTCATTTTGGTCCTCTGTTCTTTCCTCATTTTGGTCCTCTGCCCTTTCCTCATTTTGGTCCTCTGCTCTTTCCTCATTTTGGTCCTCTGCTCTTTCCTCATTTGGTCCTCTGCTCTTTGCTCTGTCCTCATTTGGTCCTCTGCTCTTTCCTCATTTGGTCCTCTGCTCTTTACTCTGTCCTCCTTTTGGTCCTCTGCTCTTTCCTCATTTGTTCCTCTGCTCTTTCCTCATTTTGGTCCTCTGCTCTTTCCTCATTTTGATCCTCTGCTCTTTCCTCATTTGGTCCTCTGCTCTTTGCTCTGTCCTCATTTGGTCCTCTGCTCTTTCCTCATTTTGGTCCTCTGCTCTTTCCTCATTTTGATCATCTGCTCTTTCCTCATTTTTGTCCTCTGCTCTTTCCTCATTTGTTCCTCTGCTCTTTCCTCATTTTGGTGCTCTGCTCTTTCCTCATTTTGGTCCTCTGCTCTTTCCTTATTTTGGTCCTCTGCTCTTTCCTCCTTTTGATCATCTGCTCTTTCCTCATTTTTGTCCTCTGCTCTTTCCTCATTTGTTCCTCTGCTCTTTCTTCATTTTGGTCCTCTGCTCTTATCTCAGGTCCTCTGCTCTTATCTCATCTGGTCCTCTGATCTTTCCTCATTTTGGTCCTCTGCTCTTTCCTCATTTGGTCCTCTGCTCTTTCCTCATTTTGGTCCTCTGCTCTTTCCTCATTTGTTCCTCTGCTCTTTCTTCATTTTGGTCCTCTGCTCTTATCTCAGGTCTTCTGCTCTTATCTCATCTGGTCCTCTGCTCTTTCCTCATTTTGGTCCTCATTTTGGGCATTTGGTCCTCTGCTCTTTCCTCATTTTGGTCCTCTGCTCTTTCCTCATTTTGGTCCTCTGCTCTTTCCTCATTTTGGTCCTCTGCTCTTTACTCTGTCCTCATTTTGGTCCTCTGTTCTTTCCTCATTTGGTCCTCTGCTCTTATCTCATTTTGGTCCTCATCTCTGTCCTCATTTGGTCCTCTGCTCTTTCCTCATTTTGGTCCTCTGCTCTGTCCTCATTTGGTCCTCTGCTGTTTCCTAATTTTGGTCCTCTGCTCTTTCCTCATTTGGTCCTCTGCTCTTTACTCTGTCCTCATTTTGGTCCTCTGTTCTTTCCTCATTTTGGTCCTCTGCTCTTTCCTCATTTTGGTCCTCTGCTCTTTCCCCATTTTGGTCCTCTGCTCTTTCCTCATTTGGTCCTCTGCTCTTTGCTCTGTCCTCATTTGGTCCTCTGCTCTTTCCTCATTTTGGTCCTCTGCTCTTTCCTCATTTGGTCCTCTGCTCTTTGCTCTGTCCTCATTTGGTCCTCTGCTCTTTCCTCATTTTGGTCCTCTGCTCTTTCCTCATTTTGGTCCTCTGCTCTTTCCTCATTTTGGTCCTCTGCTCTTTCCTCATTTGGTCCTCTGCTCTTTGCTCTGTCCTCATTTTGGTCCTCTGCTCTTTCCTCATTTGGTCCTCTGCTCTTTGCTCTGTCCTCATTTGGTCCTCTGCTCTTTCCTCATTTTGGTCCTCTGCTCTTTCCTCATTTTGGTCCTCTGCTCTTCCCTCATTTTGGTCCTCTGCTCTTTCCTCATTTTGGTCCTCTGCTCTTTCCTCATTTTGATCCTCTGCTCTTTCCTCATTTGGTCCTCTGCTCTTTGCTCTGTCCTCATTTGGTCCTCTGCTCTTTCCTCATTTTGGTCCTCTGCTCTTTCCTCATTTTGATCCTCTGCTCTTTCCTCATTTAGGTCCTCTGCTCTTTCCTCATTTTGGTCCTCTGCCTCATTTTGGTCCTCTGCTCTTTCCTCATTTGTTCCTCTGCTCTTTCTTCATTTTGGTCCTCTGCTCTTATCTCAGGTCCTCTGCTCTTATCTCATCTGGTCCTCTGATCTTTCCTCATTTTGGTCCTCTGCTCTTTCCTCATTTGGTCCTCTGCTCTTTCCTCATTTTGGTCCTCTGCTCTTTCCTCATTTGTTCCTCTGCTCTTTCTTCATTTTGGTCCTCTGCTCTTATCTCAGGTCTTCTGCTCTTATCTCATCTGGTCCTCTGCTCTTTCCTCATTTTGGTCCTCTGCTCTTTCCTCATTTTGGTCCTTTGCTCTTTCCCCATTTTGGTCCTCTGCTCTTTCCTCATTTGGTCCTCTGCTCTTTGCTCTGTCCTCATTTGGTCCTCTGCTCTTTCCTCATTTTGGTCCTCTGCTCTTTCCTCATTTGGTCCTCTGCTCTTTGCTCTGTCCTCATTTGGTCCTCTGCTCTTTCCTCATTTTGGTCCTCTGCTCTTTCCTCATTTTGGTCCTCTGCTCTTTCCTCATTTTGGTCCTCTGCTCTTTCCTCATTTGGTCCTCTGCTCTTTGCTCTGTCCTCATTTGGTCCTCTGCTCTTTCCTCATTTTGGTCCTCTGCTCTTTCCTCATTTGGTCCTCTGCTCTTTGCTCTGTCCTCATTTGGTCCTCTGCTCTTTCCTCATTTTGGTCCTCTGCTCTTTCCTCATTTTGGTCCTCTGCTCTTCCCTCATTTTGGTCCTCTGCTCTTTCCTCATTTTGGTCCTCTGCTCTTTCCTCATTTTGGTCCTCTGCTCTTTCCTCATTTGGTCCTCTGCTCTTTCCTCATTTTGGTCCTCTGCTCTTTCCTCATTTTGATCCTCTTCTCTTTCCTCATTTAGGTCCTCTGCTCTTTCCCCATTTTGGTCCTCTGCCTCATTTTGGTCCTCTGCTCTTTCCTCATTTGTTCCTCTGCTCTTTCTTCATTTTGGTCCTCTGCTCTTATCTCAGGTCCTCTGCTCTTATCTCATCTGGTCCTCTGATCTTTCCTCATTTTGGTCCTCTGCTCTTTCCTCATTTGGTCCTCTGCTCTTTCCTCATTTTGGTCCTCTGCTCTTTCCTCATTTGTTCCTCTGCTCTTTCTTCATTTTGGTCCTCTGCTCTTATCTCAGGTCTTCTGCTCTTATCTCATCTGGTCCTCTGCTCTTTCCTCATTTTGGTCCTCTGCTCTTTCCTCATTTTGGTCCTCTGTTCTTTCCTCATTTTGGTCCTCAGCTCTTTCCTCATTTTGGTCCTCTGCTCTTTCCTCATTTTGGTCCTCTGCTCTTTACTCTGTCCTCATTTTGGTCCTCTGTTCTTTCCTCATCTGGTCCTCTGCTCTTATCTCATTTTGGTCCTCTGCTCTGTCCTCATTTGGTCCTCTGCTCTTTCCTCATTTTAGTCCTCTGCTCTGTCCTCATTTGGTCCTCTGCTGTTTCCTAATTTTGGTCCTCTTCTCTTTCCTCATTTGGTCCTCTGCTCTTTACTCTGTCCTCATTTTGGTCCTCTGTTCTTTCCTCATTTTGGTCCTCTGCTCTTTCCTCATTTTGGTCCTCTGCTCTTTCCCCATTTTGGTCCTCTGCTCTTTCCTCATTTGGTCCTCTGCTCTTTGCTCTGTCCTAATTTGGTCCTCTGCTCTTTCCTCATTTTGGACCTCTGCTCTTTCCTCATTTGGTCCTCTGCTCTTTGCTCTGTCCTCATTTGGTCCTCTGCTCTTTCCTCATTTTGGTCCTCTGCTCTTTCCTCATTTTGGTCCTCTGCTCTTTCCTCATTTTGGTCCTCTGCTCTTTCCTCATTTGGTCCTCTGCTCTTTGCTCTGTCCTCATTTGGTCCTCTGCTCTTTCCTCATTTTGGTCCTCTGCTCTTTCCTCATTTGGTCCTCTGCTCTTTGCTCTGTCCTCATTTGGTCCTCTGCTCTTTCCTCATTTTGGTCCTCTGCTCTTTCCTCATTTTGGTCCTCTGCTCTTCCCTCATTTTGGTCCTCTGCTCTTTCCTCATTTTGGTCCTCTGCTCTTTCCTCATTTTGATCCTCTGCTCTTTCCTCATTTGGTCCTCTGCTCTTTGCTCTGTCCTCATTTGGTCCTCTGCTCTTTCCTCATTTTGGTCCTCTGCTCTTTCCTCATTTTGATCCTCTGCTCTTTCCTCATTTAGGTCCTCTGCTCTTTCCTCATTTTGGTCCTCTGCCTCATTTTGGTCCTCTGCTCTTTCCTCATTTGTTCCTCTGCTCTTTCTTCATTTTGGTCCTCTGCTCTTATCTCAGGTCCTCTGCTCTTATCTCATCTGGTCCTCTGATCTTTCCTCATTTTGGTCCTCTGCTCTTTCCTCATTTGGTCCTCTGCTCTTTCCTCATTTTGGTCCTCTGCTCTTTCCTCATTTGTTCCTCTGCTCTTTCTTCATTTTGGTCCTCTGCTGCTATCTCAGGTACTCTGCTCTTATTTTATCTGGTCCTCTGATCTTTCCTCATTTGGTCCTCTGCTCTTTCCTCATTTTGGTCCTCATTTTGGTCCTTTGGTCCTCTGCTCTTTCCTCATTTTGGTCCTCATTTTGGTCCTTTGGTCCTCTGCTCTTTCCTCATTTTGGTCCTCTGCTCTTTCCTCATTTTGATCCTCTGCTCTTTCCTCATTTTGGACCTCTGCTCTTTCCTCATTTGTTCCTCCGCTCTTTCCTCATTTTGGTCCTCTGCTGTTATCTCATCTGGTCCTCTGCTCTTTCCTCATTTTGGTCCTCTGCTCTTTCCTCATTTTGATCTTCTGCTCTTTCCTCATTTTGGTCCTCTGCTCTTTCCTCATTTTGGTCCTCTGCTCTTTCCTCATTTTGGTCCTCTGCTCTTTCCTCGTTTTGATCCTCTGCTCTTTCCTCATTTGGTCCTCTGCTCTTTGCTCTGTCCTCATTTGCTCCTCTGCTTGTTCCTAATTTTGCTCCTCTGCTCTTATCTCATTTTGGTCCTCTGCTCTGTCCTCATTTGGTCCTCTGCTCTTTCCTCATTTTGGTCCTCTGCTCTGTCCTCATTTGGTCCTCTGCTCTGTCCTCATTTGGTCCTCTGCTCTTTCCTCATTTTGGTCCTCTGCTCTTTCCTCATTTGGTCCTCTGCTCTTTACTCTGTCCTCATTTTGGTCCTCTGTTCTTTCCTCATTTTGGTCCTCTGCTCTTTACTCATTTTGGTCCTCTGCTCTTTCCTCATTTTGGTCCTCTGCTCTTTCCTCATTTGGTCCTCTGCTCTTTGCTCTGTCCTCATTTGATCCTCTGCTCTTTCCTCATTTTGGTCCTCTGCTCTTTCCTCATTTGGTCCTCTGCTCTTTGCTCTGTCCTCATTTGGTCCTCTGCTCTTTCCTCATTTTGGTCCTCTGCTCTTTCCTCATTTTGGTCCTCTGCTCTTCCCTCATTTTCGTCCTCTGCTCTTTCCTCATTTTGGTCCTCTGCTCTTTCCTCATTTTGATCCTCTGTTCTTTCCTCATTTGGTCCTCTGCTCTTTTCTCTGTCCTCATTTGGTCCTCTGCTCTTTCCTAATTTTGGTCCTCTGCTCTTTCCTCATTTTGATCATCTGCTCTTTCCTCATTTTTGTCCTCTGCTCTTTCCTCATTTTGGTCCTCTGCTCTTTCCTCATTTTGGTCTTCTGCTCTTTCCTCATTTTGGTCCTCTGCTCTTTCCTCATTTTGGTCCTCTGCTCTTCCCTCATTTTCGTCCTCTGCTCTTTTCTCTGTCCTCATTTGGTCCTCTGCTCTTTCCTCATTTTGGTCCTATGCTCTTTCCTCATTTTGATAATCTGCTCTTTCCTCATTTTTGTCCTCTGCTCTTTCCTCATTTTGGTCCTCTGCTCTTTCCTCATTTTGGTCTTCTGCTCTTTCCTCATTTTGGTCCTCTGCTCTTTCCTCATTTTGGTCTTCTGCTCTTTCCTCATTTTGGTCCTCTGCTCTTTCCTCATTTTGATCCTCTGCTCTTTCCTCATTTGGTCCTCTGCTCTTTGCTCTGTCCTCATTTGCTCCTCTGCTCGTTCCTAATTTTGCTCCTCTGCTCTTATCTCATTTTGGTCCTCTGCTCTGTCCTCATTTGGTCCTCTGCTCTTTCCTCATTTTGGTCCTCTGCTCTGTCCTCATTTGGTCCTCTGCTCTGTCCTCATTTGGTCCTCTGCTCTTTCCTCATTTTGGTCCTCTGCTCTTTCCTCATTTGGTCCTCTGCTCTTTACTCTGTCCTCATTTTGGTCCTCTGTTCTTTCCTCATTTTGGTCCTCTGCTCTTTACTCATTTTGGTCCTCTGCTCTTTCCTCATTTTGGTCCTCTGCTCTTTCCTCATTTGGTCCTCTGCTCTTTGCTCTGTCCTCATTTGATCCTCTGCTCTTTCCTCATTTTGGTCCTCTGCTCTTTCCTCATTTGGTCCTCTGCTCTTTGCTCTGTCCTCATTTGGTCCTCTGCTCTTTCCTCATTTTGGTCCTCTGCTCTTTCCTCATTTTGATCATCTGCTCTTTCCTCATTTTTGTCCTCTGCTCTTTCCTCATTTGTTCCTCTGCTCTTTCCTCATTTTGGTGCTCTGCTCTTTCCTCATTTTGGTCCTCTGCTCTTTCCTTATTTTGGTCCTCTGCTC